>OY751444.1:12026045-12416045 GCA_963565745.1 Phengaris arion
TGCGACCCATATATTTCATACAACTTTAGGGACATATTATGTCATCATACATATCTAGGGCGACTATTGTATGGAGCATAGGACTTGAAAATTTCGAGAAGTTCTGTTAACAAATCGATGTACCTTTGAAAATATTGATTTTGAATAAACTGTTTCTTCTTATAAGTTACTC
Organism: Phengaris arion; assembly: GCA_963565745.1. NCBI lineage: Eukaryota > Metazoa > Arthropoda > Insecta > Lepidoptera > Lycaenidae > Phengaris > Phengaris arion. Next base: position 12,026,218 of record OY751444.1, read on the forward strand.
ATATTTTAGAGTATTACTCATTTATGCAAAAAAAAAACAGACATCCAGCCTAATTGTGCACGGCGTATCTGCTATCTTTTATTCCATTTCTGTCTGCTGGTGGAATTAATTTATTTTTAGAAATAAGCAGTACCTTTGTTTCACCTTTCTATAGAAATTGTTAATGATATAAATTTTCGTGAATGTGATAAATTGTTAAATAAAACAAACATGAATAAATAAACTATAAAATGTAACATATTTGATTCTAACAAACAAATTTCTTTACACTTACTTAGACGTTTCGCATTTTTAATAAGCACGGAGCACAAAATAGTAAAACAGCCTTGTGTGGCTGAGGAACTTGGCGGCAGTGAGTAACGCAGTGAAGGCGTTGGTATGGCGGCCGAGTGAATACGAGCTTTCGTTTTGTTTTTAGTCGCACCGCTCCCAATTCCCATCCACTATCCACGCTTGGGGTGATCCCACGCTCCCATGAAACGGCGCCCAAGCGGCATTTTCCGAACTTGAGCGTTGAGTTTTAAGACGCCCGTTGATATTGTGGATGTCGATTAGCGGTAATCAATTTCCATCAGGGTTCTATGATCGTTTGACTCCCAAAAAGGCTCTGTCGGCCCATTTCCCAGTCTTGTCTTGAGCAATAGAACTGATTACGTTATTCAAATTATATTATATTGTTTAACTAAGCAAGACAGTTTCAATAAGGCTACTTCCATTGAAATTTGAGTATCTCGCTTTCTTAAGGTAAAGTTTCCCAGAGGAATGTTTAAAAATTAGCTTGTATATTTTGTTAGCAAAACTTTTGTAATTTTCTCATAGATTTCAAAACTCAAGATCTCCTATCTCAAGAGGCTATGACGTACATTTGACAGAAAAAAATCTTCATACACTAAAAAGTTACGCCATCTTGGTTTTCACCATACTTCAAACGTCAAAGTGGCCCCAAAATCGCAAAAGTGGGGCTATTTAACTGGATGATTTTGCCTCAACATGCCTCGTCTATAATATATACATCTATGGATTTTCTAGAAAACTTCGTTTTTATTAACTTTGTCACTAAAACTTAGATGGCGTCGAGTTTTTTTTAAAGATTACTTCTCACGTCTATAGTATTGTGTCTAGTACATAATAATGTACTACTGAGCCTAACCTAACTGAGCCTACAACATCTTACATTTTTCATACTCTGAACGATTTTTATTTTAAAATATATTTATATTTGTGCTTCGTTCTTCTAGATGAGTACCTAAGGAGTAATCAATTATTCGTAAAGTGGCACTTGTACCTAGTAGTGTATTTCAGTCAAAATTAAATATCGTGTTATCTCTTTCGTTCTTCGTATAAATGAAAAATAAGGCATGGAAATATGCAACTGATTTTATGCATTTTACTAAAGATTCCATTCATTGTTTATGAGAAGACAAACGCCGCCGGAACCGCGGGTAGACCCATAACAAAATAAATGCTTTTTTTTTGTTGAACAAAATTAGGCCTTCTTTGCCTTCAATCCCAAAAAATATACGTATAATAAATCGCACCCGTGCGAAGCTGGAGTGGGTCGCTAATATAAAATAATAAAAAAATAAATTCCAATTACTGTCAGGAGTGAGTCCTGAGGTGAATATCACAATACTAAATAATAATTAGCATGACAAGAGCTATATAACTGAGGTTTGAAATCTGTTGGTGGGTGGGGACCGATTTTTTGCATGGTCCAAAAAGGAGCCTAATAGTTAAAAGTTTCCTTTAATAATGTTAATTAAAAAGATAATAATTTCTTAAAATCTAAAGGAGCCAACCCTGAAGTGCCGCAAACAATGCACAATCTACTCACTTAGACCCATTTGCGCAGATCTGGGTTAAAGTTAACCCTGGGTTAGATATTATGTTACTCTCTCTTTTTTCGTATTTATGAAAGAGAGGGCATGATATTTTAACCCAGAATCCACTTTTACCCAGATGTACGCAAGTGGGCCTTAAAATGGAATTGATATTTATCAGCAGATCCCTTTCATCAGCCCTGCCGTTTCAGGGACAAGTCTTCAAGTTTATTGCGCTTCATAAATGATTACTAGCGGACTGCAAAATATAGAACAATTATTCTTTTTTCTATCTCGACCGATAACTGTTTATCTAATATACTTTTTGTATCACTATTCATTACTGAACTTTTAAATTTTTTGTGTATCCTGCCAAATGTTAGATGCATATCATGTTTTGTTATGTTATCTTGATTGTTAGATCGTAGTTTACTTTTTATCTCGGAACAAATGTAATATGTACTCCATTTCTATAAAATAATAAACAGAAAAGAGTCTTTTGCATAATGAACTTTTTAGAATTACCAAAACGAATGTTTGGCGGATAAAGCATTTTTTTCATGTAGGTACGTATTTACGCAATTCTTTGTCAAATGGCCTTCCCTGTCGTTAATCTAACGTGGTTTTTATGACTTTCCTTTTTTATTAGCAGTAATAATATTAGAAAAGATAATAATATCTGACCCCAACCGAAATTTTATCAAACAATATTTTGTTTGATAAAATTAATCAACCCAACCAAGAGCGTTCGTTTTCGCTCAAAATACGTAATTTTACTCGAGAGTTTTGAACATGGGATTACTATCATGAAAAGTTACAATTTTATATCTCGTATAGTTTGTAAATACTAGGGGGTATTATCATAATAGTCATCGTTATTTGAACTGAATCTCAATTCTCGTATTTATAGTCGATTTTCCTTTTACTTTGATTGTATTGTAAGTGAAGCGACTTGATAACATAAACTGATTATGTGACGTTTGGACCATTAAGATCGCGTTTCACGCTGGTTTACGTTTACGAGAATACCAGTTTGGCAGTTATAGCGTATCCGGACCTGTAATTGTATTATTGCAGGTTCTATTTAACAGAATTGCACATTCCAGGAGCTAGCCCGGCTCATAGAGTTGGAGTTTATTCGGCTTGGAATTTTGTTTCGTCACTTTGGTTCTACTTCTGGTACTTTGATTGCTGTCTTACCAACATAAGTGTAAAATTGAAAACCATTCAACAAATTTTTTGTGTAACTCTTGATCTCCTCAAATTTTAACATGTAACAATGGAACAATTTTAAATAATGATACTCTTCACCCCTTTCTACATAGGCTGCATTAAAAGTATCGGGAATGGAATATTTCCACTGTTCCTGTCATATTAAAATCTTTTTAATTTAAAACTCCTTGGTTTTAAAAATCGAATACCGTTTATTTATTTAAAAAAAGATTATCGGTCTTGTCACAAGGTCTTGTCAAATTTGCTTAGTCGTTGAGAAAATGGAATTGACTCGAGAAAATTCTAGAGCGATGATTAATTATGACTTTCTAAGTGGTTTAACACAAAAGCAGTGTGTTGACCGGATGATTTCTGCATTTGGTGATGAAGCCCCATCCAAAACCACAATTTATCGCTGCTTTGCTGAATTTCAACGTGGACGTGTCAAGCTCAGTGATGATCCCCGTCAAGGTCGTCCAAAAACTGCAGTCACCCAAGAAAACGTTGATGCTGTGCGTAAGCTGATTGAGGAAGATCGACATGTGACGTACCGCGAAATTCAGGAAACTTTAGACATTAGCATGAGTCAAATACAAATAATCTTGCATGAACAATTAGGTGTAAAAAAGTTGTTTTCCCAATAGATACCGCATTTGCTCTGTGAAAAGCAAAAAGCGGCTCGCGTTACTTGATGCGTCAGAACTCTCGAAAGATTCCACGCAGGATCCTCAAATGCTGTATACAACATCGTATCAGGTGACGAATCCTGGATATACGCGTACGAACCCGAAACAAAAAACCAGTCACGAGTTTGGGTGTTCGAAAATGAGTTAAAGCCAACAAAAATTGTTCGTTCACGGAGTGTTGCAAAAAAAATGGTGGCCACGTTTGTCTCCAAAACTGGCCATGTTGCGACTATTCCTCTTGAGGGACAAAGAATGGTTAATGCAGAATGGTATGCTAACATTTGTTTGCCACAGGTCGTTTCTGAACTCCGTAAAGAGAACTGCAACCGCCGCATCATCCTCCATCACGACAATGCGAGTTCTCACACCGCGCACAGAACAAAAGAGTTTTTAGAGCAAGAAATCATAGAATTATTAGACCATCCGCCGTACAGCCCCGACCTAAGCCCTAATGATTTCTATACTTTTCCTAAAATAAAGAATAAATTGCATGGTCAGAAATTTTCATCACCTGAAGAAGCTGTGGACGCCTACAAAACGGCCATTTTGGAGAAGAACTTCCGAATGGAATGGTTGCTTCAATGATTGGTTCCATCGTATGGAAAAATATGTCAAATTTCGCGGAGAATACTTCGAAAAGCAATAAATACATTTTTAAATAGTAATGTTGTGTCACTTCCTTGATTCCCGAAATTTTCAGTGCCGCCCTCGTACTTCTATGTCTCTGGTTATATAACAGTTGTCATAATATGACAACATTATAAAAAATCATGTGGTAAACCTCATTTTTTACTTTAAAATACTGATTCGAGACACCTACTCCACACAATAGGGTTAACGATAAAAAAATACGATAACGTAACAAAAATAACGATAGGGTTTCACCTTTAAATAGATTTTTAACTACAGACGTTAAAAGTTAGCAGGAGTGAAGAGACAGACAGACGGACAGACGGAAGGAAAAAGCGAAACTAAAGGGGTTTCTTGCAGTGGCGTGGGGTTCGTATAACTCCATTCCTATAGGCTTCACATGCCACTTACCTTTTGAAGACCCTCACCCAAATCCCTACGTATAATACAGGCCAGGGCTTCCCTATGAAGGAGAACCAGCCTTCGCCACTGGTTTCTTATACGAGTAGTACTACGGAACTTTCATTCCGCTATCAACTTACCGCTAGTAACGAGCTTTGACAATCTCTGTGGCTCAGTGGTTCAGCGCGTTGGTGCTCAAGCCGGGGGTCGCGGGTTCGAATCCCGCCGAAGGAACAAAAGGTCTTTCTGTGTTCTTGGGTCATGGATGTGTATTAAATATGTGTATAATATAATAAAAATCTTAAATATATGTATAATATAAAAGTACTAAATATACTTCCCGTTTTCTGGTACCTGTAACACAAGTTCTTCGGATACTTAGCACGGGGCCAGATTGACGTGGTGATTCACACCACGTCAATCTGTTCATAACCATAATGTCATAATATCTATTATGATATCATGGTTATGATTGTTAAACAAGCACTAATTATGTTAACGATAAAACTGTATGGTGGCAGCGGTGATACGATTTCAAAATACCACAAGCCTCAGTAGACAACATTATAATAATTTGCTGTGTTAGTAATTCAAATGTTGTATGATGCTTACACATTCCTAATAATTTTATAACAGAAAAATACAAATTAATATTTAATAATATTTACCGTAACGCGTTTCTTTGAATATAGGTACCTACTATATCCTTAATCTTTCCCTCTGCTTCATTTTACTCTACAAACTGTCATTTACAGCCTTATTAATAAAAATGCACTATTTCTGGCCTCACTCGTTACTAGCAAGAGTAACTAATACCTACCATATTGTAAAAAAAAAACATAGAATAGCCAATTATAAAACACGGTGGGAGCTTCGAGCTTTTTTGCGTCTAGAGGGAAACAGGCATTTAATGAACATTCGAATGAACCTAATCCCATTTTATAGTGGAAAATATAATTTAATGTCAGTTTTGACTTTTGTGAAGGTTTTGTTTGTTGAATTTGTTATGATTCGAAGTTTCGGGTGCACAAATTAAGTTGTTTAAAAAGCGCCATCTTTATTTACTAAAACATCATTGATAATATGTTTTTGTATATTTCCCTAATGGCGCATTTTATTTTATTTTGGAGTTACTCAAAACATTTGCGTTATTAATAGCTTTATGTAGATACTAGCTTTTGCGCGTGGCTCCGCCCGCGTGAAATAAGATTTTTTGGCCGTTCCCAACTGTCACTGTATGTTAAATCTGTTTCTTCCTTGACCTACTTTCTCTCTTTCAATTTTTCAGTACAAAAAGTCATTTGTGTTTCATTAAAATCGGTTCAACCCTTTAGCCCTGAAATACAGTAAAAAATACACACAATAATACATTATTCCTTTGAGAACACTGTATTTTTGTGGGATAAAATAAAGCCTAAGTACTTGTTTAAAGCTTAAGTAACTATACCATACCAATTTTCTTTTAAATCGATTCAGCCCTTTGGGCGTGAAGGTATTTTTTGTCAAAATCATAAACCACTACCATACCAACATTCATTCAAATTGGTTTAACCCTTTAGCCGTAAAAGACAGTCAAAAATAGACACAATAATACACTATCCCACGGGAACACTGTATATTTTTGGAATAAAATAAAACCTAAGATTTGTTCAAAGCTTAAGTAACTATCATACCAATTTTCTTTCAAATTGGTTTAGCTCTTAGGGCGTGAAGGAGAAGGACAGTCAAAAATATGAAAGACACCGCCGCCTGCCAGGCCTCATCGCTTTCGAGCATGCAGCGAACCACGCTCGAGAGCGAGAGGTTCCGCTTAATTACTGCCACGAGATCGTGGCGCTGCACGGCCCATCGGTCGCACGCCCATCGGTCGCACACCTCCAGGATGTGCTGGCCCGTGGACCTCCACAGCGCCGAATTCGTGGCAGGCTGGCGTAGGCGACCTAACACAGGTACGCACTGAAGCATCCATGTCCGGTGAGCACCTGTGCAAGGCGGAAGAAGAGGGGTCTCCTCTTGCGGCGCATCCACGCCGCAAGGACCGGACGCAGTGCCGCGGCCGTATGTTGGCCGTACGGCGACTGCTCCAAGACCTCACTCCACCCTCGTAGCTACCACTGTTGCCCCAGCTTTTTTTTTTTTTTTCCCATCCCCCTAACGGTATCAGGGCTTGTTGTGTTCTTTTTTGTTTTATTTTCTGTTTTATTCTTTTCTATTTTTACATATCTTATATCTAGTTTATACAATGTTTCTTTTTTCTTTTTTAACTTAAACATTTTCAGTACTTTAACTTCCTTCTTATATCTATTGCGTCTATTGCATACATTCATTTTTATATATATACAGTTGATAATTTTCTTACATAGTAAACTTGACTATGTACTTGTCAGTTTTTTACATTGGTAAAAGGTCAACATTAATTTAAAACGCAGTAAAATAAAATATAATCCAATAAAATTTTTCGATAATATACGAAACAATTTAAATTCAAATGTCAATAAAACAATAATCAGTAAATAATAATTCCAATATATAAAAAACACAATTTAATAAAATGTCAAAAATAAAACAACGGCACACACATTCAACTTAAACCTACTATCACAATAAAACTTAATCTAGAGCCTATACTATAATCACACCAAAATATCACAGTTTTTCTTATTTACACAGTTTACAATATATTTACAGTAGGAGAGAAAAACTTCCCTATTCTTTCCCCCCAGGATGGAAGACAGGCTCTCACCCGTAATCGATATGCCCAATTTTTGCTCAGTATCGTATCTACTGCTAGCAAAAATCGGGCACTCGAGTAACAGGTGAGGAACCGTCTCCTCAACTCCTGGCTGGCATGAACACGACGGGTCCTCCTTCAACTTGAATCTGTTCAAGTAGAAGGCGAACCCGCCGTATCCAGTCAGTACCTGTGTAGTGTGGTGTGTTATGTCTATTTAGTTGACTATCCTGTATGCAGCAGCAGCGCTTGGGAAAAAGAGCTTCGTGGTTCCAGCCGTCCCTCCCACTTCGTATCTCCTGTCCCATTCCCCAACCGTATCCTCTCTTAAGATACGCTTGACGAATGAAACAGGACACAGATCGTAGTCAGGTTTCCTTTTCAATCGCAGCGCGGCCTCCTTGGCTAGTTCGTCAACCCTCTCATTCCCTCTCAACCCTGCGTGCGCCTTAATCCAAAACAGGGAGACCTCCCGCCTCTGCGATGCAGCTTTTCGGAGGGCCTCCCTTGTTTGCACTGCCAGGGGATGAGGGGAACTAAGGGTGACAGCCTGGAGAGCCGATCTGGAATCGCTAAGGATACCGACCTTCGCCATTTCACTCTTGCAGGCTATACTTACAGCTCTCTGGAGCGCTAGAAGCTCGGCTATATTGATACGGCAGCAACGCAAGCTTGACGGCCTTCGTCTCGGCCTCACCCTTCCATACGGAGAGTGCGGCTCCGACTCCACCCTCAATCTTGCTGCCGTCCGTATAGATCCTATGGACGTGGCTGTTAACCACGTCTGTATATGAGTCCTCGTCCACCAACCCGAACCTCAGCTCTACCTGCTCTGCCGGATGTGGGTCCTCGACCGCTGGAGCCATTCGTTCCACCGCCCTGTCCTTCAACACCGGGTGTGGTACCCCCTTCTTGATCTCATAGAGCCTTGAAGCTTCGAGTATCCTGAGATCAAGAGGGAGTATCCCAGCCAACAGCATTGCGGAGTTCAGGGAGACGGTCCGATATGCTCTGCAAATCTTCTGGGCAAAACCCCGTTGGACGGAGTTGAGCCTTTTTTGGACCCCCATCTTTTCCACGGTGGGTGCCCACGCTGCCGATGCATACAGAATAGTCGGCTCTATCACGGCCATATATATTGTTTAAAATATCTGGGGGTTAAGCCCCCAACCTACTCTAGCGGCTTTGGCAAGCTGCTTATATCTTGTGATAGCTTTACTACAGGCGTTGCTGACGTGGGTGTTAAACGTTAGTGCGCTGTCTATGGTTAAGCCCAATATTTTAATGTGGTCATAGTATTTTAGGTCGACACCTCCCATCGAGAGTCTTCGCACGTCGTATTTCAACCTTCGCGTTGATAGAAGAGCGCATGTTTTGTGGGGGGCAAACTTCAACTTATTGATGAGGTTCGCGGTATTGGTGAAGCTCTCTATATCAATATCGCGGTCGCGAACACTATTTTGAAGTGTACCTAGGCTACTGGGATGCGAACTTGAACTCGGGTTCGGGCTCGGTCCCGTGTTAGGGTCGGTCTGTACGTCTGTACGTGTTGTCGTGTCCGATGTGGGACCTCGGGGTAGGCGCCGGCGCCGACCCCGGTGCGATACTAACTTCGCGGGTGCGAGTGATTTGTGTTTACGTAACTGTACACAGTACGTTACGTATTTTGTGATCGGATCGATGGGGTCGGCTAAGATATGCCCGACCCGACCCTTAGCGTAGACCCTTTCCAAAAAAAAATGCATCAGTAAGAATATAAGGGAAGTCAAGCGGACTGGGATCTCAGACCAAAGTACTTCGCCGTATCGTTAGCGATGGTTGCGTAAGACTGGCACTATTTAAATATTTTTGAATTTATATTTTTTCTATGTAAATCATTAAGATCACAAGGCGACAACATTAAATTGTTCTTATTGTTTTCAACTGCACAGGTGTTTTTACAGCTTTTCTTCAGTCTAACTGAAATTGTAGGTACCTACTGTTTTATTCTTCTTCTTCTTCTCATATTTAACTTTGACATGTTTTGGACAGCTTTATTGAGACTGTAGGTTGTAAATTGTAATTATATTATGAAACACTTAATGAAAACGGTCCACTAGCTTAAAGGATTAGATTATTAAATTAAATAAAAATAAAAACTATAGAAGTTAGAGATTTTTATTATTGAATGTTTTGAGGAAAATTTATTCGGCTTTCTACTAATTAAATTAACAAGCTGAAAATTTTGCTATAAAACATTTATCTACTATAAAACCACATATATTTGAGATCTTAACGGTTTTTATTTTAAGCAAGGTAAAACGCACTATCCTTTAAAAGTGTAGCAGGTATTTTATTTTGCAAGCCAGTTTTATATATTCTTTGAGAAAATCTAATTTGTATCACCTGACGACCTAATTACCAAAACAATAAGGTTTACAAGTGGTACACCGGGTTGTTGGCAATCTTACATTATATAATGTATATTTATACATATGTAACAAACTAATATACGTCATTTGAGATACTAATACCTACTTTTTTTATATACCCCTTACGTTTTTTTACACCTTATGTTGTTATATAATTATCTTATATAACAACATAAGGTGTTAGTCTATTCCAAAATTAATTAAAATCAAACTTTATGAGACCCTCACACTGATTAATTAAATTATGCTAAACATATTTTAAACAAAATTCTACTTTACGAAAATCAATTAGCTTTAACTTGACACCGCCAAAAACCTTTTAGAATAATTAGTTTACATACTTACATTTTCTTCGAGAACTAACCAAGAGACCAGATTTCATAGATATTATTAAGCGGTCACTTGATAAGCGGCCATTGTGTTCTATAAACGTCTCTTTGTGGTTATATTACAAAAAAAGAAAAATATTTACTTACTTATACGTTTTGTTATTGAAAATATTAGGTCATTACATATGAAATTGGAGTTTTGTAAAGGAGGAACATAAAGTCGATTTTTTTTTAAACATAATTTATTTATTTAATCAAATTATATACCATTACTATCTATGCACTTTTGCCATTTCATAAGTAGGTCATTGATTCCTTTACTAAAAAAACCATTCGGACAGGAATCAATAAAATCTTTGAAGGCGATTTGTACTACCCCATCGGAGTTGAATTTTTTCCCTTGCAAGAAGTTATCCAAATTTCGAAAAAAATGGTAATCTGTTGGAGCAAGGTCCAAGGAGTACGGTGGATGTCTTAGTTATTCCAATTGAAACTCCTGTAACTTAGTAGCCATCTGTTGTGCAGTGCAAGTCTAGCGTTGTCCTGAAGCAGCAGTGGCCTAGAGCGAATGACCAACCTCGGTTGTTTATCAGCTAGCTTTTCGATCATGATTTGCAGAGGTGCCCCTCTCAAGCAGAGGTATGTCCCTGCCCCCCCTCCCTCCAAACCTGCTTGGGTGACACCCCAGAGGGGTCCACAAGGACCTCCTCCTCCTCTAATGTCGGTGGCTCTCCCAGTCAGACCGACTATGGTCCCCCTCCCCCTCCGCCCTCCCCGCCCAAAAGGGCCACACAAACGGGACCAAATAAACCGCCCCAGCCCGCATCTAGTTTTGGCGCCGACATAGCGTTCGCCGCCAAATTCTTAAGTGACATCGATTCGGTGGAACTTAACATATTTGTCGCCAAGCTGCGAGGCTCCTTCGAGGAGCGCCCCTCGGCACTGGCAAGTCACACGGCCTTGATCAACAAGATCAAGGAGTTCTCTTACGCCGGTTATTAATGGCGTCCCCGGGGAGAACAAAACCGCACTCGATTTCTGTCGTGTCGTTTAATACGAACGGCATATTTAATAACATTGACGAAATCCGTGATTTCGTCAAGAGCCATAACGTAGACGTACTCCTAGTGCAGGAGACGTTCCTTAAACCTAGCATGAGGAGCCCTAAAATAGCAAACTACAAATTAATTAGAAATAATAGAACTCGATACAGCTTAGGAGGCACTCTTATATATTATAAGAATTCCCTCCACTGCGTTCCTCTAGAACCACCACCCTTAGAGACATTAAAAATTTCAATTTGTCATGTCAGTATGACAGGCCACGAGCCAATCATCATTATCAGCGCTTACCAATCGGGTAACAAACTTTTAATTTCTAGCGACATACAAAAGCTAATTAATTTAGGCAACGCTGTCTTAATCTCCGGCGACCTATACTGTAAATACACCGAATGGGGTAACATTTCAAATAATCCAAATGGTATCATTTTAAACTCACTCTCCGACACTCTCGAATTTGGCATAATGGCCCCTCTGGACCCCACTCGCTACGATACCAGCGAACGTAGTAGTGGCCTTATACAAAACCCCAGCGTTTTAGACATAGCACTTGTCAAAAATATTTCTCTCGATTTTTCTATCGAGACTATTCACGAGCTTAACTCAGACCACCGCCCGGTTAAAATTACTCTCGGTAATTCTAACCGAATTAACTATAGTAAGAAAAAGATTATCGACTACAAACTGTTGGCCGATAATATCCAAAATCTTCAATCGATTTATCTCGATAAAATTCCAGATAATATAGTGAGTAGCGAAGTAGCAATAGAGGCTGCTTCCAACCTAACAGACCACCTGGTAGCGACCATAGAAAAGTCATCCAGGGAGATGCCTGTGGCTCACGAGAGACACGGGCCCCTCCCGGAGGACATAAAGGAGTGCCGTAAGACCCTTCGTCACCTCGAGAGAGAGGTTAAGTTCAAAGTAAAAGAATTTAAAGCCGAAAAGTGGGATCGATTTTTAAGTGAGCTAGAACCGTCACACACGGCCTACTGGCCTCTTGCGAAAGCCCTCAAAAGAGACACGGAGAGCGACATGCCTCCGTTGGTCAGACCAAATCGCCCTCCTGCACTGGAGGATGGAGACAAGGCCGAATGTTTAGCCGACACAATCGAACAACAGTGTCGGCCGAGCTCCCTCCCGATAGACCCCCTGCACCTTAGGGTAGTAAATAGCGAGGTCGAAAGCCGACTCTCGAGACCACCTGAAGAGAGCATGAGGACGGTGGAATCGGAGGAGGTCAAAGATATCATAAAGTGCTTAAATGCCAAAAAGGCACCTGGCCTAGATGGTATTTCAAATAAAACACTTAAAATGTTACCGACCGCATTAATTCAACTTCTCGTGAACATCTTTAACGCCCTCTTAGTAGGATGTTCATTGGCAGACATTTGGAAAGTAGCCATTATCATAGGTATTCACAAACCGGGCAAACCCCGGGTGCAGCCTACTAGCTACCGACCAATCAGTCTCATTAGCTCCCTTGGTAAGGTATACGAGCGTATTCTACTGAGGCGTCTAAAGGACGTCATAACAGAGATAAAGCTCCTACCGGACGAGCAGTTTGCCTTCCGCGAACAGCACAGCTGCCCCGCTCAAGTACACCGCATAACGGAGTACATACTCGAAAGCAAGAACGACAGGAAAACGACAGGCGCCGTTTTCTTCGATATCGCAAAATCATTCGATAAAATCTAGCACTAAGGTCTGTTGTACAAACTGTACCAGCTTGGTGTACCGGATATATCAGTAACTATCTCAAAGACCGAAAATTTCGCTTCCGAGTCGAAGGCGCACTATCCTCCCTCAGAGGTATTGAGGCCGGAGTCCCGCAAGGCTCGGTACTCTCGCCCTCCCTCTACAACCTGTACACTTGCGATATCCCCAAACACCCTAGGGTGCAATTGGCACTATTCGCAGATGACACAGCCCTGTACTATGCTCATCGTAATACAAAAACAATAACCAAAAATCTCCAGAATGCAGTCACCGCTCTCGGCGACTGGTTCTCAAAATGGAGAATAGAAATAAATCCCAATAAAAGCCAAACAATCCAATCTAATAAAATCCATCGAAATAAAAAGAGTCAAAAAATTGGTCCCATCAGCCTGCACGGAAACCGAATCCCGGAGGTTAATAAAGTAAAATATTTAGGCGTAGTACTAAATAAGTCGATGACGTTTACAAATCACGTAACTTCAGCAATAAGTAAAGCTAAATTCGTACATTTCAAATTATATCCGTTGTTAAACGCGCGGGGTAAAATGTCCCTAAGACATAAACTCACCTTACATAAAACATGTATTAGAACAATACTCACTTATGCGTGTGTCTCTTTCGCACACATAAGTGATAATCAAATGGAACGCCTACAAAGGGTTCAAAATCGCTTTTTGCGCTTAGCAACAGGCGCGCCACGTTACGTACGCAACATCGACTTGCATAGAGACTTCGACCTTATCACTATAAACGCCTATATCAAGGAACTCGCCGAGAGATTCTTTGAGTATGGCAAAAAACATAAAAATCCCCTTATACGAAGAGCATTGGACTACGAACACGATGCACAGACGTTCAGACATCCCCTAAACCGGCCTAAGCACATCTTAGCCGACCCAGTAGACTCCATCACAAAATACGTAATACAGTTACGTAAACACAAAATACATGCACCCGCGTGGATAGTAAAGCACCGGGGTCGACGCCGGCGCCTACCCCGAAGTCTTACACCAGACACGAACACACGTATTGACATACGGACCGACTCAAACACGGGACCACCGGACTCGATCCCGGGTCCAAGTTCGACTCCTACCAGTGTAGCCACACCTAATCAAGACCGCGACCGCGATATTGTTATAGAGAGCTCTATCAATACTGCGGCATTATTCGATATCAGGACACTCGCGTGCGAGTCCGCCCGACCGTACGCGGAAGGGGGGAGGGACGGCCCTCCCAGATCTATAAAAATGAGCTACTCTATCAGTACAAAAACTCGTACGCCGTTAGTTTGTGCTACCGCGCGCGAGCAACCACACTCGTCAGAGAGTGAGGAAGGGGTCGGACCCCTCAGCAGGAGGGACTACGGTCTCTCCAGTCCTATAAATAGCTTATCCGTAGTTATTCCCCAAAACCAGTACGTACATCACCCGTAGGGGGTGATGTAAGAGGGGGTCAAACTCCCTCTTTGTTTTCCCACCAAAACGACTGCTAAATGGCAGTCAACAGACCGACTAAGCTAAGACGGCCAAAAGCCATTAGCGTAAACCCATTCGAAAAAAAAAAAAATGATTTGCAGTTGCTGGCAAAAGACATCTGCCGTAATCGTCTGGCCAGATTTAAGAACGCTGTAGTGAACGACACCAGCACTAGTCCACCAAACGCTCGCAAGTTACTTTTTTTGAGTCAATTTTCGCTTGGGGCAGGTTTTGGCTGGTTGTCCAGGGTTCAGCCATTCCTGGGTGGCAGCCACCCACCCAGCCCCCTGGCTGGAGATCTGCCGTGAGAGCTCCAGGCGTCGGTAATCGCCGAGGTGCACATCTTCGCGTCAGAGAGGAGGACACATAACGGTGAGTCTCCAAACTGGGAGGACCTCTTGCGAGTGCGGAAGCTGAGGCAACAGTGGTAGCTACGAGGGTGGGGTGATGTCTTGGAGCAGTCGCCGTACGGCCAACATACGGCCGCGGCACTGCGTCCGGTCCTTGCGGCGTGGATGCGCCGCAAGCGGAAACCCCTCACCTTCCGCCTTGCACAGGTGCTCACCGGACATGGATGCTTCAGTGCGTACCTGTGTTAGGTCGCCTACGCCAGCCTGCCACGAATTCGGCGCTGCGGAGGTTCACGGGCCAGCACATCCTGGAGGTGTGCGACATATGGGCGTGCGACCGATGGGCCGTGCAGCGCCACGATCTCGTGGCAGTGATTAGGCGGAACCTCTCGCACTCGAGCGTAATTCGCTGCATGCTCGAAAACGATGAGGCCTGGCAGGCGGCGGTGTCTTTCGTATTTTTGACTGTCCTTCTCCTTCACGCCCTAAGAGCTAAAACAATTTGAAAGAAAATTGGTATGATAGTTACTTAAGCTTTGAACAAACAGTGTTCCCGTGGGATAGTGTATTATTGTGTCTATTTTTGACTGTCTTTCACGGCTAAAGGGTTAAACCAAATTTAATTAATGTTACGAGGGCGGGTCAATAAGTCCGTGACTTTTGGAATAAAACACAGATTTTTTGATAAATAAATCATTTTATTTTTCAATGTAGTCCCCCTTGAGCTCTATACACTTTGTCCAACGCTTCTCCAATTTTTTTATCCCTTCCAAAAAATATGATTTGTCGAGGTCCTCAAAATAGGCCTTTGTTTGCGAGATGACTTCATCATTGGAGTCAAATCTTTTTCCACCGAGCCATTTTTTCAGGTTTGGGAACAAGAAGTAGTCACTCGGAGCCAAATCTGGAGAATAGGGTGGATGTGGGAGCAATTCATAGCCCAATTCATGGATTTTTGCCATGGCAACTGCACACGTGTGCACCCTTGCATTGTCTTGGTGAAAAATAACTTTTTTCTTAGTCAAATGAGGTCGGTTTTTTTTCAAATCCTCATTGAAGCGGTCCAATAAGTTGGCATAATATTCCCCATTAATTGTTCTTCCCTTTTGAAGATAGTCAATGTGGATTATCCCACGTGCATCCCAAAAAACAGTCGCCATAACTTTATTGGCTGACAAACCCACCTTGGCCTTCTTTGGCGCCGATTCACCCTTAGAAACCCACTGTTTTGACTGTTGTTTGGTCTCTGGTGTGTTGTGATGGATCCATGTTTCGTCCACGGTTACAAAACGGCGCAAAACCTCCTCCATATTGTGATTAAACAACGCCAAACCTTCCTGTGAAGTTGTTACACGATTGCGTTTGTGGTCGACTGTGAGCAAACGCGGCACTCATCTTGCGGAAAGCTTTCTCATGCCCAAGTGATCATTCAAAATTGAAACCACTGAGCCATGCGAGATGCCTATGGCTTCCACAATCTCTTGCACTTTCAATCTTTGGTCGGCCAACACCATATCGTGAATTTTTTCGATTGTTTCGGGTGTAGAGACCTCAACTGGGCGTCCAGGACGTTCGGCATCTTCAGTGCTTGTACGGCCACAATGGAATTCAGTAAGCCACTTTTTTACCATTGAAATCGATGGTGCAGAGTCCCCATAGTATTTATCAAGCTTAGCCTTGGTCTCGGTAATGGTTTTTTTTCGCAAAAAATAATGCTTAATAAGCACACGAAATTCACTTTTTTCCATTGTTTCCTTAAGTTACTGGATAGTCTGATAAAGATAGCTGTAAAACACAAACTAACTGACGCAGCAAGTTCAAATTTTGATAGGAGTCAACTGACAGATGCCTGTTGACAGGAGTAGTGTTGCTTTTTCAGTAAGGAGGTTAGAAATTCAAAAAGTCACGGACTTATTGACCCGCCTTAGTAGTATGGTAGTGGTTTATGATTTTGACAAAAATACCTTCACGCCCAAAGGGCTGAACCGATTTGAAAGAAAATTGGTATGGTATAGCTACTTAAGCTTTAAACAAGTACTTAGGCTTTATTTTATCCCACAAAGATACAGTGTTCTCAAAGGAATAATGTATTATTGTGTGTATTTTTTACTGTATTTCAGGGCTAAAGGGTTGAACCGATTTTAATGAAACACAAATGACATTTTGTACTGAAAAATTGAAAGAGAGAAAGTAGGTTAAGGAAGAAACAGATTTCACGTACAGTGACTGTTGGGAACGGCCAAAGAAATCTTATTTCACGCGGGCGGAGCCGCGGGCAAAAGCTAGTATGTACATAAAGCTATTAATAACGCAAATGTTTTGAGTAACTCCAAAATAAAATAAAATGCGCCATTAGGGAAATAGACAAAAAACATATTATTAATGATGTTTTAGTAAATAAAGATGGCGCTTTTTTAAACAACTTAATTTGTGCACCCGAAACTTCGAATCATAACAAATTTAACAAACAAAACCTTCACAAGAGTCAAAACTGACATTATATTATATTTTCCACTGTCAAATGGGATTAGGTTCATTCGATGTTCATTAAATGCCTGTTCCCAACGCAAAAGCCCTACTCAAGGCGCAAAAAAGCTCAAAGTTCCCACAGTGTTTTATAATTGGCTATTCTATGTTTTTTTTTACAATATGGTAGGTATTAGTTACTCTTGCTAGTAATGAGTGAGGCCATAAATAGTGCATTTTTATTAATAAGGCTGTAAATGACAGTTTGTAGAATAAAATGAAGCAGAGGGAAAGATTAAGGATATAGTAGGTACCTATATTCAAAGAAACGCGTTACGGTAAATATTATTAAATATTAATTTGTATTTTTCTGTTATAAAATTATTAGGAATGTGTAAGCATCATACAACATTTGAATTACTAACACAGCAAATTATTATCATGTTGTCTACTGAGGCTTGTGGTATTTTGAAATCGTATCACCGCTGCCACCATACAGTTTTATCGTTAACATAATTAGTGCTTGTTTAACAATCATAATCATAATAATATCATAATATCTATGGACGCTTCACACCACGTCAATCTGGCCCCGTGCTAAGTATCCAAAGAACTAGTGTTACAGGTACCAGAAAACGGGAAGTATATTTAGTACTTTTATACTATACATATATTTAAGATTTTTATTACATTATACACATATTTAATACACATCCATGACCCAAGAACACAGAAAGACCTTTTCTTACTTCGGCGGGATTCAAACCCGCGACCCCCGGCTTGAGCACCAACGCGCTGAACCACTGAGCCACAGAGAAACCTCGTTACTAGCGGTAAGTTAATAGCGGAATGAAAGTTCCGTAGTACTATAAGAAACCAGTGGCGAAGGCTGGTTCTCCTTCATAATTTGTGGAAATCCATAGCATACAATACCGAAAACATACCCACAACCTGCAAGCAAATGTGTGAGTGCACGCATAAGCATGCGTAAAGCACCTCTCTCCATCCACGCATCTTATTAGTTCACTCAGAAACAAGATCGTGCAAATACCACCACCACACAAGCAACAATGTCAGCAAGGTCGTGCAAGGCCGCACACCACCATGCAGGTTGCAAAACTCGACGCGCGTTTCGCCCCGAACCCGGAGCACCCTCAGGAAGTGGGCCTGTGAACAAAGTTCGTTGGTAATGCCGCCAACCTCTTCATCATATGATTATCTCACCAAACAGGTTAATGAGCAGTGACTTAGTCAAGCTAGTTTGGTCATTCAACAATGCAAGTCTATTGTGGTTCTTTTCTTTAATTATTTCTATTAAAATTATGAAAATTTCCTCCCTATTAGTAATCCCGCAACCATATATTTTCATCATGATGGGAGAAAAAGAAATTTGAAAATCCTGAATTTTCCAACATTTCTATAACTTTATACATCGCTCGTATCTCAAAATAGGCATTGCCATATTTCTTTCTATAATCGCTTCTAACTCGGAAACGGTACATCCTACTGAAAAAAAATGAAAATTTCCTTCCCCTTTGCAACCATATATTTTCTTCATGGTGGGAGAAAAAGAAATTTGAAAATCCTGAATTTTCCAACATTTCTATAACTTTATAAGAACATAGTTCGTATCTCAAATTAAAGCATTGCCATATTTTATCGCTTCCATCTCGAGCCAATAGTTCCTATCTCGACAACAGGGCCTTTAGTCAAGATGCATTCGATAATTTCAAAATAAAATCAAAATCAAAAAATTTTTTATTCAAAATTGGTATTTTTAAATACTCTTTTTGAACGTCGTTACTACGTGATGCCTACCACCGGTTCGGGAACTAACCCAGCGAGAAGAGCCGGCAAGAAACTCGTCTGGGGCCATCTTTTACCAAAAAGATGGAAAATTATTCTTTTAAAATCAAAATTATTACAATGTTTGCTTATGTCTATGTAACAAATAATAACATAAGATAAGGAGCCACCTTATTCCCAAGGTGTGCCGTCTTGAATGAAGTCATTAATTTTATAATACGCTTTGGCACACAAACGTTCTTTAACTACTTTTTTAAACTTATTAATGGGAAGGTTTTGAACCTTTTCTGGGATTATATTGTATAAGCGTATACATTGGCCTTTAAAGGATTTACTAACTTTGCTTAGTCTGAACACTGGCATATATAACTTGTTCTTATTCCTAGTGTTTACACAATGATTATCACATTTCTTTTTGAAGTTGTTTAGATTCTTTCTTACGTATAACACATTTTCCAAAATGTATTGAGATGCGACGGTCAGAACTTTTATTTCTTTAAACTTTTCCCTCAGAGATTCAAAAGTCGACATCTTATAAATAGAACGTATAGCACGTTTCTGCAGCACAAATATTGTATTAATGTCCGCAGCGTTTCCCCACAAGAGGATGCCGTACGACATTATGCTATGAAAATAGCTAAAGTAAACTAATCGCGCGGTCTCTATGTCGGTAATTTCTCTAATTTTTTTAACAGCGTATGCTGCAGAACTCAGCTTATCTGCCAATTTAGCAATATGTGGTCCCCACTTTAACTTACTATCTAATGTTATACCTAGAAAAACAGTGGTGTCTACTAATTTCATTTTCTCATTATTTAATAGTATATTGGTTTGTGCCTGCGTAACATTTGGCAAGCTGAACTTTAAACATTTTGTTTTATTAGAATTCAACAGTAAATTATTAGCATTAAACCAATGTACTATTTTTGAGAGAGCACTATTTACCTCGTCATTGTTAGATTTTCGTCGCTTCACATTAAAAATTAGTGAAGTATCATCAGCAAAAAGTACTATCTCATGCTTATCATTAACTAGATAAGGTAGATCATTTATATAGATGAGAAATAGAAAAGGGCCCAAAATAGACCCCTGTGGTACTCCTAGTTTAATTTTAGTACCATTAGACCTTTTGGAATTAACTTCTACAGTCTGTGTTCTATTTATTAGATAAGAGCTTAGAAGCTTTAGAGCCGTGCCCCTTACACCATAAAGGTATAATTTCCTGAACAGCGTATCATGCTCCACACAGTCAAATGCTTTGGATAAATCACAGAATATACCAAGTGCATCCTGTGACCTCTCCCAAGCTCCAAATATACTGCACAGAAGACTAATGACTGCATCTGTTGTGGACCGACCTTTAGTAAAACCAAACTGATTACTATGTAACAAATTATTCGAGTTGAAGTGAAAAATTAATTGATTTAGAATAATTTTCTCAAAAATTTTACTTAAAGTCGGTAATATGGATATTGGTCTATAGTTAGCTGGGTCTGCTTTATTCCCAGCTTTAAAGAGAGGCATCACCTTGCTGTGCTTCATCAAGTCAGGGAACACGCCACTTTTAATACAATTATTAAAAACTAATGCTAGGTGAGGGGCAATGATGTCAATTACTGGGTTTATAACTTTTGTGGACATACCCCAGAGATCAGTTGTACTTTTAATATTAAGTAATTTAAATGCCTTGATAATGTCTCTAGAGTCTATTTCTTTGAAAATAAAATTTACATCACATTCCCTCACATTATCTCTAAGTAATTTTTCGGCAACTGCAGGTGATGAATTTAAGTTTTTTGTAGTTAAGATCGGAATGTCTGCAAAAAACTTCTCAAATACTGTCGCAACTTCAATGTCAGAACTAACTTTTTTATCATTAATATAAAGTTCAAATTTAGAGTTGCGACTGGCGACTCTTCCAGTCTCATCTGCAATTATTTTCCATGTGGTTTTCACTCTGTTTTTAGAGTTCTTAATTTTTTCTTTGATGTGAGGAACCTTCGCTGCTTGACATACCTTCTTGAAGATCTTCGAGTATTTCTTGACATATAGTTTAAAAGCTTCACTCCTGTTCATTGACTTCTCGTTATACAAGTCATACAATCTTTGTCTACTAACAATAATAACTGCAGTTGCCCAGTTACTAAAATTATTTCTTTTATTATTAAATCTGACCGATTTAGAAGTAAATACAGAGTCAAATTGGTTTTTTACTACTTTAAATAAATTATTAAAACATTTGGATTAATTGACTCATTCAAACATTGAAAACTTGAAAGTAATTTACTTCTAAATTTCTCAATACGTTTTGTGTTTACAGGAATAAACTCAATATTTTCTATCGGATTATTATCACAAATAAGATCAAATGATGCTAGCTGTCCACAGTGATCAGAGTTAAGTACATTAATTATTTCTTTCCTAAAAGTAGTGACATTTGTGAAAATATTATCTATACAAGTAGCTGTTGTTTCACATATTCTTGTTGGTTCGTAAAATAAATTAATTAGATTATACGATTTGAACAAAGATGTGAATCTAACAGTGGTGGAGTTAGAGTCTAATAAATTAATATTAAAATCACCACATACAATAATCTTCTTATTAGAGACACATACTTTCGTCAGCACTTGATCCATTATTTGTTCAAAAGAATCGTATAAGCTTGATGGAGGCCTGTATACGCATACAATAATAAGGTGGCTCAACTCAATACAAGCCAACTCAATAATTCGTTCACTAGACAGTTTCGACGGTGAAGTTCGAAAACAAAATGTATGGCATTTGACATAAATCATTGCAAGCGACATGTCACTTAGCGATGTCTTATGTCAAATCCAATACATTTTTGATTTCGAACTTCGCCGTCGAAATTATCGAATGCGTCTTGACTAAAGGCCCTGGTAATCCTACTAAATCCAAAGTATTTTCTTTAAGATAAGAGTTTTTTTTTTATAATCCTAACATTCCAAAAATTTCTATAGTTTACATAGCTGGTACTACATAACATACTGTGTTAATAATCATCAATCCTAATCAGCATCCGCAACAACTTTTAAATTAGTACTAATGTCATTTTTACGAAGAATGAAAATTCTCCATTTTGGAAATTGAAATTGGTTGACAATTTTATAATCAGTACCGCCAGAAACCTGGAAAAGGACACCCATATTAATTTTAATGAAAAACATGTATGTTTACACAAGTAAACGTGTACTGTTATAAGTTATAAGTAGTACTACTGAGATATTAAACACAGATTAGTATTAAGTAGCTTGTTATTAAAGTAGCTTTAACATTACGTCACAACTATGGTGACCAATTGTGACGCCTTCGTAGTCACGTGATTTATTTTAAATATTATAATTTTTAATTGTTATTAATATTAATTAAGAACAATCAAAAAATTGAAAATTAGAAAAAACATTTTTTCAAGATTTTCGTCGTAAATATCAATATTAATAATAATAAGGTTTTAAAACTACATAAAAAACAATATTTTTTTTCTAATACCTTTCTGATTATACCCGTTATACCCTTTACGTCAAAAAAAGGACATATAACCGCCTCCTTGGAAGTCGGTTAGAAATTAACCCATGGCACAAACCAGTGGGTATGCATACGTTCATCGTACACATTAATAGGTACTAGAGATATACATTTTATCAGCAAGAATATAAGGGTACTCAGGCGGGCCTGGGGTCTCAGTCCACTTCAACTAAAGCCCTATTAGTTCCAACTTGCAACTTGAAGGCATGCATAGCTCCGCTTCACTACTTTTTCATGGCTTAACTTATCTCTGCACTGCATTACATAAGATTTTTCTTTTGGTTCATTTTATGAGGAGCTTTCTTCATAATCATCAGTCTTCGTTCCAGGTTTCTTTAACGCTTTTTAAATTGTATCATGTATTTAGTATGTAAAATATAAAAATCTTCACTTCATCACCTAACATGGGTTACTTTCCTATACAACCTAATTATTTATCTTTTAGAAAGACACACAATAGATTTGTTATGTTACAGCTAAAATCGTTCTCACTTGTGCACATAGGAAGTAACATCCCCCTTTATTTTCATCCACAAAAACAATTTCTTTGTGTGTAAAGCCAACACGAATCCTTTTTCAAGGAAAAACCATAAAAGCCTTTACATAAGTATATATTTACTGAGAAAATTCGTACATGAATTGTAACTTATCAGTTTTTAGATAGAGCTCGGCAAGAAACGCAATTTTGCGTTAACCCAATAATAATAAATACTATATTTTCGTGTATATTAGTGAGTTAATTTTCTAATGTGTGATGAGAGACCATTGAGTCACAAACTAATGTTGCAGGTTCGATGCCGGGATGTGGTGTGTTGCGCTAGACTTAGTTTAATTTACCCCTAATCTTTTGTGACAGTTTTAACAAAATTTGAAGCGATTTCGAAATTTCTATGAAGGCTGTCTCTCTTTAGGTAAGTATATAATATATTATTTAATCTGTAATCTAGGTGTCTGATTTATGTGAGTAAGTAATAAGAGTCCTTTTGGTGGTCAAAGACAAAACAATTACAATACAATAAATTGCAATCTATATATTAATCTGGCATAATATATTTTCTCTGGCAGTTTAGGTGAGAATAATATATTGAAAATATTGCAATTGATCCTACGATTTTTGTATTTGGATCAATTGCAATCTTTTTAATATACGTCCGTTTTCGGTTTAATTAAAATTATGAAAAATGTGAAAAGTAAAGAAAAAAAAACAAAAGAATGTGAAAATGAAATGAAAAAAAAAAACAACTTCACTAAATTAACTATCCAGTTCTTATGATTTAAAACAGAAAAGAAAATTTTGTCAATTATCAACAAATTAGTTACAAATTAAAAAAAAGATTGATGGCAATTAAAGTGGTAAATGACGATCGACAATGAAGTTAATTATCAATAAAAGTATTTAACATAATAACAGTCATTTAAAGGAATAGTCAGAATCAGTCCGAATTCACTGAATAGTAAAACTTTCAAGAGCAGACATGTTTACGGTGGCCTATAAAAACTGTCTCGAAGATCCCAGATATCCTTTACTGGGCCCAAATATAAAGTCTTTGTACGCATTCGGCCTGCTACATAGTGATCGTATTATTGTAAGTGTTCCCTTCGCCCTTCTACACATCTGTTCCAACCTTTTTGTATGGAGCATGATAGTTGACTTATACATCATGAGAGAGGACTTCGTGAAAGTATTGTTTAATATTCCCCTAACTGTGCAGAGTTTTTTATGCATCTCTAAAACTACGTCCCTAGTTATTTATCAGAGGAAATGGATGGAGCTTTTTTACAATATTTCTTCAGAGGAACTGTCGCAAACATTACACAACGACAATAAAACTATGCTGGTAATGAAGAAATATAGGACTTACTGTCGAACTGTAACTTACTTGTATTGGTCTGTAATAGTGTTGACTACAATTGTGACGATATCCTCGCCGTTCGTTACCTATTTTACGTCGAACCCTTTCGGTACAAAAGGGTACCCAAAAATCATAAGTTCCTGGTTCCCTTTCGACGTAACCCAAAATCCTGGGTATTGTGTGTCAGTGGTCGTCCATATCGTGATGATTATACAGGGCGGAGGTATTATAGCTTCCTATGACACAACAGTATTCGCTATACTGTCTTTCCTCAAAGGTCAATTGGCTATATTGAAACTAAAATGTTCCGAAATATTTGGAGACAAAACAGCTATTCCGAGGACTGAAGTTTTGAAAAATATAAAGGAGTGTCATCGTTTACACAATTTTCTTACCGAGTAAGTAAGCGCACTGTGATTGCTTAAGTGTCGAATTTTATTATCGTGTAATATAAATAGACCTTATATATCAATTATTATATAATATCAATTTATAATTGATATTATATAATAATATAATATCAATTATTATTATATAATATCAATTTCAGTAAACTGTTATTGGATTTTTTAAATTTGTTGTAGTATGCAAAATACACATTAAAATTCCATAAACCATAGTTTGTTGTGACCATCATAATACGATGCAGGTAGTCCGTTTTAGAAGTACAATATGCTACACACAATATTGTAACGTCGGTATTCGGTAACAGGCAGATTAATTACTAAATAATATTAAATTTAATTAAATTACGTAATGGCTCAAAATTCATAAAATTTAAAATAACTTAAAAAGCTCTTTAACGTTACATAGATAATCAATGCGTACATCTTGCGTGCTGTGAATAGTTTTCGCAAAAAATGTATTTCGTTTTTTTTTAATTCTTGCTAATTAATTGTTTTTAATATCATAATAGCGAGTAAAATTGAGAACAAAAGAGTACAATGGAAGATCTAAAACCACTAATAGAAGCAGCAGCACCACTAATAGGCATATTTTATTAAAATAACAATATCCACTACAATAGAAAATTCATTACTTGAACTTAAACCTATAACTCTACGGTAGCTATGATTATGTACCTTGGGAGTTATCAAAATATTTTCAAGATACAAATAATAAATTATTTTCTAAGAAAACAACTAACAGTAGGTATTTACTGTCTACAAATCACGAATTAGTTTTATAACAAGCTTGTTTGAGTTCGTAAAGTTTGTTGTGCTAATTAGAACATTTCTAGTTGTAACGGGCTATGACCTCTTGATTTGTATGTCCTTCTTGCGCTTGAGTGGTGATGATAATAATACAGCAACAATTCTTATACTCTCCTTCATAATTAGCCGACCGACCGAACTCGATAGGCTTTACTTCATGACATCTGTCAATGTCAATAATGACATTGACAGTTACATCTTACTGTTGACATATACTGTACATTACTGTGACACTAGTTACATATTTATACAATGTTATGTTTTTATTATATCGGCAAAGATACAAATACAAATGATACAAATGCTTCAAAGCGAAACAAATGATTCAAAAATCACGGAAAGCCGTAAGGCTGACCCCACATTAGGCGTGCGCGTTCCTCGGGCGTGTGAGCGACGCTCACGTAGCGCGCTCTGCGTGAGCATCGCGTGTTGCTGCCGTGTGGCGCGTGTACAGCGCGCGCGTGGCGCGCACGCGGCGCTCGCGTGACGTTCATACCCCTATGGCATAGGGTCTATGCCCACTGGTTCACTGGTAAAAGCTTTTATTGAAAAAAAATCTACGTCACGTATATCTTGACAAAATTACGTAACTTTATGAAAATAAAAAGAAACTTGATTTTGACTGAAGGCGGACAATAAACTCAATAAACAATATTATTGTTTACCTCATTAACCCCTGACGATAACAGTGTGTTTTATAAGTTTCACGTGTCTATCTGTCTGTATGTGTGGGTCTGTCCGTGGCTCGTAGCTTCGAAATGGATATACTGATTTTGATATAGGTTTTGACGTGATAACGTTTTATAAATCGATAAACGCTGGCTGTTACGTTCCGCCTGATGGCCACTTTGCGCCTGAGCCGAGTCTGCAAGCGAGAGCGCGGAACAAGCGACTATCGCTTATTCCGCGCTCTCGCGTTAGCGAAACGAACGAAAAAGCGAACTAAGCGTTCGGCTTGTGATCACGACGAAAAATTATCGACCGTAAATTGACTTAACAGAAAACAATTTCAACAATTAAAGTGAAACTTTTATTACATCGTCTCGAACTTTTTCGTCTGTGTGTTGCATGTCGCGTGACGATCGGCCGCGGTGTAGGGATAAAGTGAAAGGCGCTCGTCAGAGCAGCCGAGGCCAATATGGCGGCGCCTATAGTTCGCATCAGCTGACCGTGTAGTGTATAGACTAGTACTCATCTCCACGCTATTTTGTTATTAAGTTTCACTTTTACCGTGGTTTCATAAAACCACACAATCTGTAGGGGACTGTATTATTCCACAGGGATTCAACCGCCGGCTCAGATTAGACTCGAAGATAGCCAAGGTTACACCGATTTGGGCAGAGCCGGGGCGATAATAAAACACTTATTTGAGGAGAACGTTTTTTACTTTTTCGATTTGCTTACCTGGCTCATGGCAATGCCGTATAGTTAGCCCCGCCCGTACGCCTCTTTCGGGCCGATCTTCCATTTCATTTTTACCTCTCTATACGGCTATTTTCCATAATTTTCCCCATTTTTCATGAGTCAGGTGAAGCAAAACGCATTGTGTGAAAATCTTTATTACCATAACCATATACATTAATCCTTATATACTAGAAATCTTATTCCATAAAAAAGTTATATACATCTTAAGTTCAACTTATACGAAATGTTGTACATTTTATACCACTATTTTCGTAATAATTTATTTACCCTTTATTATATAAACTTAAGCTTTACACTATACGTTATGTACTATGTTTATTTACGTAAATAAAAAGAAGCTACGTTAAAATTAGCTGTCGTTAAATATATATGAGCAACATAACCCGCACTCGATAAAACACCATTTTTACACGATTTTACCCACTGATGCCATATAAATCTATACATATAGTCACTGAGTATACATATAGTCATTCATTGTTATAGTTTTATATACTGTTTAAACCACTCGTTTATTGTTCAGATTTAAATTCACTCAAGTTTTACATAACGAGGCCGCTGGCCTTAACACAATCCTTTTTTTTTGAAGCTGTCGTTATTGAGTCGCGTATAGCTATAATTCATCATCATCTGCTCGCTTACTGCTTGACGGTGACGGGGGCTACTGAATTTTATTTTTTTAAATTGTTTTCAGGCAATACAAGACGTTTAATCAACTAGTATCTCCGGTAATGTTTATTTATGTTTTGATATGCTCGGTAATGATCTGCTGTTGCGTGGTTCAGTTGAATTTGGTAAGATAATATTATTAGGCCCATTTGCGCAGATCTGGGTTAAAGTTAACGCCGGGTTCAACTATCATGCGTATTCATAGTAGAACGAGAGAGATAACACGATATTTAACCCAGGGTTAACTTTAACCCAGATCTGCGCAAGTGGGCCTTAACCTTGTTATCACTAGTTAACTTGTAATTGCAGAGCTTTCGACGTTATTGTATTGTATTTGTAGGGATTGCATGTTTGCACTCTTGGTTCCAAGTCATTTCAATAATATATTTCCAAAGTTAGTTAGTAAGTCTCCGTCCTACCTTCGATCTAAATGATATATTAAGCTAAACGTTGTATGTATGTACGTAATATAAGTGAAAAGACAATATAATATTATCGGGACTGTACTTTCCATTTATCTCTCCAACATAATTTATACCCCACAGTATTCAATGATTTCAAAACTTAGGATGGGCTATGACGTTCATTTCTTCATACAAGAAAAAGTTACGCCATCATGATTTTACCGTACCTCAAAAATGTCAGCTATCGTAATTTTATCGAATGAGAATTGTATAAAATCGTGACAGCGGTCAGCTTCTTTACAATTTTCATTCGGTAACGTTGCGAATACATTGTTGTTAATAAATTATTATTCGTGCTAAGCAAACAGAAATACCTATCCAATGCAGGTAAATCTGCAAACGTTTAATAGGCTAGGTGGTATATTGTTATCTCCTCATGGAACATACTAAAAATACATTACATCTTCCACGTAAACACAGAAATATGTTAGATACATTTCGAGTGTACGCATTAAGCTGTGTACTTTATTATGTACTACAGAAATACGTAATGTGTATCAGAAGGTTAAGACTTGAGCGGAATTATTATAACTTAAACGACTATTAACTGTAACGGTTTACTGGTGACTGTGTTGTAGAATGAGTTACAAAACTAAAAACTTACAAGGTAACAAACTATAGTCGTAACATTAAATCACGCTGTCAACACATACTCTCAACTGGTACACCAATACAATGCGTAGCTTAAAAACTTAAACAATAACATTTTAACATCATTTTTTCAACACATACTTAAAAGTCAAACGTGCTACGATGCTCTTACACCTAATAAAATATATTCTTAACAAAATTTATTGGGTAGGTTTCAAATTTCATTTCTGTGACCCCACATCGACTTTTGATAACAATATATATTTTAGAATTCTATTATGTACCTAATGATAATATTATTACTTAACACACTAACAAACAACATTTTTTAGAAAAAGCTATCACAGCCACCACTACATTTCACTTCGGTATTTTAACAACATAATAAAACATGCCACATAAAGACTCCAGGTTGACGATTAATTATATTTTCAAAGAATATGTCGCTTGATACAATGTCTCCTTTTACGAGTATGTCTCGACTCTCGTATGATAAAGACAGCTCGAAATACTCTCCAAAACTTTCTGTCTCAATTCATTATTTATTTTAATAAGAAACATACAACAAACTTAACGGTAATTTATAGTTATGATTCATAAAAACTGCTTTTGCAGTTGGTCTGTGAGATCTAAATTATTAAGGTAGGTGGTATATTAGTAGAGAGTAGCATTTAGATAAAACCAAAATTAATTAAAAGATAAATAGTTATGTTTATGAGCTATTAGATAAGAGACATACATTTTTTTTGTAGGTAGAAATCTTTAAGTAATATCATTGTATTAGGTGGCGCTAGTGATGATAGGTTGATTCTGCCCATTAAATCTAACAATTATACAGTTTCGTTTCAGTCTCGATAGTATTATGTTGAAACAGAAAAATGTTATTCTCATAAACGTCACACCAACGTTTAACGCGTTTTGATTGGTCCAAACTTAAAAAAATCTGTTTATTAGTGTGTTAAGTAATAATATTATCATTAGGTACTTTATAGAATTCTAAAATATTTAATAAAAAAATATTTTCGTCAGGATGGTGTAACGGTATCTGAAAAATTTTGGATTCTGGAGTACGTGATCGCCGCCGGAGTCCAGTTGTTCATATTCTGTTGGCACAGCAATGAAATCACTTATGAGGTAAAACTCTAAGATTTAATAGCTTTTTCCCGCCCTCGTCAATTTTGTATCGAATATCCCACGGGATTTCTGTATTTTACAAAATAAAAAATAGCCTATATTTAAATTAGACTCTCTAAACTACTACCATACCAAATTTAATCGAAATTAATTCAGTAGTTTTTGCGTGAAGGCGTATCAAACATCCATCAATTCATCCATCCATAAATTCCTCCATCAATCCTCACTAACTTTCACATTAATAATAGCAGCAGGATTTTACTTTGTTCTGCTCCAATTTTATCAGCTGCCCTATTATAAACATCAACTGACAAGTGAGAATGGACTTCCCAATGAATCCCATTCTCACTTGTCAGTTGAAGTTTATAATAGGACAGCTGAACCTAAACAAAATGATGAAATTCGACCAGAGTGCTAAGTGTGAGTTTTTCTTTTTGCATTCGATTCGACTTGACCTAGTTGTCGCGTTTACAACTAGGTGGCGCTGTACAAATCACATACAAATTCCTAGTAAACGCCAAATTCGCTCACGATCGAATGCGAAAAGAAAAACTCACACAAAGCACTCTGATTAATCCTTCATTTTATTTCTTTGTTGCGCGGTAAATAAATTATTTTAATTTGGTCGCATTATGTGTTCTATTGTTCTCTTTGTTTACGTTGTTATTTGTTTGTTTAAGTCACGTATTTTCATCATAGTCACAGTCTGTCCCTTTCTCAAACTCCTGTATTAAATTATCAGTATTAATCAAATTCATTCGATTTGAACAATTATAGGTCTTATATTGTTTGTTTCTAATATTAAACCTATAACATTTATTTTCTATCATATAAACAACACTCACTTTTCCCATGTTATACATGGTGCTTTTTCAGTCAGTGTCCAAATTTTCAGGAGTGAATACACTCTTGAATATAAACAACTTTTACTATCGGATCAACTTTCCTACTTGAAAAAAAAATCAGCTGTTTCAAAAGGGCTACGGCATAGATAGTATTTTGTACAATGATATTTTATAATTATTATTTATGTTATAATACAAGTATAAAATATCATTGATTTTGTAGAAGACAGCCGATTTCTTTTCAAGTAGGAAAGTTGATCCCATAGTAAGTTGCTTATATCCAAGAGTATATTCACTCCTGAAAGTTTTGGACACTGACTAAAAAGCACTCTGTATTTTGATTAAGTAGTGTCAGTGCCAGACACTCTATTTCTAAATGAAATTAGGGAGTGAAAAGGTGCTTATCAGATCACAAAACAATTTTGTACAAGTACCTATAATATTCGCATTGCTTTGACAAGGTCTTATAGTATACTAAACTTGCCTATTTAGTATTAGGATCAATTCACACCGAAACGAAATGAACGGCGACATGGCGCTGCATTTTTAAGATAGCTATTCGAAATTGAACTTTATTCAGTACACGAAAAGATACACGTTCCACTGTAAGAATTTAATATCAGGTCTCAGATTGCACCGCGCTGCGCAGCGCATGTGCAGTGTACGACTGATATCATAGTATGAAACAAGTATCTTTTTGTGTAGTAAATAAAGTTTACTTTTAAATAGACTTCTTAAAAATGCAGCTGACCCGGAGACGCCTGCACTCAGGAGTTCTCACTACTTACTCGCGTCTGCGCAGTGTGCACACCGACGCTTCTTTTTTATCATAGAAGAAATATGCAAATAAATTGATTTAATAAATTACGTAATGCCTATGTGCTCGCTGAGGACATAAGAGAAAAATTTCCTACGTTACATTTTCAAACTTTCGCTTCGCTGTACTTTGACTCTGTGCTTGTATGAAATGGCCGTTAAAAAATATTTTTATCAGCACTTTATGTCTGGAGCTGCTTGTAACCATGGTTAATTTTTGTCCATAGAGCAGTTTAGTGGACCGCGGGATATTCGTCAGCAACTGGTGGCGCGCGGACCCCAAGCTTCGGGGACAGATGACGCTGCTGTCCGGTAAACTGTCCGTAATGTTCAGGATCAAAGCCGGACCATTCACCACGCTGTCCATGCCTACATTCACTGAGGTATAAAAATACTGTATTTTTCTTTATACGGGAGAATTACGCGCATAGGTCGCGATGAATTCGCGATGAATAGGCGCGTAGTATCTGGACGCAAAGTATGGTGGCCTAGTATCTCGACTCGCGTGTAGTAACAAAACGCGTACCGATGCTGCTAAATCATAATGAATTCGCCTTTTCTGGACAAGATTAGACACTAGCTTATGCCCGCAGCTCTTGCCTGCAGCAGGGAACACTGTACTTTTTTGGGATAAAAAGTAGTCTATGTTTTAATCTAGAGTCTAAACTATTACCATACGAAATTTCATCGAAATCCGTTCAGTAGTTTTTGTGTAAAAGAGTAACGAACATCCATCTATCCATCCAGCCATCCGTCCATCCGTCCTCACAAACTTTCTCGACTTTATAATATTATTAGGAAGCACGATAAGTAATAATTTCTTCGTCGTCGTCGTCGTCGTGTTTTAATTTCGAAAATCATTTTAATATGAAAATATTAGTATGTATTAGGCATACGCCTAAATGTCCATACGGAATTTGATATTAAAATATTTTGGATTTTGGGCACCGATCCTAGTTGAAACCATGACCGGGGTTGCTTAACATGAGTAAGCGCTACGACTACTTCTCACTCATTCCTCCTACTCAAAATTGGAAAAAATCATTGTTTTGGGTTATATTTCGTTAATAAAGTCTGTAATAGTTTTTCATATAATATATCTTCCATGTACAGACAATGACCAGTTAAGAATTTATTATACGTATAGATTATAATATATATTTTAACTAAGTATCACGCATCAAAATCAAGTATAGCCAAAGGAAATATCTAGTAGGTATCAAAAACTTTCAAGTTTCCAACTCAATATTAAGGGAATGTTCTGATTAAATTTCTTCAACATTGGGATCGTACTCAACGGTCCCTTACAGATGTTCAGTCAATTCTATTGATCTAAGTTCGGTTGGTACGAATGAATCGCTATTTGTAACCGACTAGGGCGAAGCCAAAAGGGAAGGTAATGATTTTGGCAGTCTATGTATCGCGGTATAAGAGCCAGATGAGCGTATGTGTATATAAAATGTAGAATTTTCTCAAATTTTACAGGAGCAATAAAACAGCGAAAATTCACCTAATCTAACTTTGAGAACTTTTTAAGCATCATTACGCAGAAGTACGCAAATATTTCGCGAGAAGACACATCTGACGCGCAATGGGTTGCGAAGCGAGCCAAATTACCGCGCCTTTCGATTCGTTCGCGTCACGTCCGCTTCGGTCGCCTGGATAGTGCAGTCAGTGATCGATGATTTATCGACAAATTATTTTTCTTCAGAATGAGTTACTACTGTTCTCGGTAGTAAAATTTTGTCAGTCTTTTTTTTGCTACATAATATTTATCGACCATAGACTTCTTTTTTTTTGCTTTGATTTTCTTATTATTTTTGATTACAAATAAAGGTAATAAAATGTTGATATTTTTTTTCATATTCT
Source organism: Phengaris arion (assembly GCA_963565745.1). NCBI lineage: Eukaryota > Metazoa > Arthropoda > Insecta > Lepidoptera > Lycaenidae > Phengaris > Phengaris arion. The sequence continues at coordinate 12,059,748 of OY751444.1, forward strand.
ATCCCAATACCAATTAAATTCGCCTTTGACACAATGTTTTAGTTAGTATAAAATTACTAGTGCTCCCGTTATAAAAATTTTTCATTCAATTACCAATAGCTACAGGACGGTTTACGATTTACGATGAGCCCTCGGATGAAAAATATTGGGGATGCACATATTGTACACGCGCAACCATACTTGCCCCGCTACTCCCCCCGCCGCATTCAAAAGTTAGGGCTCAATAATCGTAAATCTAACTGAAACTAAGATGATTTCAAGATTCAAGTTTGACCATTTTCATTATCGAAAATTCCTATCGACCATAGCAAGCCCTAGCGTGCGTGTGAATTTTGAGCATGTGGTTGTGTCGTAACGCTACCGACTCAACGTAGTGTGAGTACCAAATCGCAGCCCTTTGTTCTAGGTGTGATTTGTTAATTAGTGTGCGTAATTCGTGTATGTATTATTATTTCTTATGTAGTGGAGTGCATTGGTGGGAGATAGGCGGCGACGCTGGAATATGGTTGCCAATCCAGGTTGGATTGGCAACCATATTTTTTTAATTATGGACCTTTTATTGTGTTCCGCTAAATATGCCGGTGTGTTTATATATATAAACACACCGGCATATTTAGCGGAACACAATAAAAGGTCCATAATTAAAAATATATGGTTTTATTTTAAAATAAGTTATATATATATTAGTAATAATAAAAGTTTCATTTCATTTCTTTTACTTAAAATGAGATCACATTAAGAACAGATTTTGCGAGTAAAGGCTATTTGTGAAAAATAGTACATTTTTGAACTTTTCATGTAACCGGGAAAAGTGAAAATTACGAGGGCGGGTCAATAAGTCCGTGACTTTTGGAATAAAACACAGATTTTTTGATAAATAAATCATTTTATTTTTCAACGTAGTCCCCCTTGAGCTCTATACACTTTGTCCAACGCTTCTCCAATTTTTTTATCCCTTCCAAAAAATATGATTCGTCGATGTCCTCAAAATAGGCCTTTGTTTGCGAGATGACTTCATCATTGGTGTCAAATCTTTTTCCACCGAGCCATTTTTTCAGGTTTGGGAACAAGAAGTAGTCACTCGGAGCCAAATCTGGAGAATAGGGTGGATGTGGGAGCAATTCATAGCCCAATTCATGGATTTTTGCCATGGCAACTGCACATGTGTGCACCCTTGCATTGTCTTGGTGAAAAAGAACTTTTTTCTTGGCCAAATGAGGTCGGTTTTTTTTCAAATCCTCATTGAAGCGGTCCAATAAGTTGGCATAATATTCCCCATTAATTGTTCTTCCCTTTTGAAGATAGTCAATGTGGATTATCACACGTGCATCCCAAAAAACAGTCGCCATAACTTTATTGGCTGACAAACCCACCTTGGCCTTCTTTGGCGCCGATTCACCCTTAGAAACCCACTGTTTGACTGTTGTTTGGTCTCTGGTGTATTGTGATGGATCCATGTTTCGTCCACGGTTACAAAACGGCGCAAAAACTCCTCCATATTGTGATTAAACAACGCCAAACCTTCCTGTGAAGTTGTTACACGATTGCGTTTGTGGTCGACTTGCGGAAAGCTTTCTCATGCCCAAGTGATCATTCAAAATTGAAACCACTGAGCCATGCGAGATGCCTATGGCTTCCACAATCTCTTGCACTTTCAATCTTCGGTCGGCCAACACCATATCGTGAATTTTTTCGATTGTTTCGGGTGTAGAGACCTCAACTGGGCGTCCAGGACGTTCGGCATCTTCAGTGCTTGTACGGCCACAACGAAATTCAGTAAACCACTTTTTTACCATTGAAATCGATGGTGCAGAGTCCCCATAGTATTTATCAAGCTTAGCCTTGGTCTCGGTAATGGTTTTTTTTCGCAAAAAATAATGCTTAATAAGCACACGAAATTCACTTTTTTCCATTGTTTCCTTAAGTTACTGGATAGTCTGATAAAGATAGCTGTAAAACACAAACTAACTGACGCAGCAAGTTCAAATTTTGATAGGAGTCAACTGACAGATGCCTGTTGACAGGAGTAGTGTTGCTTTTTCAGTAAGGAGGTTAGAAATTCAAAAAGTCACGGACTTATTGACCCGCCTTAGTAATATTAAAATAAAAATTAATCAAATAATAAAAATGGTGATTAATATCGCGTATTTCCTCCACGTGCTCTTATTAATGTTTCTACCCGTCTAGGCATACTGAGAATGATGTTATCGATGGTCTCCTGGGATAGTCTCCGCCATTCTTCAACTACGGCGATTCACAGTTCACCCACGTTGGCAGGAGCTGGAATTCTGGACTTAACTTTTCTTTTCAGCAAGTCCCGAACGTCCTCTATTGGGTTCATATCCGGTGATCTCGTCGGCCACTCCATAACAGTGATATTCATATCATTAAGATAAACTTGAGTTACCCGAGCGGTATGCGGCCGAGCATTATCCTGCATAAAAACAAAATCGTCACCGATATATGGGGCAAACGGTACGACATTTTCTTCTAATACTTCTCTGATATAGCGGTCTGCAGTCAGACTCCCTCTGTCAATCACTACCAAGTCTGTGCGAGCTCCCAATCAAATGCCCGCCCAAACCATTATTGATCCGCCACCGTATGCAACTGTAGTTTCAATTTGTCAATTTGTCAGAATATATCGTTCTCCTTTGCGTCTGTATATTCTTTGCCTGCCGTCAATTTGATTTAAGAGAATTCTGCACTCATCACTAAACAATACCTTACTCCATTGGTCCGCGTTCCAAAGTCGATGTTCCTGGGCAAAAGTTAACCTGTTTCTACGATGATTTACCTCGAGCCTTGGAGCCTTGGCGGGCACAAATGAACACAAACCAGCTTCTTCGAACCTTCTTCGTACCGTACGCTCACTCACGGTTACACCCCGCATTGCTTGTAACTCATGTCGGGCTGGACGGCCGTCAAATGGGGGTTCCTACGTACACGAAGCCGAATGAAACGATCATCCCTACTCGAAGTGCGTCTTTTTCTGCCTTGTCCTGCTCTCCTCACATAAGTACCGGTCTCCCTGAATCGTTGGATACTGCGATGGATCGTTGAAACTGGTCGACGAAGATCTCTGGATATCACTCTGTAGGTTTGAAGTCCATTTCTTTGCATTTCGAGTGCCCTGGCAATCTCCGTTGGGGCTAAGTCAGGCATAATTCAGTCCTCAAACTCAAAAAGATACGCGATTAAAAGAAAACTAACAAAAAACAGTATTTCAATGAAATTTTCAATCAAACTCAGAAGGAAGAAATATTCGGAGTTCGCTCCAGATAAGGTGTAATTGAATAAAATGGTACGTCTGGCCAGATTTAAGAAAGCTATAGTGAACGACACCGGCACTAGTCCACCAAACATTCACAAGTAACTTTTTTTTAGTCAATTTTCGCTTGGGGCTGGCTTTGGCTGGTTTGCCAGGGTTCAGCCATTGCGTTAAGCGTTTCCAATTATTGTAAAGGATTCACTTTTCATCACAGGTAATGATTCGATTTAAAATCCCTTCATTATTGTGGCGATTGAGTAGTGTAACTCAGCAGTCGACGCGCGTTTGTCGGTTTGCTGCACTCAATTTATGAGGCTTTTGAGACCTTTCAAGCTTTTTCACCTTCCCAATTTGCTTCAAGTGGATTAAAACAGTTTTATCACTAACACCGCAGCCTGCAGCTAACTCGGACGTGGTTTGCGATGGATCCGCTTCCACAATTGCCGTAAATTCTTCATTATCAACTTTGGTCTCCGGCCGTCCACGGGGCTTGTGTTGTAATTTCGAGAACGAAAACGTTGGAACCAAAACCGCACTGTGTTTTCTTTTGCGACACCGCCGCTATACACATAATTGAGCCGCCCTGGTGCCACGGTGGAACTAGTACTCGAAAATAATACGATATTTCAAGTTTTCCATTTTGTAAACAGAGAGACGCAAAGAAAAAACCAAAAGAGGAAGAAACAAATGAATTACGGTTTTCGAAACACAAATGCATAAGTAAATAGCGGTATAAATAAAACCTAATATAATAGTAATGGCAAAACCTAACCTAACCAAAGAAGATATATTTGAGATCAAAGTGGCCAGTGCGACAAAACGCCAATTTCATATGTAAGGACCTATATTAAACTAATTAAAGGTCATTTAACGGTACTTGTAATACGATTTTCTGGTTTTAATGAGAATGGTTTTCTTACATATTCGTTTTTTTTTGGAATTTATGATATACATCGTTTTGGCATAACATAAAGGACCTCCCTCGGATCCGATTTGTTAACAAACATTTTTTTGTTTTTTTTGTAGATACGTTCATCTGGCTCTTATACCGCGGTGTGTACTATGTATGTATGAATGTTTGTTCCAATATAGCGCCTAAACTACTGGTCTGATTTTTATAGATGGGGTGTCAATGCTGTAATAATAGCCCGGGTAATATAGGCTATATAATTTATGTAGTCGGGTTATAGTTTGTTTTTTCTAGTCATTAGCAGTGGCTTTTACCATTGTTTATAACTCCCCACACCGATTTCGGTGACGGTGGCCGGTTTCATTGAAACCAGGAGAGTTAAGCAGTAGTAATTTTATAGTGCCCAACAGTACTGTTCACAAGAGCACTCCCTCTTCCTTTACTCTCATAACCCAGTGGGACGGATAACCGACACGACTGGCGAGAGATCAGGCGCAGGTCCGACTTTTTACATGCCCATCCGACGCATGGATCATCTTTCTTGTCAGACAATCAGGAGATCAGCCTGCATTGTCCTAACGAAACTTGAAAACAACATTTTTTGTTGTTCGAGTACGGGAATCGAACCCACGACCTCCGAGTCGAGAGCCAAGCTCTAACCACTAGATCATGGCCTTTTGTTACATTACTATTATATTAGATACTTTCTCATATCTACCCACTCTTTAGTCGGTATAATAGTAATCCTACCGCCCAGCCTATAGGTAAGTATCTGATTCTACCGCACAAATGTCAATGGTATACCTGACAGGTTTGCCTGTACAGCTAGTAAACCGGAGAATGTATATGTTGCACAACTGTGCAGGTTTTTATATCAGCAGCTGTAGCTTACCTGACAGGTATTATTACTGCGTGAGGATACCCTTACGTGTACAGCTAGCTGCAAAAGCGATGTACCAGCAATTTTTGAACAATTCACTGCATTAATCACGACATAATTAATAAGGGGTCAATAAAACTTTAAAATAGGGGTAATAATATGTTTGTGGACATATTTTTTGTTACTAAATCACTTTACTAAAATATTTAATTTAGAAATGTACTGATTCACCAGTGCAAATATCAAAACTGAGCAATGACGCTACAGCTGTGTTCATGTTCACCAATTGAAGAAAGCCATTTTGACATTTACACTGATGACTCACTGCATTTTTAACACGAATATAGTCGAATGTGGTCTTGACACCACTCCAAGAACTGCGTCACATTCTGACACCTTATCGACTCACAGACGTCGAAGATATTTAAATATTTTATCATAAGATACTTGGAATAATTACCTGCATTTAATAAAATATTATATTTTCATAACCTCAGCCGTCTGTGATGGTTCATACAAATTATATAGCAAGCGATATTTTGTTTAACATGAAATATTTTAGTATCTACGCCGTCTAAACGTTTGTTGCGGCGAATATTGCGATATGTAAATTACATTAATATGTATAAAAAATAAGGCACTATTGTACAAAGTAAATTCATTTTCAGATCCTGAGAGGTGCTTACAGTTTCTACACCCTCTTCACTAAAAGCACCAATAAATAACTTGAAATAAGAAAATCCTTCTGATGACTTCTTAAAATAAGCTTCGCCGCGACGTTGCTTATAACTGTGCGTGTTAAGTAGGTATTTAGTTCCAAAAAGATTTACGTATATTATCTACAATGATTGAAAATGTTTTTTTTTGTTCAATAGAATTTATTAAATAAAATTGTATCTTACATTTTAATCTTTATTAGTGCACAATACTACGCCTTGAAATGTATTTATAATAAAAGATGAACACGTTTATGTAGACTCTTGCATCTGTGTAAACAGTGTATAAAAACTGTACGACCCTTTCATTATCTGAAATATAAATTTAGTGTGTTATTTTTTAAAAGTTAACGAAATCACTATAGTATATTGGACAGTGATACTTAAGCCGTGTTCACATTAACAAATGAAAGTAAGCCATTTTGATATTTTCACTGATGACCCGCTGCAAAATTAACGCAAATACTAAAAATAAGAAAATATTTTTATGCAGAATAAAAAAAAAACAAGGTTTTGTTTTCTGGACGTGAAACAAGGAAAAAAAAAGATTAAATTCACCATACACTAAAATCTCTACTAAACTTTTAATCAACCATTCGGATTGATTAAAGAGGCTTACATTTTGTTGGATCACCACTTAAAGTTACTTTTGAATTAATTAAAAATATATCGCGCGAAGTTCAACAAACTTTGCAAAATATACGCTGGCTGAAAACTTAAAGCATATTCATTTAATATTAAAATATTTTCAAGTTGCTTTTGGATTAATTACAAGAAGAAAATAAATTAGACATAACACTATTCCTTTGTTGTTAGTAAAGTAATTAGTATCGCTCATTTTTGACGCAGCTAGGTATAGACATAGATATAGACAAAGTCGAGTTGTACGAAAATTATGTTATACGAGGGCGGGTCAATAAGTCCGTGACTTTTGGAATAAAACACAGATTTTTTGATAAATAAATCATTTTATTTTTCAACGTAGTCCCCCTTAAGCTCTATACACTTTGTCCAACGCTTCTCCAATTTTTTTATCCCATCCAAAAAATATGATTTGTCGAGGTCCTCAAAATAAGCCTTTGTTTGCGAGGTGACTTCATCATTGGAGTCAAATATTTTTCCACCGAGCCATTTTTTCAGGTTTGGGAACAAGAAGTAGTCACTCGGACCCAATCTGGAGAATAGGGTGGATGTGGGAGCAATTCATAGCCCAATTCATGGATTTTTGCCATGGCAACTGCACATTTGTGCACCCTTGCATTGTCTTGGTGAAAAAGAACTTTTTTCTTGGCCAAATGAGGTCGGTTTTTTTTCAAATCCTCATTGAAGCGGTCCAATAAGTTGGCATAATATTCCCCATTAATTGTTCCTCCCTTTTGAAGATAGTCAATGTGGATTATCCCACGTGCATCCCAAAAACAGTCGCCATAACTTTATTGCCTGACAAACCCACCTTGGCCTTCTTTGGCGCCGATTTACCCTTAGAAACCCACTGTTTTGACTGTTGTTTGGTCTCTGGTGTGTTGTGATGGATCCATATTTCGTCCACGGTTACAAAACGGCGCAAAAACTCCTCCATATTGTGATTAAACAACGCCAAACCTTCCTGTGAAGTTGTTACACGATTGCGTTTGTGGTCGACTGTGAGCAAACGCGGCACCCATCTTGCGGAAAGCTTTCTCATGCCCAAGTGATCATTCAAAATTGAAACCACTGAGCCATGCGAGATGCCTATGGCTTTCACAATCTCTTGCACTTTCAATCTTCGGTCGGCCAACACCATATCGTGAATTTTTTCGATTGTTTCGGGTGTAGAGACCTCAACTGGGCGTCCAGGACGTTCGGCATCTTCAGTGCTTGTACGGCGACAACGAAATTCAGTAAACCACTTCTTTACCATTGAAATCGATGGTGCAGAGTCCCCATAGTACTTATCAAGCTTAGCCTTGGTCTCGGTAATGGTTTTTTTTCGCAAAAAATAATGCTTAATAAGCACACGAAATTCACTTTTATCCATTGTTTCCTTAAGTTACTGGATAGTCTGATAAAGATAGCTGTAAAACACAAACTGACTGACGCAGCAAGTTCAAATTTTGATAGGAGTCAACTGACAGATGCCTGTTGACAGGAGTAGTGTTGCTTTTTCAGTAAGGAGGTTAGAAATTCAAAAAGTCACGGACTTATTGACCCGCCTTAGTAATAGGTAATTTTATTGTTTAATTAATAATTGACTTGAATAACAATTCTGTCAAATTTACTCACAAATGGCGCCGCACAGTTAATTGACAATTCTCGTGTCAGACGCTATAATCTGACCTATATAGTGAAATTACTCAATTCGAATGATACTTACGTTCGAAATTAGAACTATTAGCATTTTGACAGATAGTAAATTATTCTCAATTAATTATTATTCTCTCTCGTGGTTTTTACTTCATAGACCTAGAACTTTTGTTTCACACTTGAACGACTGTAGCCTACATTTTACCTCTATGTATGTAGACATTGAGAAGGTGGAGAATGGTCCAGCATGTAGAATGAATGAGGGAGACAGCTTCCCTGCTAGAAGCAGTAACTCCTTCTTCGTCAGGACATCTGCACGCCACCAGTTGCTGTTGAATACTCCTTGACTGAGGAGCAGGCTCTGAAAATGGATTGTCATACTTAGTTCTACAAATTATATTCCCGAGGTAAGTCTTGGAGTTAAGTCTCTCGTGTAGATTTTGCTCAAGACAAGGGCGAAGATTTTGCTCTTCGAGAAAATTAAAGCAATCGCTTACTAATTTATATTAATATTATAAAGAGAAAATATTTTTTTGTTTGTTTACATTGATTGGGCTCCGAAAGTACTAGACCGATTTTGATGAAATTTGCTGATCAGATAGAGAATTAACCACGGGGAAGGAATAAGATACCTATAACCCCGGGAAAATGTATGATTCTCGCGAAATCTAGCTACTTAGGCAATGTACCTAAATTATGTATTAGGCACATTCATTCGTATGAAGTTCAAGTTTTTATTTACATTTAAAATGTAACGAAATTTGGAAATTCACAAGTTTCTGAACACTAGTAATTACAGGGCTTGGTCCACACTACACTTCACACTAAAAAACCCAACATATATGATGTCACCAAACGAAAAATCACAAAAAACGCTGGGTATAGAAGTTATGAGCATGAATAAAATCTGAAATAATAGTAGGTAGATGTAGGTGTAGATAGGTATACTTGTTGGTGTATGACCTGGCGGAGTATGTAGTTAAGTTGCTTTTGTAGCTGGGTAGATGTGAGTACTGATTATAGTCGTAACTGAGCTTCGTTTCCGACTCCACAATTGTGGAACTTCCGCATGAAATTGTACCTTCATACATTGAAATTGTAGGTGAATGTACTCGTATGTATGACTATTCAGTATACCTACAATTTCAACAGCACTATAACATACATACCTCCTACCGACACCGACCAACATATGTAATACAATACAACCACGCTTTTAATGTCTTTAAGGAATCGTCGTATTTCATACATCGTCTCATTTCAGTCATTGTCATAAAAAACTGATTTTGTTCTTGTTCATATCTTCTATACCCGGCGTTTGTCTAGTTTGCCCTTTTGGTGACATCATAATTATATGATTGAAAGTTTCTGTCGATTCTGGGTCAATTTCGGAGCGAGTCCTTTGAATTAATGTATTATTGACATAAAATCGACTATGATTGCCTCAAATCAAAAAAACGAGCTCAATACATGCCTCATACAAGATTTCATTACTGTGCCAGCAATACAAGAACAGTTGAAAAGAAAGAGCCGTAGCAAATTCCACAACCCAGAGTTTCTGGGAAAACGTGATTCCCTCCTGGAAAAGAAATTTAATTAAAAATGTTACGCGCCAAACGAGTGTACCTATTTTATTGGTTACGGGAAAGAAAACATAAGAAATTCTTTTTAATTAAAAATACTGTAGATACATTGTAATGGATATTAAATGATTCTTTTTCACCACAAATATATTTTTTAAATGGAATAAAATACAGATCCTTAAAAATACTTTAAATAAATAGTCTTAGATATTATATGAGAACATAAATTGATGGTATTTTTCCCGGTCAAGATAAGATACATACGTCTCTAGGCTAAATATGGCCAGTGCCAAACAATAAGTATTTTTTCATTTATTTTAAAGAAACTTAAAACCTTAAATCAGCCTCATCGCACATTCTCTTTATTAAGTACATAAATATTCTATTGAGCTCTTAATTTTAAACAATTACTAACAAATGTAACTATGGTCTGAAAATCAGTATGCGGCAATCTTATAAAACTAAACATTAATCCTACATCATACAAATTAACTTTAAAAAACTTAAACAATTCTAATCTAAGAGCTTCATACCGAACACACTTCATAAACATATGATGGACATCCTCGGTAACACAATTTGGGGACGCTACCTATCGCATTAAGAATCCAAAATTGTTCAATGGAATGTGTCTAGTACGAATTCTAAACATAGTTAAACCTCATTTCTGTTAAAGCTTAAGTAACCAAGGCTTAACGAGAGGCTTAACTTATCCTGAACGACTCTATACTCGATACCCTTCTTCTTTGACCTTTCATCAAAGTATTCCTTCCACAACTCAAAGCACGATCAAACTACTTTGATGAAACCTCAAAGGAACATGGAATTAAACTTTTTGCTATTCCAGATGTAACAGTACATCTAATCATCGGCTTTCTCATTGCCTGCAGGACCAATATGAGACGGAATCCATTGAATCTGGAACTTTTCGTTAGACAATTGGAAAATATATAACTTTTCTAATATATTATACGCTAATTGAACTTTCTATGTCCCAGAACACATTACATTATGTGTTGTAATCCACTCTTGCTGTCGAAAAAAATAACAATCTTATTACATTCAAGCATTTCGCCATATGTAATTGGTTCATTAATTGCCAGTAACTCTGCATTCATAATCGAAAGATTACCAGGCAATTTAAATAGTGCAGTGTAAATGCAGCGCCAAGCCCTAAGGATGTCAATGGTCTTGGTGTGCGTGCGTTCCATCAGTGTAGATTTTCCGATAGTCACAATATTTTTCATTTACTTCCTTAAGAATATCAAAATGGAGATTATAACTATCGTAACTTGCTTTTGAACCAGTGTTATTATGGAGACTAGTAAATATTATGTTTTTAATATCTCGTATACAGCTTAACCAAACACTCAAGGAAAATAAAGGAAATTTATCTGTTGAATACAAGTTTTCACTTTTAGTCTCATATAAACTACAGGTAAAAGAGGCTTCTTTTTTCTACTCCAATATCTATAAATACTAATAAATGAGTTTTCAAGATAAATAAAATTATTAAAAATAGTACTATTAGACCAGGACTGTAACTTGAAAACAAAATTTGAATGCCTCAGACACAAAGGTGGGACACCAATCTCACTCTCCATTGCGTGAACTGGCGTACTTTTTATGAAGCCATCAACAATTCTTAATGCTTTATTTTGTACAACGTCTAGGCTATTTAAATGGCAATCTGCTCTGTTATCATAACATCCATTTCAAGTCAATTTCGACTTCTTATTAGCGAGATATACATGTGCGTAAGTGCTTCGGATTCAATCCCCAACCAGAACCTGACAATACTTTTAAGATATTTAAGAAACGGAGAGTTTTATCGCGTATTTCATTGATGTGCCTGCACCACCCTAAAGAAAAATCAATCCACATCCCAAGGTATTTAACGCAAGCTGAAAGTACAAGCTGTGTACTATCTATTCTAAGATTTAAATCTTACAATATAAAGTAAAGATGACATAATATTCAGAGCAATTTGTATTTTTCTTACACTATCCTCTAATTTAGAACAGCAATCAAATAAAACAAAATCATCCGCATACTGACAAAAAAAGGATGAATACTTGTTGGATTTGTTGACACACTTTAAAAGTACTAATGTTAAAAATCATAGGTGATAATGGATCATCTTGCGAGATACCTGTACTTGCATATCTAATTAAACAACAATCATTATCATCGTCCGTAATTTTTAGATGTCTTTCCTTTAAAAAACTCCAAAGATATTGAAAGATCTTTTTTCCAAAACCTAGCTCACTAGAATATACACAACTCTATCCACTAGTAAATTATATAGCCAATTGTGAGAATATGTTTCGAGAAACCTATTTATATTTGCGATATAAGACTAACAAGACAGTCAAAAGAAGACTGACCTTTTCGGAATCCAATGGAGCCAACTGATAAAATATATTTTTTCTCTGTAAACCACTCCATTCGTTTGCAAAGAATATCGTGGAAAATTTTACATGGGCATGAAAATAACGTAATCGGCCTCAAATTGACATCATTACTACTACATCCTTTTGGAATAGGGAAAATCTTAATATATTTCCATTGATTTGGAATATAACCTGATAAGAAAAAAGAATTATACAAATCTAATAAAAAATCTTTGCTATTAACGGTAAGTTACATATCATTGAAAAAGTAATATTGTCATCCCCAGGAGCTGTATCCTTTTGTTTTTACTTAAGGAATTATGTAGTTCCTGAATAGTAAATAGACTCTCTAATAAAGTGTTACTAGAAACAAAAGATGGGGATGAGCGCAAAAGTACTTCCTTTTTATCACCTGATACATGGATGTTTGATACTTTATAACCTTTGACCCAACGCATTTTCCGCCACATTATTGCAAAATTGTTTCCAGCTAGCACTTTTAGCCTTATTAATTATACGACGTGCTTCACGAATTTTTTCTTCAAAGTCATGTACTTTATCAAGGGTGGGATTTTTTCTAAAATTCTCAAAGCAGACAGAGTTCAGCAATTATTTTAGAAACGTCCTTTCCTTTCCTTTTCCTGTTCCTAATCTGCGAAATGGTATGATTTTATTAGCTGCTTTATTAATATAATTAACCAAGAAATCGTATCTTTGAATACTATTAGAATTTACACAATTTTCTGAGAAAAAACTACCTATAAATTATGTATATTTAGACAAATTAGCTCGTTTGGAATTATATAAAATATTCATAAACGAAGGATCGTTTATGAATATTGACATCATCGGAATATTCCGAGTATACTTTAACCACAAGATGATCACTACCGAGTGACTCCTGAGTAATTCGTCGACTAAAATGAATAATATCTGTCGACACAAAAGCTATATCTGGTGATGATTGTTGCTACCAGCCATTGCTACAACCTTATTCTCGTACCATCATTTAACGTTGAAAAACCATATTCTAAACAATCATTTGATTTCCTCTACTGTCAGTTTTATAGGACCAAGATGAGTGGTGCCCGTTAAAATCGCCAGCTACAATAGTTTTATTGAAAAACTTACTAAAAAGCAAATCCCAGTCAGATTAAGTTTTGCGTATTAACGATGTACAATAGACACAGGCAATATACTTAAGATATTTTGAGTTTAAATCTTTAAACCCATAAAATCTCAGTGCCCGTATTATTTAACAAAATTGGTTGTAAGCGACCCTTGATAGACTTATGTCAATAATCGCTACCCCCCATATGAACCTGAACAATCTTTTCGGAATACATTATACCCACTTATATGTATATTTACTACAGGATCAGCCAAGCCATATCCAAGTTTGCTTATCGACGCTATATGAATTTTTTCTTGGTCTAACAACATTCTGAAAATTTAGGATGAATACTCAGCGCATTGCAAATATATATAAGATGATATGGTTTTTATTTGTAGTGATTAGGACGACAAGGTTAATCAAAACAAACTGAGTTTCTCTGTAAGAAAAGAAACGACATTTAATGTTATTAATTACAATATCGATCCTAAAACACAATTATTAACTTATTACAAATAAAATTTAAATGAAAAGGTACTTTGACACTAATGCTTTCTCATAATAGGCCAGATCCGTCACTCTAGACTATAGAGTATAAATTCACAATTCTGCCTCGATGGCGCTTGATGCGCGGGAATATTCAAAAGAAAATCACATTTTTCTTTACATCTCCCCCTCCCAGAGAGTATTATAATAATGCGATACGACTATCTATTCTCATGGAGGTCTTCAAACGCAGGGGCCGGAGTTAGTTTCGAGATGTGGAAAAAGTTTGACTCTGTTTTCTTATGGCTTGTGTTAATCTTGTAAATTGACTTAGATATTTTTTCTATTATTTTATAGGGACCGATTCTTAGTTCGTCGATTTTTTTTCTATTTAGTTTGTTTCCATTATCCACAAAAACAGTATCACCCACCTTGAAATCTGCATGTCTTCGATTTTTATTGTAAATTGTCTTATTGTAATTATGTGATCTTAATGTATTTTCCAAAGCTTTTTTCCTATCTTGGATCAAATCATACTCGGTCCTTTTAAGTTTCAGTTCATTTGGTAAAATTGTGACATCTGTACCATTTAGAAGGTACTCTGGAGCATATCCAGTAACAGTATGTTCAGTTTTATTATAGCTCTTTACACAATTTCGTGCTATAGTTGTCCATGCTATCTTAGCGTTGGTTTCATTTATCTTGCATCTGATTTTATTGACTAACGTCTGATTTAGTCTTTCATTTAATCCATTTGAGAAGGGCGAGTCTACAGCAGTAAAAATTATCGGAATATTCTGTTCTTCCAAATAATTTTTGAATTCTTTAGAATTGATACCTGGATATTGGTCTGCGAGAATCATGCCAATGTCGTTAGTTTCCGCACAGTTCCTCACAAGTTTCGTGAAATCATTTGCATTTTGTGTGCTTGATGTCAAAATGTATGCATACCTTGTGAAATGGTCTGACAGTAAGTGCAAGTATCTCTTTGTTGATCTTGAGCTCCCAAATCCTCCAATTGTATCAATAGAACATATCTGAAAAGGTTTTGTGGCGGGACCCAAATGGGACATCAATCCATATTTGTTTTGTCCTCTTGATTTGTTCTTAATACATACTATACAACTTTCACAGATTCTTTTTATGTTTTTTGTCAAATTTTTTGCTGTGTACCATGAGCTAATCATCATTTGCATTTGTTTAATTCCTATATGACCCAGATCTGCATGTACATCTTTAATAAATTTTATACTGAATTTCTCTGATAGGATTATCTTTTCATTTTTCTTAACTATTTTGTAATAAACATTATTTTTTGTTATTAACTTATCTTTATTACACTGTATCGTATCATTTTTACCTTGGTCTTTTAAGATATCCTCTAATGTTATTATATTGACTATTTTCAATTGTTCATCCAGGTTTTCATTTGCTTCTAGGACTGGGTTTCTGCTTAGACAGTCAGCTTCGATGTTGTATTTTCCTGGAGTATATTTAATTTGGAAATCATATTGTGATAAGTAGTATGTCAGATCTCCTAGTTCTTCATCTGTTCTTGATTTTATGTTTATATTCTCTAAGGGCTTATGATCTGAAAAAACAGTAAACTTCCTACCTATCAACAGATGTTGCCAATACTTCACACATTCTTTAATTGCTAGGCATTCAAGGTATATAGCTTTCTTCCTTTTTTGAACTTCATTCAGTTTTTTCGAGAAGTATGCCACTGGTCTCTCTTCATTGTTTTCTTGTGGCTGTTTGAGGACTGCTCCTACTCCTAGAATACTGGCATCTGTGTATATGTGGATAGGTAAGTTTGGATCAAAAATGGTCAATATTGGGTGAGAACATAATATTTGTTTCATTTCATTGAATGATTCTTGGCATGTTTTAGTCCAGTTAAAAATTTGTCCTTTCCTTAATAGGTTATGTAGTGGTTCCAATTTTATTGCGATTCCTGGCACATACTTATGATAAAAGTTTATTTTTCCTAAAAATTGTCTCACATTTTTTTGTGTTTTTGGAATAGGGAATTTTTTTATTGATATTAAGTTGTCTGTCAGAGGTCTAATTGAATTATTCTGTATTATGTGACCTAAGTACTTAACTGAGTCGGATGCAAATTTACATTTAGAAAATTTTAGTCTTAAACCTTCACTTTTAATTGCTTGAAACAGCTGCTCCAGATACCTGATATGTTCTGAGAATGATTTTGAGAATATTAAGATGTCATCGATGTAACATACTGTGAAATCTCCAAGCTTGTGTTTTCGTATTATATTACACATTATTATTTGAAATATAGCTGGGGATGTCTTTAAGCCGAATGGCAAACAGGTCCATTGAAAATGACCATCTTGGGTGATGAATGCAGTCTTGTATCTGTCTGTGACACGCAAAGGTATTGACCAAAACGCTGAATTCAGGTCCAGTGTAGAGAAATACTTGCAATCTCTAGTTTTTACGATTAGGTCCTCAATGAGGGGAAACGGTTGTGATTGTGGAACAACAATCTTATTTAGGTCTCGAAAATCTATGTACAATCTTGACTTTTTATTTTCGTCTCTTTTGTAAGCCATAGTAACTGGAGCTGCAAACGGGCTATATGATTCTTCTATTATTTTTTTTTCTAATAATTTTCCAATTTGGTTCTCAATTTCTTTTTTATCTTCTATTGTGCAACGATATGGCCTTTTACTGCAATATTTTTCTATTGACAGATCAATGTGTGCTTCATAATCTGTAACCATTCCAATGTCATATTTGTCCTTTGCAAATGCAGATTTATTTTTCGAAATTAGGTCGTCAATTACTGCTTGTTGTTGATAATCTAGATGATTTACCCACATTTTATAATTTTCTCTATTGAAGTTCTCGTTGAAATTTACCAAATTGTCTGACTTTATTTCTATAGAAATGTCAATACTCGATTTATTTGTTGCCTTAGAAACAACTTCAGTTTTTTGTATAGGAATTTTTTGAAAGATTTCCAAGTTTTCATTTTGAACTAAGAAAAATTCTTTTATACAGTCTAATCCGATTAAAAAATCGTAATCAAAATTATTTTTGTCTATTACAAAAACATTCATTTTTTTCTCCACATTAAATATGGTTATATCTAGTGATATTAAGCCATTTGCCTTTCTAACGCCATTAATTGTTTTTAAATTAGTATTGCTTGAGTAACTTAATTCTTTGTTGTTTATCCTCAATAACTTTGAGTTTATCAATGACACATTTGAGCCAGAGTCATAGATTCCATATATGCTTATACTCTTATTTAATAATAATTTTACTTTAATTAATGGCGGCGCTATTAGTTTTTTGGTTCTTCACATTGTAGTTCACATTCCAATTCTGAATTATTAATGTGCTTTATTTGTTTATAATTTCTGTCTTTTCCATTATTAATTTTTGTTTTGAACCAACAGGCATCTTCTGAATGATATCGCACACCTTTTTGTAAACTTTCACAAATACTACATTTTTCCTTCGTTGGCTTATCATCTTTTTTTTTAATAAATTTCTTCTTTGCAACTAAATGTTCTAACTTGCCAAGTTCATTAAATAAGTCTTTTGTTTCTGCAATTTCCTCTTTTTTAATTCTATCTGTTATAAAGTCCGGTACGCCAGCGGCAATTATGTCAATAAGAGTCCCTTGATCTATTGTTTTTCTTACTTCTAGTAGAAGTTTTTCTTTTTTGATGGCATATTCTAAAAGAGACCCTGATTGGTATTTGAAAAATAAAGCATACTTGCTTGTAGACCAACCTTTACTGGCATAGGTTTGCAAAAAGTTTGATTTCCATTCAGCCCACTCCGATTGTAAGCTATGTTTGATCATCATGGAAGAGTACCAATCAGTGCAGGATTTCTCAAGAAATAATCTGAAAATTTCAATTTTTTCTTCCTCTTTTACTACGTCAAACCTTGTACATTCTTTTTCAAATGTTTCCATCCAGTTATATGCATTTACACTTTTTCCATCAAATTTTTCAATCACAAACCTATCGGCAAATTTTTTTATACTTTGTTTTTCTTTGTTTTGTTGACTTTTAATCAATTTTTCCAGAATTTTTACTAAAGGTTCATCTAAATTCTTCTTATTGACAGTAGCTGACTGTTCCTCGGTGATATCCTCAAGGAATTGGTCTTGGAAAATCATGTTTTCATCTTCATCGCAGTATGTTTGTAACAGATCATTTGTCATTTTTATCCATACGCTTCTGCTTTGATATCTTTTCTTCAATGTATTTTTCACTGTAGCGAAAGCTTTAGAGGTCTGGATATGTTTGTGATACTGTGATACTGCTTGATATTCCTCCGGGATTAAAAAGACTTTGTCGTCTTGTGTGGTAATTGAGGTTATGGCAATGTAGTTTGTCTTACCGTCTATCAATGATTTAACTTGAAAAGTAAATTTTAATTTTTCCATTTTCATTTTGACAATAAATGTCGTTTTATAAGATGATATGGTTTTTATTTGTAGTGATTAGGACGACAAGGTTAATCAAAACAAACTGAGTTTCTCTGTAAGAAAAGAAACGACATTTAATGTTATTAATTACAATATCGATCCTAAAACACAATTATTAACTTATTACAAATAAAATTTAAATGAAAAGGTACTTTGACACTAATGCTTTCTCATAATAGGCCAGATCCGTCACTCTAGACTATAGAGTATAAATTCACAATTCTGCCTCGATGGCGCTTGATGCGCGGGAATATTCAAAAGAAAATCACATTTTTCTTTACATATATAATATTTAACTTACAAAAGGAAGATGAGTTCCTATCCATTATTCCAAAAAATAAATATATTTCCTAGCAAATCATATTTCTTCAGCACTTTACTTATAAAGGCATAAACTTCTTTCAATAAAACTGTAAAACTTGTATAATTTTCTCTTCCAAACATTTATCAGAAAAATGATTTCTTTGAATTTATTGAATGACCTTTTAAAAACTTTAATATATCTGCCTTCTTTATTCCTCTTTGATTTTTGGCTGAACATTTTACTTCCTGAGACCTCCATCTCCTCTCCTTCTAAGCACTTTTTTCCGCTATAGTAATCTCATTCTGATAATCTACAGTTGTATTGTCCGTAATCGATGTTTTAGACTCTGATCTAACGAGTACAACTCTGTAAGATTGAGAAGAGCTTGATTGATTTATTCCAACGTCAGTATCAAGATTATTTTGCTCCAGAACTATCCCACCACGCTTCTTTAAATATTGATTTAGTGCAATTTTATACTAACAATTATCATGGCTCTTAATATTTCTTATTTCTTTTACTTTGGAAAATATAGGGCACGATTTATCTAATGCCATGTCGTGACCCTTACAGTTAATACACTTAAAACTTGTGCTTTCACAATTAGCATGATGATCACTACACTTTGAATATACAACCTTGTTGAAACAGCTTCGAGCCAAATGGCCGAATTTTCAGCATTGTGGTACAGGAAATATGTATCTTTTCACATTAAACCGACAACCGTGACCATAAATGAACGGGAGTAAAGTAGAAGATCTAAACATCACTCGAACGGTTTTACTTGGTGCCCAAATTCCACGTCCACGTCCAAGATTCCAATAATTCTTTCTCCTTAACGTCAAGATCAACTTGCTTTACAACTCCAAAAGTATAGCTTAATTCCTTTGTAAATTGACATCAATAGTCTAAAAGTTTAAATTTTTCGCAATCCACTAGCTTCTTCGCATCTTCTTTACAACATAATATCACAAATACTCTAAATTGGCTTTATACTTAATTTTCTTTTTTATATATAACATAACTTCGCTAAGCCAATTTGTTTTGGTAATGGTTTTGCTGTTATGCTTACATCAAATCAATTCTCACTACTATTATTTTCATAGGCCAAATGAGAGGTTTTGAATTCTCAGTTGATAACTTCCTGTTGAGACGTTTTGCCGGTCTTTGTACAGTAATAAAGCCTTCATTATCCTTCTCACTATCGCTAGATGTTAGTGGTCTTCCTCTTTTTGTTGCAATTCTGTCAGGGGAATTTTCAATGCTAGTAATAACATTATCTTCCAGTATATTATATTCACGCCTATTGATCTGCCTGTCATCGTCTTGTACTAGTTGCTCACTTCTCTTCATCTTTTGCTCATCACATTCTTCTTCAATAAAACACGACGTCAAATCTGACGTCAAATCACCAACACTTAGTGTCACATGTGGGTAGTTGGAAAAAAAAATAACACGGCGCGTCGCTCGATAAACGTAATCAAAAGATACGTGCGATCACAACAACGGCACGTGCCGAAACCTAAAATTACATTTTAATATGCACTTCGAAACATTGCCATTTTTAGGGTTCTGTAGTACTAAAAGGAACCCTTATAGTTTGGCTCTGTCCATCCGTTTATCTGTCTGTTCATTGCATCCCATCGTGAGGGTGCAACAAAAAGGTCCTTTTAAATAATGCGAGGTTTACTTTTAATTTTTTTTAGAAAGTGAACCATTTTCAAGTAATCGGCCTCCAAAGTGGTATACCTACAACTTGGTCACTCCTTGGTATTTTTAAACTATAAAGGTGCACTCCCCGGGAGCATTCGCGTGTAATGTAACGTTACATAGTCGAGCATTACATTAGGAGGATAACTGATCATTACAATGCGCACCTTGTAATGATACAATGTGTAATAATATCTTGATACAACTTGTAACATCAATGTAGTATTGTAATGGAATGCTCAAAGTCGAATCTATAATGTTACATTTTACGCGAATGCTTGTCAGTCTGTGAGGTAGTATTGTAATGTAATGCTTAAAGTCGAATCTATAATGTTTCATTATACGCGAATGCTCCCGGTGAGGAAGCACCTTAAGAGATAGAAACTTGTAGTTTTCCATGTTGTTAGGTCATGAAAAATACTCTTTAAGAAAATTGTATTCAGCAAAATTGGACAATAACTTTTATAGTCATTTGAAAAAACCTATTGCGGGTTGATAGTTACGGAACCCTCCTTAGACATGTCCTGACATGCTCTTGGTTAGGTTATGTATTTTGTAAGCTATACCGAGATGAAGTTGTTACTTGTTGCTGTTTGAAGTATAAAAATAAACTCACCAGACTCAATTGAACAACACTGCAGCATATAGTTATAGAACAAACTAGAACGTAAATAAACATGACTGGCGAAAGCAAACTGTTGAAGATCTCATACTGCCTGAAACAAAATTCATCATAATTTGTCTGATTCAAAAATACATCTTGGTTAATCAAATGTTCAGTACTTTGACCACACTCTTTAACTTAGTCGTTTTATTATTTCCGCACATGATGGTAAGCGCCCATGACTTGTTCCACATTAAATTCCCATGGCTGCTTAGCAAAATGTAGGTATACCTAATGGCGTATATAGTGACAAAATTTGTAACTCACCAGCTAAACATTTTGGTTCAATTCAATTCAACTTATTTATTCACACACACATAAAAATATATACAAAGACATTATTAATACAAAATTAATTAATAATAGGTCTTTACCTATTAAATTACCGCTCTGCAGTGCTTTTACATTTCAAATCAAAATAATTTTTGTTTGGCTAAGAATTCTAATTTCAAATTAATTTTATTTTAAAAACATGGAATTCTTTTTCCAAAAGTAGTCATTTGTTTATTGATTAGTGTTACATTTTCATCGCATTTCAATCTTTTTCGTCATCATGGATACGTTGAAAATTCGAGTAATTATGGAATATGAGTACCGTCGTGGCAGCAACGCGGCACGCAACATCAACGACGTTTACGGACCTAACACTACAAACCAACGCACCACTATGGTTATGGTTATGTTATTGGTTTGCTCGCTTCCGTTCTGGAAATTTCGACCTGAAAAATGAACCTCGTAGTCGTCCGAAGACTGGTCGACAATGACGAATTAAAGGCGATTGTGGAAGCTGATAATACACAATCTACGGCTGAATTAGCAGCAGCTTTCGTCGTTAGCGTCAAAATAATATTGGTCCATTTGCGTCAAATTGGCAAGGTAAAAAAGCTTGACAAATGGGTGCCCCACGAACTCACAATGATCACCAGCGCGAAGTACTCGTCAGACGTGCCTTGCACTGCTCAACAGACACACAAATGAAGGTATTTTGAACCGCATTGTTACCTGCGATGAAAAATGGATTCTGTTTGATAACCGCAAGCGCTCAGCAAGCTGGTTGGATCCTGGTTCAGCACCTAAACAATGCCCTAAACGAAAACTTACACCTAGAAAACGGATGGTCACTGTTTGGTGGTCTAGCGCCGGTGTGATTCATCACAGCTTCTTACCAAACGGGGTGAGCATTACTGCAGATGTATACTGTGAAGAACTGAACACATTGATGGAGAAGCTGGCACATCTCCAACGAGCATTGGTCAATCGCTCGTCTCCGCTGCTCCTGCACTACAACGCGCGACCTCATACTGCACATCAGACGGTCTCCAAGTTGAAAGAACTGGGGTTGGAAGTTCTTCGTCATCCGCCCTACTCACCAGACCTTACGCCTACAGACTACTACTTTTTCCAGAACTTGGATAACTTATTGGCGGGAAAAAAAACAATACCCGAGAGGCACTAAAAATGCCTTTGAAGAATTTGTCGTCTCCCGTCCAGCTGATTTCTGTAATAAGGGCATCAATAAACTGCCACTGCGTTGGCAAAGATGCATTGATTGCATGGGTGATTACTTCCATTAATACAAATAAAAAATACATGAAAAAAATTCGTTTAATTTTTTTCATACAAAACGGCAATTTCATAGGTAAAGACCTAATATAGTATATATCACGTTGATCATGATATATATTACCGTGCTTAGTAGAACTTGTGTTACGGGTATCCGACAACGTATTATATATTTTAAACAATACACGCATAATTTTATACGAATTACAATATAATAAAATTATACATAATTATATTAATACACACCACGCCTATCTAGTCCCGAGCTAAGTTTAACTTGTGTTACGAGTACTAGATATCGGGTATATATTTCATATTATAACTACTACTGTACATAATATATTAAAACTATAAGTTTCAGTCACACTCGCTAACACACATGCTTATCACGTATAGCCGGCGACGTGATGCGCGCTTCATTAGGGAGCCTCCCCCTAAACCTTCGTAGGCCACGTCCATCGGCCAGAATTCCTCCACCTCAAAGGTCGTTAGAAGATGCGTTGGTACTCGCACCACAAATGAACTAAAGTTAACCTTGTGGCGAGATTCCAAGCGCCCCATCCTTAAGATGAGGGACTTCTTCTTTCGGATGTAGTCCACGACGTCCTCAAGCTTCGTGGACCAGTGCAGGCGGGACACATACAGCGGCGTTGCGGGTACCTCACACCGTAGACGCTAATCGGGTCCGCTGGGTGCGGTGCCGCGGTGGTTGCGGACGGCGGGCTTCCTCTTCTTTCTTCTCTCCACCAGTGTGAAACCCTCCTCATCGCACCTCCTGTTCTCGTCCTTGCCGAGTCGAAGAGGTTCAGCCTCCTTCCCCCGTCGTCATAACCCGCGGGGCGGCGCGAGGCAAGCAGTGACGCTTGCATATTTTTTCGGCTGAGTCAGTGGACTCAGTTTCGACTCGACCGCGAGCGGCGAGCTGACGGCGGCGGTTGCTGTCCCGTATAATTTCCCTGACATGCAAAACGACGAGTCAAACTGCGCTCCACGACGCATATTTATAGAGTCTATCGGATACTCGATTGACCTACATAATGAATTAATGAATACTTTTTAGTTGTAATAATTCATTACGCAACTCACTGATGGTAGATTCCGAGGCATATTATCTTCCTCGCATCTCGTCCAGCTATGCCTTCATGATGGTGAACTTGTTCAGCAGGCTGGAGACGTTGACGTTGTCCGCAGATACCGCTGGCAGCCTGTGTAGCTCGTTAGCCACATAAACCGGCACGTCCACTGGATTCGCCTGCTTGAGTAAGGAGATGATGTCCTGTAAGCTTCCGTTGTTCCCATCTCTCTCCTTCGAGACGTCATCTGCGCGGTCTTACCGAGCGCTTCGTACAGCATCAGCTTGCCCTTGCAGATCTCCTCGCTGGTGTAGGTCGACTTGCAGAGCTGCACGATGCAGTCCTCGTCCATGGCGTAGATGACGTGCTGTATGAACGTCAGCAACTCGTTGGCTACGAGCGCCATGATAACGTGCAACGGCTGTGAGCCGCGCGACTCGCGAAATATTAATTGTTAATTAATATTTGCTACGTCATGTGTCGTAAAGTGGAGCACGACCGTCCGCTAGATCGCTCAACGTACGGTTACGTACGTAACGTACGGTAACCATAGATAGTAAAATACTTTAAAAAACTTACTCAATAAAAAAGTTATGCATGCGATGACACTCTCTTATATTCACCAACGCTTGAGACTTGGATGCTGGCGTTTCCTCTCCAAAGATTATTTCGCATTTTACCTTCAGCATCATTAGGTAACCTTTCAGGAATGACATTATTGACACCACCGTGGAATCATAGAAGCAAATAACAGCAGCACCTTGACAGCTCATCAATATGTGTATTATAATACCTACTAAATATCCAGGCATTATAGAATTGTCGAAAGGAAAATACGACAGCATAATCTGTGGATACGGCTCTGTGCCGTTTTGGACCATAACTCTATAGTCTGACGCAGTAAGATACTTCAGGAACGGAACTAAAATAGTTATGATGTTGGTCAAAAAAACTATGTACCAAAACCCATAAGTTAGTACTCTCGAATATATTGTGTAGTCGTTGATAATACTAATGATTTTATGGTCATTGCATTTTATTTCGTTTCTTTCTTCTTTAGATATATTTCTTATAAGTTTTCTCCAGTCAGATTTGTTCAAAATGAAGTAGAGATTTTTTGATATGGACACCAAACTTAGAAAAGGCATGGAAATGTTAAAAAGTAAGGTCTTTGTGTCTGTTCTCATGACGTACAACTCGGTGAATAAACTAATGACGAAAATGATAGAAATCAAATGAATAGTATTAAAAGCATTTTTGTGGAATTTAGAACCAAACTGCCAAAGACCACACCAAAAGAGACCCTTAATATTTGGTCCTAATAGTGGGTAATTTTCGTCCTCTAGGCTTTTTGTAAGCGATAATATTTTTTGCAGAAACATTTTGTTAGGAATTCAAAGCATACAAAGACTTTTATATTTATTTTATGGATGTGATTATGTGCTAATGCCAAAGTATATTAAATTACAAATAACTAACTTTCGTTGCTACTCGAAATTACTTACTAATTATTTATTTTATTTCATTCACATCAACAACAACCATAAATCTACTTATTTTATAATACACCATATTTTATAATACACTATAAAATAAATAATAAAGTTAAGTGTACGGTCAATTAAAGTCATCTACTTGAAAAATATTTTTTAATATACTTAACCCATAAAAACATTACCTAAATGAAAAAAGCCAAGTATTTCCGATGCAAAAAGTTACGAGATGTCGTAGAGACCAAGTGAAATTCAAGATAGTCCATTTAATTAGTTACTCATAAAAAATTTGTAACTTGTGGATATTTTTATTTTTATAATTTATTATATTATTTATATCATTAACATTAAATCGATTTCTTCAAATTTTTTACTTTTTTATATTTTCCCTTTATATGTAGCTAATAACCTAGCCTGACAGCAAATTTGCAAAGCAAAAATTTTTAAGTCTGCTAGAAGTATGCTTTGAATTATGCTTATTCTACATCCCCTCTATCTAACTAAATATTTCAAAATCGCGTTTTTTGCCGCTTAATTCGATTTTCATGAAATTTCCAACAATAGCTTGTGCCACTAACGACTTCTCTGTGACAAAATTCAGACCGCTAGATTTGTTACAAACCAAAATATGGGGGCACGAAAAAGCCACGAAATGCTTCCAGAAAAGATAGTTACGGCCCCTTAATACTTGGCGATAGCGCTGCCGCGCTATCAGATTTAGATTGAGTAAGTACTAAGCAGGATACATAATTACAAAATATTGCATATACAATATTAATTATAAGAATATACAGATTGATAAAATGATCTGAAAATGAATGAATTGAAAATTTTGAGGTCTCCTTCAACGGCCCACAATTTTTCTACGCAATCGTGAACACACCGTATGCTTGTAGTAGTGCAATCAAATCGAAAGCTAACTATGTAGCTGTTTATATTTTTTCTGTTTCTTTAATCTGTAGTAATGGTAATGCGGCTTTCAGACTACGCTATAATATAATAGAATATAGTATATAGCTCATAGCACAACAATATCGCGCACCATACATTGTTATGGACACATTCAAACTGTACTGTACTATATATTATTGGCTTACTATACGCTATAAAGTTGTGCGATACGCTGAGTTCATGCTGTGCTTTATCACGCGCCGCGCTCTTCCTTCTCCCTCGACCCCGGCCGTCCCGCAAGCGAAACGAGTGACACAACCATACTGAGCTTGCTACACGCAAACATTTATAGTATTATAGTACTATAAATGCTAGCGTTAAAAAAGAATATCGCGTAATGTGAACGCTATTCTATATAATTATAGTATAGTATTAGGTCCTTCTTTGCTATACTATATAGCAAAATTATAAACTATTTTAGCGTTGTCTGAAATGAGCTTTAGAAGTAGCTTTTAAGTACTTAATTACTTGTACAAGTATTTAATTATCATAGATCATAACAATTAAGCCACTACCCTTTACTTAACTTAAAACTTATAAAATAAATAATCCAAAGCACCTTTTTACTGACAAATGGTTGATAAATTAATTTATATGAGATGAAATTTTAGCAAAATAGAGAGATTCACGCGTCCCGTAAGCGCAGATTTATTATTAAATGCGTAAATTTTGAGAATTATTTTCAAATTACTTAGATAATTTCTGATATATCGGTACAAACGAGTCTCGGCCTGGAAGCTTATCTGAGGACACAGTATCCTCTCCAAGACGAGCCGATCCAATATTCCTTAGAAACTTTTCAATATATTATTTGTGATTATAAAAGTATATTTCAAAGCTTTAAAATAGTTTTTTAGTTCATTTTCAGCTGTAACATAAACGGTCCTTTTCAATTATCGACAGCTCTAATTTGCAACAGCCAAGTATTTCATTAGGAACAATTTTCACGCAATTTTCTTTCATTTATATTCTAAGAAACAAGGTAGAAAATTGTTTAAACAAGCAAATCTCAAATATATAATATATTGAGATATTTGCAGAAATATATAGAAAATGCAAAATGAAATACCACAATCGATTTAATATTTCTTCTTGAATGCTTTGAAAACGACTAATTCGAAGTATTGCAATTCGATTAGGAATTCTATTATTATTAATATGAACGTTTGTGTAGATGGATTAATGGATGTTAATCTTTCACGCAAAAACTAACAATACTATCTACTATCTACCTAATTTTTATAAAATTAGGTATGATAGTTTAAGCTCGGAGTGAACACATAGGCTACTTTTTCATCCCGAAAAAGTACAGTCTTCCCGTGGGATGCTGCTGTGGAGCCGTGGGAAAAACTAGTTTCAAATAAAAGTCGACATTTATTAGTTTTTATGTAATATAACCAATAAACAAAAAAAACATCGGTTGTCTGTAAAGTCGGTTTACTGACGATAGTTGAACGTGACAACGTCAACAACAACAACATTAATAACAATAACAACAACAACAACAGCAACAGCAACAGCAAAAGCAACAGCAACAGCAACATCAACAGCAACAGCAACAACAACAGCAACAGCAACAGCAACAGCAACAGCAACATCAACAGCAACAGCAACAGCAACAGCAACAGCAACAGCAACATCAATAGCAACAGCAACAGCAACAGCAACAGCAACAGCAACAGAAACTGCAACAGCAACATCAACAACAACAGCAACAGCAACAGCAACAGCAACAGCAACAGCAACAGCAACAACAACAGCAACAACAACAGCAACAGTAACAGAAACAGCAACAGCAACATCAACAGCAACAGCAACAGCAACAGCAACAGAAACAGCAACAACAACAACAACAACAATAATAATAAGGTACCGGCAATGCGAGGTAACGCTGGTACTTGGTAACGATAACGGGTAACAGGTAACGCATGTGTCATGTTTTTTCGTGCGTGCAGCCGGCTCTATCGATTTATAAGACGTTATCACGTCAAAAGCCAAATCGCTTGATAGTAAACGATTACTACGGCTGCACATAGACACCCGAACCTGAAGATTTTTGAAACACAAACCACCTCTGGGTGCTCTCACTCCGTTGGCGAAACACAACGCAAGCGCGATTTTACGTTTGTCAAACTCAGGCTCTTCTGCAGCGTAAAATTGTCAAAGGAAAGACTGGATAAAAAAGACAATAGTTAGACCTGTATAGCGGGCAAAAAGCTACTGTCATTTTTCCTTCATTTTCGAATTAAACACACTGCAATAGTTTTAACAGTATGTGTCAAGTATGTAAGTTTAGCCTACCATTATTATCTTTAAAACTAAGATTTCTCACCCTACTTAATTACTTCGAATAGCTGAAATAAATAATACTATTTCTCTTAATATTCGCTAAAGATCAATTCACACCGAAACGAAAGTATACCCGACATGGCGCTGCATTTTTAAGACACGTTTCATTGTGTTTCGAATTTTGAGTTGTGAATGAGCCTGCGTAGCGCGGCGTCACGGGGCGGTGGCGGCACAGAGTATAAATATGTCCTCTTTCTTGAATCTGTGGCGGCGTCGCGCGATAAAAATTCATCGCGTGTGAACTGACGATAACACGTGAAAAAGTGTTTGGCCTAATGATAGATTTAAAACGGTTATGTTAGTAATATTCGGGGTCATTAAATATAAGGCCGCGTTTATATATGACAAGCCACTGCACCTCCTTTTTACACGTGCAGCCTGTGGGATAATTATACCCAGAAATCTTATAGCGCTTTCCGTGTCCGATATAACGTGTTCAGGGTTCTGTTGGGGCTGCCTCGGCGCTGCAGCGCGTCTGAATGAATGAACTGAATGTTATTCGACCATGCGAAATAGGTCCCTGGTGCGTAGTGTGAGAGGCAGTACCAGCACACTGGATATGTATCCTAGAAGACTCGACTGTCTGTATGTGAGTCGCTATGGCGCTGTGTCCCATGGGATGACGTAATGGTGACACACTGGATGATTTTTACATGTATACTAATTTTTTTTTTAAATTCCTGTAACTAAGTTGTTGTCTACCAACCAAAGTTGTCAGGAAATAAAGATTTTATATTTATTTATGTATGACATGGATCACAACAAAACCGCCGCAAATTGAACTTTATATAATCGGTTTCTCGAATACGGCTGCAAGTATTACCATTATATTTTGTACGCAGGTAGTTTTGGCGGAGAAAATTTGATCTAGGCCTTATCCTTGGGAAACTGCGCATTTTTAAGCTGTTTATGTTATTTATTTTATCGTGCAACAAAACATCAATAATTTCGGCTCCTTCCCATTTAGCATTATTCCCATCTCGCAACCCTTATTAAATTTTGATACAAATCGGCGTCTCGTTATCTTTATATTTTTTTTGTTTTAGACAGCTTTCATAATATGGAAAATTTTCTTAAATAGTACAGTCGGGTCGAAAAAAACCATTAACATTTTAAATTAAAAGCGTTCTTAGCTTTTGAAATGTTCTATGCTCCACATTACTATATTATTGTTAAGGACAGCGGCCTCGCAGTTAACACATAGTGAGTGCATAATATACGATAGATTATATAACTTTGTTTGTTCCGGAGTTAAAGAGGCCTAATACAATAAAAAAAAAACAATGTACTTCGCCGTGGTATACTTTATATGTGTGTCAACCGTGTAGTTTCGGAGCCAATTCAAACAAAGAAACAAAGAATTTTTGTAAGTTGTTTGCCATGAATGTTTAATAATAATAGATGTATAAAATACGAAAGTATTTTATACATCTATTACGAGGGCGGGTCAATAAGTCCGTGACTTTTGGAATAAAACACAGATTTTTTGATAAATAAATCATTTTATTTTTCAACGTAGTCCCCCTTGAGCTCTATACACTTTGTCCAACGCTTCTCCAATTTTTTTATCCCTTCCAAAAAATATGATTTGTCGAGGTCCTCAAAATAGGCCTTTGTTTGTGAGATGACTTCATCATTGGAGTCAAATCTTTTTCCACCGAGCCATTTTTTCAGGTTTGGGAACAAGAAGTAGTCACTCGGAGCTAAATCTTGAGAATAGGGTGGATGTGGGAGCAATTCATAGCCCAATTCATGGATTTTTGCCATGGCAACTGCACATGTGTGCACCTTTGCATTGTCTTAGTGAAAAAGAACTTTTTTCTTGGCCAAATGAGGTCGGTTTTTTTTCAAATCCTCATTGAAGCGGTCCAATAAGATGGCATAATATTCCCCATTAATTGTTCTTCCCTTTTGAAGATAGTCAATGTGGATTATCCCACGTGCATCCCAAAAAACAGTCGCCATAACTTTATTGGCTGACAAACCCACCTTGGCCTTCTTTGGCGCCGATTCACCCTTAGAAACCCACTGTTTTGACTGTTGTTTGGTCTCTGGTGTATTGTGATGGATCCATGTTTCGTCCACGGTTAAAAAACTCCTCCATATTGTGATTAAACAACGCCAAACCTTCCTGTGAAGTTGTTACACGATTGCGTTTGTGGTCGACTATGAGCAAACGCGGCACCCATCTTGCGGAAAGCTTTCTCATGCTAAGTGATCATTCAAAATTGAAACCACTGAGCCATGCGAGATGCCTATGGCTTCCACAATCTCTTGCACTTTCAATCTTCGGTCGGCCAACACCATATCGTGAATTTTTTCGATTGTTTCTGGTGTAGAGACCTCAACTGGGCGTCCAGGACGTTCGGCATCTTCAGTGCTTGTAAGGCCACAACGAAATTCAGTAAACCACTTTTTTACCATTGAAATCGATGGTGCAGAGTCCCCATAGTATTTATCAAGCTTAGCCTTGGTCTCGGTAATGGTTTTTTTTCGCAAAAAATAATGTTTAATAAGCACACGAAATTCACTTTTTTCCATTGTTTCCTTAAGTTACTGGATAGTCTGATAAAGATAGCTGTAAAACACAAACTAACTGACGCAGCAAGTTCAAATTTTGATAGGAGTCAACTGACAGATGCCTGTTGACATGAGTAGTGTTGCTTTTTCAGTAAGGAGGTTAGAAATTCAAAAAGTCACGGACTTATTGACCCGCCTTAGTATTACTACATACCATACCTATTATGATGCAGAATAGATTTCACATCTGAAGATCAATGTAAATGACTGTAACTTACAATAAAACTAGATTGTCCAAACGACAGACATTCTATAAAAAAATATAAAGGTCGAAAACGACACGCCGATTTTTATCAAAATTTATTAAGGGATGCGAGATGGGAATGTGGCCAAATGAGGAGCCATAATTTCGACTCCATTATGTCAGTCCGATTGTCAATTTGATACAAATCAAAAATTATACATACGCAATATATAATT
Organism: Phengaris arion; assembly: GCA_963565745.1. Taxonomy (NCBI): domain Eukaryota; kingdom Metazoa; phylum Arthropoda; class Insecta; order Lepidoptera; family Lycaenidae; genus Phengaris; species Phengaris arion. The sequence goes on from OY751444.1 coordinate 12,090,968, forward strand.
TTTGCTTTGTTCGAAAATTCGGAATGTGGTGGGTTCGAATCCCGGTCAGATAAATATTTTTGTGATTCTTTTTATTTTCTTAAATTCATCAGAACTACGAGCAAAACTCGGTAGGCCAGGTACTTGATTTTTAATCTGCCCTGAATGACAACAGATGCTCGATCTTCACGCTTCGTCTAACTGGGCCCTTAGGTATTATTCTGTACATTCAATTTATTTTGACTAGGTTTACAGAAAATGCCTGTATAAATATATTTAAAAGATAAAGAGTGTGGTTGTTATAGTCCGATCAGAGTCATTTTACCTTGGAGTTTCTATGAGAGTGGTCCTTATGTCTTTGGAATAAAGGCCCTGTCAGAGGTAAAATAACTCTGAACGGACTTTCATTGAATTTGGGTGGGTTATCTGGTCGAGTTGGGTTGTGACTAGTAAATTGTCGAAAAAAAAAATCATGTACGGTGTATTTTCAAAAATACCTGTTTACTATTTAAAGCCGAATGAACTGCAAGTTCATTAAAGGCTTAACAAACAACTTCCAATCCTCTTAGCGAGTTCAGTGACCTCGGATTTAGAGGTAGAAGCGAAACTTCTAAGAAATTATTATATTACTATAATGTCTCTGTGTTTTAGTCAAGTTGAGAATTCAAATTTTAATTGTAATTACTACTTATTATAAATAGTAAATATTTGATTAAAACTAAAAAAAATATTTTTATGTAGGGTACCAAGTAGCTCTTATATAATTGTCCTACATGATGCCTACCGGTTCGGAATCTAGCCCGTACCGTACATAACCGGCGTAAGAAACTCGCACGGGGCTACCTTTTAGCAAAAAGAAGGGAAAATAATTATTAAAAAAAAAAAAAAAATTACAATGTAAGTAACTTAATGTATATAATCTAAGTACCTAGGTTGTTCACGCCGTCGTGTGAACAATTTGTTGGTAAAAAAACACTTTACTATGAGTTCAATTACCGTATTATAAATTCTGTAACTGCTAACCTTGTTTCTGGTGAAAACGTAATTTACGTAATGGCCGCCTGTCATCGCACGCGGCGCGGGTGCGATACCCCGCGCGCCCCTTACCCCCTGTTCCGTCTGTCATAGACCAGACACAGGCGCAGACATCCTGAGGGGCCGTAGGCGACTGGACTCCAACACTTCTGATGCTGACGCAGGGACGACACACATCCTTTGAACAGCCCTCTTGATAGTGCCTTTGGTAGTATAAACGTCAGCCACTCTGCAAATACTGTCCTTGCCTTCGTACAATTAGGTGACGCGACCCATCCTTCAGTGTAAGGGAGGCAGATTTTCTTCCTTCAGCAGCACGAGATCTCCCACGCGAACGGACGGTCGATCCTTTGCCCATTTGGTTCGGGCTTGCAATTACGAAAGGAATTGACTTTTCCATCGGTCCCAAAAGTGATAAGGAGGTAAAAACATAAATTTTATGCTTTCGTTGGTTGCATACGTGTGAATCGAATGTCGACTGGATCGCATAACTTTACTTAACTCGTCATTTGCGCCTACGAAGTTTTTCCATTGTCACAGTATCTTACTGCCGGTTTTCCGCGTCTAGATACGAACCTGCGCAGGCATGAAAGGAAGGCATCAGTGCTAAGGTCGCTAGCGACCTCTAAATGAATGGTTTTGGTTACAAGGCATACAAACACTCATAAATATGCCTTGGTTATACGGTTACCACGTCTCTTTCTAGAAAAAATCATTAAGGGCCCGATAAAACCGACACCACATTAAAAGGAAAATCTAGACAAGTTCTTACTAAAGGTAAATCTCCCATTTTAGGTTGCAAGGTCTGGCCACGTAAACGACTACAGACTACACATTTTCTGTAAATAGAACGAGTCAAAACTCTGCCCCCGATGGGCCGATATCGTTCACGAATAAATGAAAGTAGTAACTGCGGACCCGCATGATATAAACGTAAATGTTCGGAACCCTAAGATAAAAGTAGACCAATTTACTCTTTATAACATATTCTATCTGCCAGTGAATTTCCAGTCAAAATCGGTTCAACCGTTTATTAAACTAGACGGAATAAGCTGAAAGGCAGACAAAATTAATATAAAAGATTTTTGGTGTCATCTGAATTTAGCGGAAAGCTGTTTATTTTGAATTACAAAAAGACACTTCTCTTTTATTTATTTGTATATAGATATAATGGGTAAAATGTGAAATCTATAACCAAATATATAAACATGACATATGAAGCAAAATCAAATCCAAACATTATATTTTTGTTATATACTGATTAAAGATTCAATGGTCGATATTTCTTTGTTTTAAGTGTATGAAATTTTACATGGCTTTACAGGTTTTTGAATAAAGATAAAATGTGGCAAAGGGATGAGTGTTTTGTGTGTTTCATTTATATGAAAAACTAGCTGTTTCCCACGGCTCCGCCCGGGTAAATATAGTATCGGGTATCCCGCGGGAATACTGCACTTCTCCGGGTTAAAAAGTAGCCTATGTTTAAATACAGAGCCTAAACTACTACCCTATACCATATTCATCAAAATCCGTTTTTGCGTGAAAGAGTAACAAACATCCATCCATCCTCACAAACTTTCACATTTTTAATATTAGTAGGATAAAGCAAAATGTATTTTCATTTACAGACAAATTATTAAATAAATTAAAATTAAAATATACCTTACCTTCTGTGAAATCCAAAGTTTAAATATAAAGCTTATAACTTAGGGGATTATGCAAAGTTCAGTGAATAAATCATAATGTTTACCCACCGTATCTTTGTAAGTGTTTAGTCTAGACGTAAAGATATTATTATCTCTAAAAAATACGACCTAGGTAAACTTTCTACATGTATACTCTGTTCAGATACACCAAATTAACGTATCATATCGTAAATAAGTGATACTTAATTTGCAGCATTATGTGTGTCACACACACGCACTCACGCACACTCAAGCACGCACACACACATACACACCCACACAAATACACATACTCATACACAAAGCATTTTGCTATTTTTAATTAATATAAAAAACTTGTAATACTTAGTTATTTAAAAGTAGCTTTATCCTAAAACTTTCATTTTTTAATCAGTAGTTCTTCTTTTTATAATAATCTTGAAATAGTTGACACTGATTTCTGAAACACAAGTTAGAACTTTTATCAGTAATCAGGGTTTTCAGAAAATGTTGTATACTTTTTGGTGAATTAATATATTTTAATTTTATTATATATTAATTATATTGTTCTTTTTATTTAGGTTTAGATGTAAATTGGATCTGGACACGACGTCTTATAGCAGTATTACTTATGAGCCCAATTACAAATCTGCACTCTGCGAGATTAGATATTTGAAGCGTTCCCGACATTGCGCATTTTGTAGTAATTTTGCAGTTGTATTTATCGTTTTTATATAAATAAATAAATGCATGCTTTAAAATTATAAAATCTTTATTCCTCATGAAGTAACAATTGTTCTGGTATAAATTTTGCTTAATAATATTATCGTAGATAGGAGTAATTCACAGTTAACTTAAAGCGATTTTAACGTTTAGCTTAGAATAAGATTTTTTTTCTATATTAAATCAAAGATATTTCAAAATTCTAAGGACGCTACGAACTATACGACTATATAGGAGATAACATTCTCATTTTATTATTTCATTTACGTAGAACCGTAGTTAAATCCAGGAGCTAAAAAAAGTGCCTTCGCGTATTTTATGAAAACCTTTCTCTGCAATTTTGGGTTTAATTAAAAAGTTAAGCAAAATTTACAAAAAGCTACGAACTAGGCCAACAGCTATTCTGCACTATTCAATACGTCAAAATTGTTAATGTATCTTTATTTCTGAGATCAAGAACGCCATTTTACGCAAAAATCACAGTCGAGATGTAATATGCCTCATAAGCTTTACATAAGGATTTCGTGCAAATTAACAATATCTTTTTGTTTATATAAATAGAGATCATGTTTGTTTGTACGAAATTCAAAAGTAATGTTAAAGTAATCCTGCTATTAGACGTCGTGGTAAGGCCCGTGAGTATACCTATTAGTTATCGGCTGAGGCTAAGCGAGAGTGGTAACAAACACCAGAGGAATCGTTAATGCAATGACGTTAAGTTTCAGGTAATTGAGCTTAGAGAAAATTGACTATATTCAAAAATTAGTCGTACTATTTTCCGACACCAAGCACCTAATGATGACATCACAATAATAATACTATAAATACTGTACAGAACAAAATATTAATACATTTTCCTTACAAACTTAGGTACAAACTTTGCATCATGTTTTGTTAATGTACATGTAATTGGACGTGGAGAGGCTTTTACATAAATAACATTGTAGTAAAGAGATTACAAACGTTTTGTTCTTTTTACATATTTGGATTGGAAATTAAAAAAAAAGATATTACAATGAAAAAAATATCGGTTGTCTGTAAAGTCGGTTTACTGACGATAGTTGAACGTGACAACGTCAACAATAACAACAACAACAATAATAATAATAAAATGCGAGGTAATGCTGGTACTTCGTAACGGTACTTGGTAACAGTACTTGGTAACGCATGAGTCATATTTTTTCGTGCGTGCAGCCGGCTCCATCGAATTATAAGACGTTGTCACGTCAAAAACAAAATATAACAGTAGTTTGTATACTTTTTGGTAAGGAAAATCAAAATAAATATTCTTTTTCTACGTTTATTTTCTATGTGCGTTAAAGTAAAAAAGAACAAGTTATGTCTGTATCGACTGTAGCCAATAGCTAATAGTTGCAATCATTATTATTTCTTGCTTAGTATAGTGTAGTAGCTATAGGATCCTTTTAATATCTGAAAATGATAAGTTATGATTATTATTATCTTGATTGCCATGGAATCTGACAAATTGACAACATAATATTATAACGTGTCTCAAAAGGTCCTATCTTATCAGTGGCGAAGCGTCAGATTCGCGGAATAGTAAGCCGCGTAAGCAAATATCTATTAAAATACAGAACAATGATACTTGGTTTTTATTGCCCTTCGCGCCATATGAATCTTACCCTCCTTTAGACAATGAAAATCGAATGTTTTATCCATTTTTAATTTGTTTTTATTTCTATTATTTTAAGGTTCATTTTTATCCACACAAGCCAATAAATAATGACTTTTTATTTATTAATCTCGGCGCTTCTCGTGCGTCCAACGGAATTGTTTCGTCACAAGGTGTTATCGCAATGTTTTGGGCGCATTGGGCGCAAATTATTGTTCCGTTTTAGTGCTGTATTTTTAAAATAAATAAAGATTATAAATAGGGAATATTTATAAGGGAAGCGGGCTTGTATGGACGCTTCGTCTGTGCTATCTATATTATGTTGTCTAGTGGTCTAGTGGCTCAAAACACTCATTTAAATTTTCGTAACCTTGACTTTACATAAAATAAGTTTAAAAAATCGTACAAAATGCACGGAAAATCACTTAATTAGGGATGAAATATGTGTCCAAAAATAAATAGAGCTCGATCTAAGTAAATCCATTGTTCATTGTTCAGGATTTTCTTAGGTCAACCTCCAATAAATTTTTAACTGAATTGAAATAACATACAGTGACAAACGTAGGCACAGACAGATTCGTGAAGGGTCCAGCTGAGAATATAATATTCTTATTCAGCTGACCAGCTAGCAGCAGCACGCAACGACGTATCCTGACCTCCTGCGACCACCAGCCGCTCTCGTATACACCAGCGTCTACTATGAGGCTCTGGAAAATATCAAATACGTTTAAATATATTCTAGTCTCTATAGTTCTCCGTAGTGCCATTTGAATACAAAGTTGCCAAAAAACTATTTCTCATTTATTTTTGAGAAATTTGCTACCACAAGATGTTTTATATAAAGTTTATTATAAAGTTGTGTAAGATACATATTTTTTTAATCATGTTCTAAAATCTCTTTGCGGAAAGATGTAAAGATGCGGATAAATTGAAAGCAGCAAGAGTTTCAGTCAGTATTTTTGTAACGACAGCCTTACTACTTCAATTCTCCCAACCTTTAACAGTTGTTAGAATTTAGTTAAACTACTACCATACCAAATTACATAAAAATCCGTTCAGCAGTTTTAGCATCCGTTCATCCTCACAAAGTTTAACATTTAAAATAGTAGTAGGAATTGCAATACCATGCTATAGACCTGGTTGCTGTGCCAACAGTACAGAAACAACTGAGCTATCAACGCCGCTAGGTATTCAGCGATCCACACTTGTTGCATTGCTGTTGTGCCTTCCTGAAAATACAATTTATTTTTATTTTTATGAAATGAACTAGGAAACGAACAGACGGACCGATGATGGTAAGCGATTACCGTCGCCCATGGACACACTCGCGACACCAGAGGAGTTATACTTGTAACTCCTCTGGTGTTGCGGCTTGCGTTCCTGGTCCTTAAAAACCCAATCCCCTCCGGTAAACTCATTCACTCGGCGAAACACACCGCAAGAGTTATTTCACGCCGGTTTTCTGTGAGGTCATGATATTTGTCCGGCCGAGCCGGCCCATTCGTGCCGAACTCTGGGAGAGTTTCAGTTCACAGCACACAATATAAGTGTATGCGCGTAGTGGCAATAAATTATTAATTGTCTCTGTAGCCCACCGTTTGCATTCCGATTATGAACTTTAGTACACGCAAAATAGAGTTAGCTTTTCCGCAAAACATGATTGTTGTGTCCTGGGGCCGTATTATGATCTTTTAAAAAACCAGCTTGTTTCCAGGCAATTCAATATACGGCCTTAAAGTGCCTTGTTCTTTTTTCGTATTACAACGATATTTCATGCTGACTGGATTCATCCTGGTTTGATTGTCTATGACTGGTTTAATGGAGCATGAAGGTGACATTCGGATACGTCAAATTTGACGTGTTACAGTATGTTTTTTTCTTACCATGCACTTATGAAGTGAATAGCCAATAACGAACAGAAAACTTGTACTAAATATTTTTAACTATACATAGAATATGTACAATTATTGTTAAAGATAAAGCAAATTTTATGGACAGCAAAAAAAAAATGGTTTAAGTTGGTAAAATAGCCGTCGCTTTTGTATACACTTATTTCAAGAAAAAAATGTGCTTATTTTCTACCAAAAACCTTATTTATAAAAAATTTATCGGTAAAATAAGCGGCATACTCACGGTCCACGGCCACGGTGCTGGATCGGACCGTGCGTGATTATGCTGTTTAAGGCGCAATTAGGGTTACGAAGATTTTGGAAAACGGAATTCACAGCTCAATAACCTCGGAGTTTCTAAATAGTGAATAGTGAGTGATCGTTTGCATAGAGGTCCTGTCAGGAGTGAAATCAGTGTTGCCAATTTAACTACTTTACAGCTCGATTTGGTCATTCGGCCAGCGATTAATGAAACGGATAAAAGGCGGCAAATTTAAATAATCTGAGTTTGGCAACACTGATCTGACCGGACTGTTAGATGATTAGAAAAGTGTAATGTTTTTTAATTTGTAATCTCAATAATATAAGATTTAAATAATTAGGAATGGCGTAAATATTATTTGTGTTTTATTTATCAAATATAAAGTATATTTAAGCATAGTACATATTAGTTTAGACTGAAACAAAGGCTTTTCATGTTTAGTTCACAAGAGGTGTTTTCGCGTCGTCGCCGAGTTTCATTCAACCAGCTAGAATCTTTGTGGGATTTTTTGAATTCTCACAGGGATATACCTGTTGGATTCAACAAATCGGCGCAGGCGCGAAAATACTCCAAACGCATGTGGATGTGTGCATCCGAGGCCCTTGTGCTCCCACCTACATAATGCGGTCTTAGTTCGTCGCACAAATTGTGAACTAATTGTTGATTCAACCTGTATCGTTTTGTAAAGTTTACTTCATCTACACTAAATGGATCACTAAGGTCCCTAAGGTGCTTTCTTTGAAGTTTTGCATTGTTATTCTCTTGAGAAGAATCATTTTCCAGAAATTCAAGTAGTTCTAATTCGTCACACATATTGTATAATTTCTATGAACCTATGAATAATACCTATGTCTTAAAATAACGTAAAAAATTGCTAATCACTTTTGCAATATTTTACGTAACTAACCTAACCTATATATTATTAAAAGAGAACACTAAAATATAAACTATTCAATAAAAGCTAATGAAGTTGAGCGTAAACTGAACGGCTTCGCTTAAACAGTTTTTGACATAAATACAAGCCAGCTAATGTCAGAAGTACTGTCATAATACGAAAATACAACTCAAGTTTCAATGCAGAAGTAAGTCAAGAGTCACGTGACTGCTGACTGGCTGGTAACATGTGACTATAATACGAAAATTCCAGCCAGTTTGTTTTATGCCGTAAACTGGCTGGACTTAAGAGCTTGTAATACGGCCCCTGTACGGACATGTTTTGCAGAAAATTTGACTCCATTTCACGGGCGCAGAAGTCGATAATCGGAAAACAAATAGTGGACGACGGAGGTAATTTTGTCTCCCGTGCTTACCCGTGTCTCCCGTGATTTACTGCTTATTTAAAGACGTTTAATTAGAAAAAAAATATTATGAGTTGAAAAGATAGTAATGAAACGAATATTCGCCGCTGAGGCCATTGACCTACACTATCAGCCGATTCACGTCACAGCTGATTTAAAAAGTATGTTTTAGTAAAAAATAAGTTTTTAAATCAGCTATCAGGTAAATCAGCTGATAGCTAGAGGTCAATGGCCTCAGCGGCGAAGATTCGTTTCACCACTAGATATTTTTTTACTTTATTATTTTGTGCCTAAACTACTGCACATAAGCAGTAAAACGTTATTGACCTATGCCAGGGTTAAAAATACAAACAAATATCCAGAGCGATCTATCCATATTATTATGAAAGTTTCTATAATTTAGCTATCTATGATGTGTAGCTTGGTACATTGAAATAATTTTGTAGCCCATAAAAACATAACATTACTGATATCTAAATCTATACTAATATTATTATTACAAAGAGGAAAGGTCTGTTTGCATTGAATCGGTTCTGAAACTACTGGACCGATTTTGCTAAAACTATAAGCACAGATATAGAGTAGACGGGGAAGGAAGGTTAATTTATGTTGCTGCAGAATGAACGGTTTCCGCGGGATTTGCTTTTGACCGAACGAAGTCGCGGGCAATGTTTATTACCATATAAAAACATTATACATGTTAATTTATGTTTTATGTGTTCAGTGATTTTCGAGTGATCGAGGCATAAGTGGCAGTTTCTTATTATATTCAGGTATAGGATATTGTGTATTTTGAGAATGTTTAAGGTATCTATCGGTTATTATTTATTAATTTCTGAATAAGGACATTGCAATAATATCAAAAAAGTAATATTTTAGCTAAAAGCTAAGGAATCTAAAGGCGCTTCTTACTTTGACACCACACCAAAGCATGGGGCGTACGGATTGCGGGTGGTCTGGCGGATTCAGCGATGAATTTTGAGGGGTCTGGCCGAATGCGCGCAGTCTGATGGGTCCACGATGGATTCCGCGCGGTCTGAGGGAAATCACGCCTCCGTGCGTCGGCGCATTGATAATAATGTGAGAACCACATTATATTATAAAATATCAAATCTATCACCTCACGCAGAGTAGTGAGTATTTTATCTACCCTATTTACACTAAAACTACAAAAATTCAAACTTGACTCACCGAAGTGAGCTGTGTAGCACTCGCGCATATCATCAGAGAGCAGATGATAACGTAAACGAATAACACAGGAGATAACACTGAATCCAGAATATTTGCGTATCTAAAGAATAAAAAAAAAGTTTTTAAAGACCATAGGTATTTTCTTAGGGCAACTGGCCTACTACTGCAACTCCTATGTAGTCAGGATCTACAGTGGTAAGCAACCACAGAAACACTTTGATATGTCCTCAGGGGTGCCCGAGGGGCATGATAAATCTGTATTGGGACCCGCAACGAAATTAATCAGAAGAATGCTAACATTCTTCTAGGAGTAGGAAGTGTTGCAGTTTCCCCAAGCAAAGCGGGGGACAGCAGAATTGTAATGACAAAAGAGAAACTAAAAGGGAAAGCACCAAGGGAATAATAAAAAAATTACTACAAAACTAAATGATAATAATGTGTTTTGATTTATGATAATCTTATGACTATTAATTATAATGGCAAAATAGTATTGGATTGTTTCCAATAGTACTTAAAGCAAAAAAAAATTTGAAAGAACATAGGTAGCCAGAAATATAGAACGGTGACTGTCAACGAAAACTGAAAACTACAGAAGCTGGGAAGAACGCTCAAAATAAATTTACAAACTGATACGAAAATAAGATTACAATAAATTATATCAGTTTCACATTACCTGACTAAAAGTACATGGTGCTTATGACATTCCTGAATATTCTTCACCGCATCTTTATATGACTTTATATTCTCAAACAATTTGTCACAGTTAGCTCTTAGTAAATCAAGTTGTCCCGTAAAAAATGACATTAGTACGACGACATTCGTATCATAATTTGCCACAATACCACCACCGTATACGCAAATCAAGGCATGCATTGTTAGAGTTAAAATATACCCAATTCCTCTTGTCCTATCGAATGGTGTCCAAGAACTTAATATTTCTGGATACGGCTTAGTTCCATTATAGATTTGCATTCTATACTCTGCAGAAGATAAAAAACTGGCAAATGGTGTCAAAACTACTGTGAAAACAGTAGCTCCTACTAGACACCAGTAACACGATGTAACTTTTCTCGAATACCTTTTGTAATCTTCTAAAAAATTCTGAGTGATAACATCCTTCTTTTGTAGTTGGTAAGATTCAAAATGTCTCACAAAATCAACGATATCCCTCCATCTTTTCTGCCAAAACACAAACGTGCCAGCTTTTATGACACAGACAGAACTAAGCATGGTGATGGAAAGATTTCTTAGTGCCATCTCTAAATTTTCCCTTATTATCCATAGTTCTACGTATTGGCTTATTATGAAGAAAATAATTAGAAAATGCAGTAGATTGTACAAGTTTTTGGCTGTTCCAGGTTTCGGTTGCCACATTCCCCAAGTCTGAAGCCCCCATAATGTAGGACCTAATAAAGGATTTTCAGGATCTTCGAATCTACGAAGCAGAGACCACATAGCAGATTTACCTACGCTTCGATTAGTAGTGGAATAGAAAAACTGGGCTTTTTATATATTTTTCTCTTAAAATACTACTATTTTTCACTCGTGTTTGCTTTTGTCGTTTGATTTTAAGTTAATTTTGTTGATAATAAATCGATTGGTTAACTAATTTTGTGCTGCTAAGTTTATAAAGTAGTTCTATTGCCTTTCATTTCTATACAGTAAGATAAAACTTTTTTCTCATTTGTTCGCATAGTAAATGTGTTACGAGTTACAATTGACAAGTGATTATTTTTGGGCCCTTTTTGCCTCCATTTTTACGCTTTACGACATCATGATTTGCTAATAAAATGATTCCAGAAAAGGGTCAAAGTATTAATTGAAAACGACAAAGCTACAGTCGAATTTTCTGTCAGTAGATTCAATTGTTAGGTATGTGTTTTGAGGCGTATGACAGGGGCGGACGTATGAGAGAAAATAACATACCAATTAGAAACACAATATGCTGTTACGAAAAAAATATACGAAAAGCTTCAATTATCTAGGTACTTAATATCATATTTGAAAGGTTCTATTAATGTCTAAAATGTTGTGTAAAATACACTTTTTATTTTTACAATACGTAATAATGAATGTTGTGTTTTGCATTAACATACAAAATTCTTCTCTATTAAAGCGTTAAGAAAGGGAATTAAAAAAATTAAGTCTCCATATTATATTCAGTTGACGTACCGCATATAATAATATATTACATACTTTATTTTTAAAAATTAAAGAGTTAAAGATTGACGATTCTCGGTACCTATAAAATAAAAGATTATTCACATATTAGAATAAAATTAGAACCATAAGTTAATTACTTATAACAAAACAATTAGTATGAAAATTAGACAAACAACCAATAAAGTAATCAAATTACCAGTGTTCCATAAGATGTTCAAACCAACCAAAATTAGTTGAGTTAATAGTTATTCAACGAATCGAGCTATCACTATCAGTCAAGCCTCATTCGATGGAATCAAGTGGTAACACCTTAAGTAGGGATTGATTTCTATTAAATTGGTAACCCAATAGTACTTTCAATCAGAAATTAATATTGACGCCTCGTTACATAATTCTATTCATAATATTATGTATTAGGTATAAAAGTTCATCACGCAGCTATGTAAAAACAATAGAGTCTTTATCTAAGCCTAGCACAAAATATATTTTACTTAAAAAGCTTAGATCATAAAACTAATTATATGAACAACATCATAATATAAGGCCGGTACTAATGTGAGAAAAAATCCGTGTTGTAGGACTTATTATCGGCCGGTTTCAATAACCTATCTACCAATAACTATTTGTTAAAAACGTCACCTTTGGCATAATTTGCCGGTTTTTTGCGTTTCAATAAACTAACTTGGTTAAAGAATCTTCGTCTGTGACAGCGAGATCGCTGACAGCGTTACCAAATGTGACGTTTTTAACAAATAGTTATTGGTAGATAGGTTATTGAAACGGGCCCTAAAGGGATCACACTTTATCACCCCGTTCGAATCTTACAAAACGGAATACAATACTTGACCCTTTTTTAATTTTTATCCTAAACGATTAATAATTGTTTCGTTATCAAAAAAAAAAAAATTAGAATATTATTTTATAAAACCATAAAAACCCACAAAACTTTATTTTAAAAACAGCCTAAAACGCCTCCCCCCTTGTTTGTCGATAGATAATATTCTGTGCTTTGACGTCATACTAATAGTAAACAATCACTTGACAGTCCAGTGCACTATGCACGGTTGACAACTATGACAAGGGACGTTTATTTTTTTTTACAATTACTATTACGTCACATCATAGCCGATCACACAATGCGCAGATAATATTTCGTCAGTTCAAATATTATTATGTTTTTCAAATTAACTTTATTTATCCATCTTGTTCTTTTATTTCATGATTTTAATATATTATGTTTTCCTAAGAGGCTAAGTCAAGTACTAAAGGAAATGTATCGCAGTATATCTTATCGTCTTCGTGTCGGATAGTCTAAATAGGACTCGACTATCCATTTCAATTGATATATCATTCGTCCGTAACTCTAACAAATAGTCTGTGAGTTTCACTTTTCCCCCATCAATTTGACAATATTGCGAATTCAAATATATTATGCTATCCATTTTCTGTTAGATCTCCTTAAAGAAGCCCAAATTGATTCTTACTAAAGAAATACGTTTTTTAAAACAAAAAGAATTATTATCTAAGATATAGACACTCCCCAAAGACGTTTATGACTTTTTGTACTATAATTGGATATCTAGTTGTATATATAATATATAATATATAAATATATATATATATATATATATATATATATATATATATATATATATATATATATATATATATATATATATATATATATATATATATATATATATATATATATATAACCGATTTGGCTGAAAATTGGTTAGGTTAAAGGTAGCTTAGAACCATGAGACGGACATATAATACTTTTTATCCCGTTCCCGAGGGACGTAAAAATGGATTGTAATTCCAATGTCTCGCTAAAACTAGAGAACGGCTGGACCGATTTGGCTAATTTTGGTCTTGAAATAATTGTGGAAGTTCAAGATAGGTTTAAACGGTGAGAAATATTGGAAAAGCTGTAGGTTGTAGGAATAGGTGTAGGTGTAGGACTAGGACGTAGGTTGTATTGTAGGTGTAGTTATTTACTCATTCCAGTCCATATTTAACACAGAACAACGTGTGTCGGGACATGTAGTATTATATTGTATAAAAGAAGATCCCCACTCACTGACTGACTGACGTATAGACGCTCGCACAGCCGTAACCGTTAATAGTAGAAACGTGAAATTTGGACAGAAGTTTTAATTTACAGTGTAGACGCGCAACAAGAAGGGATTTTGAAAAGTTATTCCCTTAAAGGGGTGAAATAGGGGTTGAAAATTTGTATGAAAAATCTTTATATCTGCACTGATTTCGATGAAAATTGACATTCATGCTATGAAATACCTACATATTTCAGGGTTTGTTAGAATTCATCTTCTGAGGGTGTAAAATAAGGGTTGAAAGTTGTATGAAAGAAAATTAAAAACTGTTCCGATTTCAATGAAATTTAATATCCAAAAAAAAATTGAAATTATTGAGTTCAAAGTTTGTCTAGTTAAATATTAACAGGTGGTCGGATTACGTCGAAATTTGTTACGCAGATAGTTATTATGACGTAGAAACCCGTTAAAAAAAGGTTTTCGATATGCATACCTCACGGGGGTGCAATGGGGATCCACGCGGACGAAGTCACGCGCTAAAGCAAGACTATTCATATTTTATTTTTATTTATTTTTTATTAAGTATTTTGTTTTGTTACTCATAAGGTCAAACAAAGTCTAAAATACCTACTTATAGTTTCCCTTGATTTTTTTCTTTGTTTTATTATTTTTTCTTCCTTGCACCTAGATTGCATTATGAGACAAACTCAATTATCAGTTACATAAAAATAATAAAGCATATTTTTTACTTGCTCATATTAAGTAGACGTATACTAATAAGTCCTTTACAAAACATAATAATAGTATTAATTTCATACAAAAACAAGTACTGAATTTAAATTTAGTTTCTAAACTGAACAGATTGGGTAGTTGCTATTTTAAAAAGGATGCTTGAGTCAATGGGTTGAAAGTTATCGCTTGAACAAAATATTTTAGCTGTACAGTTCGGAAGAATAATATTTTTAACAGATTTCTCGAAGTTGATCGCGAAATTATTAGCTATTTCTTTAGTGGTAAGTCCTTGTGCACAAATGCGTTGTGTAAAGCAGAATCGATGGATAATATCACTCGTCCTAGCATTTGGTAAGGAATTTTGTATCTTTCTCGTATTCTTAGAATAATTATTAATGTACTTAATATAATATTTATTCTTTTTATACTCTAATACTTTATTAACCATATTTCGAATTGTGTTATAATCTAGTCTTAGTTTAGCCTTATCATTGTTATTCTTCCATTTTGAGAATAAAACTCGTTATGATGTATATAAACTTGTTATGTTGTTGAATAAGTTGAGTGATATCGGTATCAATCCAGGGAAAATTACATTTAGTGGGCTTTTTTGGTGCGGTTAATTTTTTTTGCATTTTGGAAAGATTTAGAAATAAAGTTTAAAATATCAATTGAAGAAAGGTTTTTTTTTTGTTTTTAACCATTCAATTTGTTTTAGTACTTTACAAAGAATTTTAAAATTAATGATTTGTTTGTGAACTGGCTGTATATACGCTGCAGGCGCATGATCAATACAAGCAAAGATAAGGCCGCGATGATCGGCCAGTATAACATCGAGCACTGCCGAGTACGGACGATATGTGGGAAACCTTGCGAATATGAGGTCAATGCACGTTTTAGTGACAACATCAAGTCATTTTTTCAATTCTTGTGTACTGTGAAATTCCACACATGAGTCCGCGCTCAGTTCAAAGCTCTAAGCTCCTAAATATTAATACTTGTGTATTATGAAGATATATTCTTTAGGTCTATGTTAGTATCCCCAATGAGTTGAAAGTTCTGTTTTAAATCATATTTAGAAATATAACCACTTAGCTCCCAAACAAACAGATACTTATTAGTGGATGGTGGCCTATTTACTGCACAAATAACCACATCACAACATTTAAATATTCAGACATTATGGTTTTGCATGGTGTTAAGGTAAATTTTATATGATTACGTACATATATAATATTTCCATCACCTCTTTTTGCCTTAGATCTATTAATGTGAGTTGAGAATCTTTTTTCAATTATGTTGTAGGCTTCCAGATGTGGAATAAAACGACTTGGTACTTATATAGTGGACTGTATTATAAGGATATGTGTAAGTCTGGTCGCCTACATTGACAATATTAGAATGTTGAAAGTAAAGTATAGCTGTCGCCGCGCAGTGTGCGCTGGCGAATAAGGCGCATGCGCAGGCGCCGCGCGCCCCGTTGCGGTGTAGCCACAACATATGTTAATATCCTGATTACTGGGAATGAAGTGTATTTTACTATTACCTGATTTTCTAGCACACACTCTACCGTTTTTACACCATACATATTGACAAAATTTATAAAGTAAACGAGATTTAGCTTCATACAATCTTCACATATCTCCTTAGGAATGTCCTGTATCAATTGTCCTACAGTTAGGCATTTTTTCCTACTTGATTCTATCCACTGTTCCTGGAACACTTTTGACTTGAGTTCAATAAGTATAGATCCTGGTTCATTTTTAGTTCCTGGTAGAAGCTGCGTAGACTGAATATCTTTTTCGTTAACAATTAAATTAACTGCTACAGTATCAACTATTATTTTAATTTTGTTTGGGGGTATTTCAGGTAATCCAGCAATTTCGAGCGAATTTGCGAGTGACTTTTGCTCAAATTCTTAAATCCTTGCTCCAAAGTGGTGATTTTTAGTTCTAAATTCTTGTTTTTATTAGAAAGCTCCTGATTTTTGTTTTCATGGTCCTTAATCCTGTTGTCCTTTTTGTCTATTGTCTTTTCCATTGTCGTTAGTTGTTCACTTAGGAATTCGAGTAAGTTCTGCAGGTTATGAAACTCTTCCCGAAATGTTTTCTGTACTTCTCGACTTACATTATTATAGGCGTGGTAAGCGTACCACGACTAAGCGTTCTTACGCATGCTTATTTTCGATCAAGATAGTTGTAAGACCTTTTCTTTTCGCACGAACCTTATGCTAATGCATAAGGTTCATTTTTTATTTAGTGTGTGGGCATTTTTTTCAAATAACATGCAAATTTTAACTAAAATATAAACGACCAAACAAACGAATTCCTTGTGTGTAGTGCAATGTATGACTATTATCGGTGTAATTGTGTGAGTGTGTCGATAACGATTTCCATACCAAGTGTTACATAAAACAATAGGATAGCTTCATCTATCAAAATCAATCATAAGAAATACGAATAAAACACTATTTTGTTATATAAATTATTTATAATTTCGAAATAAAATAAATAGATTATAAAAAATAAATAGATTTGTTTATAATTTCGAAATTAAAACTGTAGTTTTATTATCTGTATGTCACGTGACCTAAAACGCCAGCCCCCATATTTTTCATGTAAGTGACCGTCATAAGAACATAGTGAGATGATTAAGTTCGTGCACTACACACGCACATATGACATTTATTTGTTTCTGTTCTTATGACGTCACGATAATGATGGCTATCGTTTTGGCGCAAACATTTATCGTTTAAATTTTAATCATTTTCAATCTTTGCATGAAGCGATATAATTTCCAGGAAATAAAAATACTAGTTGACTATCAAATCGATACGAAGATTTTAAAATATATTTGAAATAAATGTAGAATAGCCTATTGTATCACATAACACTTGAACTGCCGAAGCGTGGCTTCCCACAGTTAAAACAGTTAACGAAGTAATCAAATGGTCCTACTGAAAGGAAAGTTTAATTGAAAACCCGATCACATTTATTACGCAAATTCAGGCGCCATCTTAAGACAAAATTAATTTACAATTTGATTAATATTTAAGAGAGCTTGTAAATTACTAGTAGCTTATTAAGAAACGGATAACTTGAATATATTTTTTCTTTGTATAGGTTATGGTTCAAAGATATTAGAAAAACGTAGACTTAGCACAAACGCTCGAATTGTGTCCCGGCACAAGAGTGCCTAAAATGTAACCTAAGTGCTCGGTAAAAAATAATACCAAATATTATGGTTACATTCTAAAAATCATGGAACATTTTGCACACGAGCGAAAATATCATAAAATAAGTAAAAGCAGAAAAACGTTGATTTAGCACGAACGCTCGAATTATGTCCCGACGCAAGAGTACCTAAAATGAAACCTAAGTGCTCGGTAAAAAAGTGTAAAAATAATACAACATAATATTTTGGTTACATACTAAAAACCATGGAACATCTTGTACACGAGCGTAAATATCATAAAATAAGAATATTTTTATGTGAAAGAGTCATCTATTGCATTAATGAGTAAGTACCTAATACAGAAACGTGTGGCCTGAATTAATATTTTTGAAAGCGCCCTCTGTTGCGTGGAAAAGCTAATTAAATAACAGCATGTGGCCTAAAAAAGGCTTCAAGGAAGCAAACAGCTTCTCCGTCTAGTGTTTCATAAGATTTACTTATTTTCTCATAGATGTCGCTCAAATAGCAAGTGGTTAATAAATTAGTGCATGGATAATATTTGTATCATAAATTTTACATGATTTTACAATTAAAAAAAAAAATTGCACATTTTCAAAAAAATTACCATGTCATGCCATGGTCATGGTAATTGCTTACTTCTAGGCAACTCGTTTGCCCAAAATCTGTAATAGTATCTGAATAAACCTAACGAACAGCGTGTCAAGACACGCCTCATAGACAACTCAACACGCAATAAGTTTTTTTTCAAGTTACTTCAAAAGTTTTGGTCCGATTTCGCTCAAAATATTTTTCCTAAGGAGTATTTGGCATGATCTGATGAGTCTTATAGTTTAGAAATTCCATGGGTGGGGGCAACATTTAAACCACTTTGGGTCCAATTATTCGAAAATGATTTATCCTTTTCTCTATTTAAATATGTGTGTGATGCCAAAAATTCAGTCTATATACAATTTATATCTGTACAGATTTTTTAAAATTTATTTATATTAATAATTATTGAAGGGAGGACGGACAGACACATTATATACAGAGCGAAACTATAAGGGTTCCTAGTAGTTACCACGGAACCCTAAAAAATAATAAAAATACCAAACAAATTAATATAATATACAGTGCAATCGCATAGACGCATTCTAATTATTGTTGCCTTTACCCAGGATTTTCGTTATACGTTCTTAGCCCACACTATTCAGTATTTATCCAAGCCCTGGAACTACTCCATGTGGCTACAGTCCAAGATTAGCCGGTATCTGTGTGACAAACGCGTAGTCCCCGCCAAATGTATGAGATTATATTAAATCTATTTCAGCTAATATTCCCTTTTGGGTTTCTTTGCGTAGATAATTCATATTTATCACGTCGACAAAGTGCTAAAATAAAATCATGAAAATATATTTTACACGTAAAGAGGGGATGATTTTTTAGCGTCTACCCATAGTGTGGGATATTATTAGATAGGTAAGTATTTTAAAAACATTGAAAGGACGTTTGCAAGAAATTCAACTTTAAAGCACATTTTTGTTGTTAAAATAAACATCTTACCCGTCACCCCTCTATAAACGAAAACCGGCTGGCTCGAAAAATCTGAAAAAATTTATGATGGTAGTGCAATGTGATGAACATTGACGATAAACTTCACACTATAATAAGGAAATAATAAGTAAACATGTAAAATATAATGGCATCATGTGCGAGTCCAACTCGCACTCGGTTGGTTTTTTATTTTATAAAATAAATGACCAGAAGGGTTGTTCGATGAAAAGCTATTTCTGTTTCCCATGGATATCCACAACACCCTCTGGTGTTCTGAATTGTAAGTGTATTCCTGCCATTCTGTCTATAGTCTAGAGAGACTTGACTTGATAGCTTCCGTGGTCCAGTAGCTTAGAGCTTGGCTCTCGACTCAAAGGTCGTGGGTTCAATTACCGTGTTAGAACAACACGTTATACAAAAAAATAATTTTTAAGCTTGGTTAGTACAATGCAGGCTGATCAACTAATTGTCTGTCAAGATACGTACGTGATCCGTGCGTCGGATGGGCTTGAAAAAGTGGGTCCTGCACCTGATATCCCGCCAGTCGTGTCGTTTAGATCTTGAGAGTAAAGGAAGAGAGTGTGCTATTGTGTACTGCACACACACTTGGGCACTATAAAAATAACAATTCAATGATATCGGTGAGGGCAGCTATTAACTCTGAACGTACGAAACGAAATAATCATCAGGATTCCAATAAAATTATTTACTACTAGCTTTTACATTTTAAAAATACCACGATTACAAAATATTCGATGGGAAGATCTCACTACCTTTATGTAAGTTGGTACATACCTAAAAAGAAACAAAGCTTTAGCAAGAATTCAGTCTGGACTTGGGCTCAGTAAGTAGTTAAATATCTTTACATAACTAATTGTACGGGTTGATCTTTCGTCAAAGCGACCGCCGATCACCGACTTGTGGCTGCCAAACTAATTATGTGTGCACTGTGTAGAGTCTTGCGTAATAGCCTTTTGACACCGTAAATAGAAAAAATAACAGTCATATTATTATTATTATTAACAGTGATAAAATAAAAAAAATATTATTAAGTTTAAAATAAATAATATTATTCGTTTTATGTCTGATGATAAGCTTACGCGTCACGTAGGCAAGGCTACGGCGTAGCATAACACGTAGCGCATCTAAAATTCGTAGCATACGCTACGCCATAGATACCACCTATACGCGAGAATGGCAAAATTAACTAGAAAATTACTAAGTTGAATTGTTTTGAATGGTCCTTACATATGAAATTGGCGTTTTGTCGTACTGGCTTCTTTCATCTCAAATACCTAGTCTTGACATAAATACTGAAACAAAGAAAAAAAATCTATTGCAAATAACATTTATTACCTTTACAGTGTGTTAGTTTAATACATAAATATAAAACAATTTAAAATATGAAAAGCTTATTCGAAGTGGTCTCCGTTGGCGGCAATACAGTCCTTTAAACCTTGAGGCCAGTTATCAATAGAAGCACGCACTCTTTCCATTGGAAAATTCTTCACTGCCAATCGTACGGATTGTTTTAGGGACTCCAAATTATAATGGCGTTTAGAGCAAACTGTACTCTTTTAAACTGACCATAAATCATAATCCAGCGGATAAAGATCGGGACTAGACGACGGCCAGTCTTCAGCTCTGATGAATTCCGAAATGTTCGTTTCCAACCAAGACTGCGTAGACCGAGCTTTATGACCCGGCGCCGAGTCTTGCTGGAAAAACCATTATTGGTTATTGAACATGGTGTTGTCCCTTGACAACCTTCAAGGCTTCACTACCTTCTCAAGAATGGTATCTTCATACACTTGTGCCGATGTTTTGATACTTTTTTCACAAAAGTATGGCTCAGTCACTCCATCATAGCTAATACCCCACCAAACCATCACTGAAGTCGGATAGTGCCCATGTTGCACTCTGTCGACTAATTGGGAAGCTCCCTTAGAGCTTTGAGCATAAATGTGGTCATTTTGTTTGTTCAAATGTTGCTCAATTCTAAAAATTTTCTCATCCGTAAGCAAAAGTTTTCTGTGACCTCCATTTGCGTACCGCTTCAGTAGTTGTTTCGATTATACCACCCTATTCTTTTTTAAATTATCACTTAAGAAATGACCAGTACATCTCTTATAGGCTGCAAGTTCTAAGTCATCTTTTAAAATACGCGACATGGTTCTTGGTGCTATCTTCATCTCCCGAGATAAAATCTTTTGCTTTCGGACAAAATTTCTTCGAATTCTTTACTGCTTTGACTACCTTTTTCGTACGAACACTACGTGGACGGCCAGATCTATTTCTGTTACAAACAGAGGAGATCTTATTGTACCTATTAATAGCCCGGTACATAAACATTTTACTAACACCAAGCGTATGGAGAGTTTTAAAAATTGCATTTGTCTCCATACCTACTTTGTGTAATGCAATCACAGCGATTCGGTTCTCTTTATTACCCCACTCCGATTAAATATCGTAAAATATTGTACAATTTATGTTCCTCCTTTACAAAATGCCAATTTCATATGTAATGACCTAATATTTTGATAAATAACGTTTTACTTGAAAAATTGTATCACTTTAATTATAAGTCTATGCTGTGTAAGTTAAGTTGCATTTAAAATGTGTCAGCAATTTTTTATAAGCTATATCGATTATTTATTTATGGCTATGAACGCATTCGGACATTTCAACCTTGAACTTGAAATTTTCAGAAAAAAACCTGCTACTTTCAAGTTTGTATAAAAGACGCACTTACACCACAGAGTTAATAGAATAAATTCTTATACACTGGTGACTTAAAAATGTGTTCAATATAAAATATAATATTATGCTACCTAAAGTAATTAAAGGGATCATTTATTTTATTTTCTGAATTTGAATATTACACGTTACTATCTGACTTTTCCATACAGCTCAAACTATTATACAGATTGTGTTAAAAAAACTCGATACTAAATTTACCTCTCAATCGGACTCGCAATAGGAAACCAAGGTCTAACAGAAGCCAGAACGATTTTATTACATAAATACATATGATAAAATCGTTCTGGTCGCTGTCTGTCTATACAAGATTATAGAAAAACTTATAGAAAAAAAATTATAGAAGATAAGAGAAAAACTATTATAGCGGAGCTTTATGAACGAAATAGAACCAAAAACAATAATTTTTAAAATTTTTGTCTGTTTATCAGTGACATTCAAACTGACGGTCTGACGGAATAAAATTAGACTGATAGGGTCGAAAATATTGATATATTGTTTCACGATGGAAAAATAAACTTTTGTAACCTAAAATACGCATTTTCTTAGGGATAAGACCGAGCGACATCGATTTTTCTGTCCCAAAACCCCTTGCATACTAAATTTTATGGAAATGATTGCAGCCGTATCCGAGATTCTGATTTTATATACAAGAATAGCTTGTTTAACATTCGTAACTTGTTTAACAAAGTTAACAAGGGAGGATATAATTTTTATTTTATTTTATGTAAGATTTTTTTTCCCGCACGTGTATAAGCGCCTTTACAGTGTCACCCATACCCGTAACTACAGGCCATTCACATTATCATACATTTATAACGATAATACGAGGCTATTTAGGGCAGCGAAAATTGGTGGAACTAACCATTACGGCGTAAGAGGAAAAGTGTGTAAGTCATTAATGTAATTTTTTATTTTATTTATAAAAAAGTTATGTGGTATCATCTTGGTATGTTAATGATCTCTGTCCTGAGAGTCTATATTTCAAATATGTTACCAAAAATTATCTAAAAGAAGTTAATTCTTGACAATATTGACTAACAGCCGACATTTAATGCGTACTTAGTAGAGATTTTGACAGAAACTGTATGGACTTTATGTCAAAATTTGTACTAAGTAGCTTCTTAAATAAGCACTAAGCATCTCTGAGTGCGGCCGTTGTTCAGTTATACATTAAGTTTTCTAATAAATGTCTAAGTAAAGAAAAATTGCTCATGTAATATTGTATGTATTGTAATAATAAAGTTTATCTTAAATTGTGGGAAGTGGAATTTTATAAACGCAGATAATTTCGGTTTTGAGCTTTTTCGTATTTAAGGTGTAACGATTTTATGGAAAATCTTTAAAATTACATAAAGTATTTATTCAAATTACAACAAATTATGTGGCTTAAAATCTTATAAAATATAAAATTCTCGTATTACAGTGTTTGTTAAAGAAACCGAATCGGCTTGACATATTTTATATAACTTTGCAGGCGTATTTGGCAGGTATAAGAATACATTATACCCCAAATAGAGGTCCACCCCAAAATCTTTAAATTATTATTTAATTTTTTTAATGATTTGGCATTAAAATTATATGTTAGCATTAATTTTCACCCTTCTAACATCAACCGCTAATATTTCATGTCAATATTAATACTGTAATAATCCATAACCCTTAATGGTCGACAACTTTTACAAACAATATCGTCTGTACTTGTAGGGTTAGGTAGTAGGTGTAGGTTGTAGTGTAAGTAGGTGTAGATGTAGGTTATGGGTGTAGGTAGTATTATAAGTAATTTGAAGGTGTAGTAGGTGGTAGATGTAGGAGTAGTGGGCTTAGCTTGTAGATGTAGTTGTCGGTGTAGGCACTTTAGGTGTATGTATGTATTTATTTCTTTATTCCAGTTGATATTTAAGACAGAATAACGTCTGTTGGGTACAAATTGTATATTATGTTACTTTAAATAAAATATATTTGTCTTATTAATATCATTTCAGATTGCAGAGTGGATTTGATTACCTTCATTAATGTTATGTTTTATTGAAAATATTAAAAGTTTTAACTTACTACATTTTACCCTAAAATACTATTGACTTACTACAAGGCTACAAGCTAACGTTCAATCGAAACACTTTGAATTATTTCATATTTTGTTACAGACGGAAGCAATCGTTTTGAAAAAGTTGTAAGTTATTTTTTGTAAATTTTCGTTTAACTTAATTTGTTTAGCAAGTAAAAAAAGAATTCATTAAGTAGTACAATTTATGACTGTTTTCTTTATATCTGTTGTATAGCCTGTATTTCATGTCGTTCTAAAACAAAGAAAAGACAGAAAAAAGTACAAAGAAAAGGATCCTTACTCACTATAATAAGGCTTTCTAATATAAAATTGCAGTAGTTCTAACAATATGGTGATCACTTAGCAGCAGGTGCGAGAAAGCTTATAAAACAGCTTCCGTTGAAAATATATTGGCTTGAGTTCACACTTATGTATCTATTCTCACAAAGAGATAAACTTTGTATTTTCAACTTGAAATAAATAAATTGAACTCCATTTTATATATTTGAATATTAAGATACCAAGTTCTTGCAATTGACTAGAAATAATAAAATACTTTGAATCTTTATGATATGTTATGATGTCATTGAATTTAGTATCGCTAATTTATGTACGTATGATGATTTGAATCAAATATAAATTTATTATTGATGTAGCATCATTTTGCACACAAACATTAAAAATCATTAAATGGGGAAAATACATAGTTTCTAACTTGATAAGGTCTTATAAATCGAAGAACGCCGGCAGCACGCACGAAAAATTGACACGTTCCGCCTGATTGTCACGTTCCTCCTGAGCCGAGTGTGCAAGCGAAAGCGTGGAACAAGCGATAGCAAGGCACAATAGGCCTAAGCGTTCGGCTTTTGACGACGTTATCACGTAAAATTATCGTCTGTGAACCGACTTAACAGACAATCATTTTTTATTGAAGTTTAAAGTACATAATATGCACCATGGCGTTGGTGGCCAACGAGTTGCTCGCGTTCATCCAGCATGCCATCGACACTGTGGATGAGGTCAACATCAAGCAGACATGCAAATCTTCCTTTGAATCGTCCAAAGATTTGCACGGACAAGCTGCTGCTCTACGAGATTCTCGGTCAGAGCGCGAACATGCCATCACGGAGGCGAAATGGCGGCGAACGAAGCGTGCAGGACATCATCTCCCTGCTGAAGCAGACGGATCCAGACGACGTGCCGGTCTTTGTGGCGAAAGATCTCCACAAGCTGCCAGTGGTAACGATGGACCACGTCGACGTCTCCAACCTGCTGAAGAACTTCCACAGCGCGAACATGCCATCACGGAGGCGAGATGGCGGTGAACGAAGCGTGCAGGACATTATCTCCCTGCTGAGGCAGACGGATCCAAACGACGTGCCGGTCTTTGCGGCGAAAGATCTCCACAAGCTGCCGGTGGTAACTTTCGACCACGTTGACGTCTCCAGCCTGCTGAAGAACTTCAACAGTATGTAGGCAGAGCTGGACGAGATGAGAGGTAGATTGGATGCATCGAAATCTACCATCCGTGACTTACGTAGTGAATTATTACAATTAAAATTTATTTTTCTTTTGTCAACACACGTCGTGGCGGCGTACGAGCTGACACATCGTTTTGCGTGTCAGCGGAATCCGACGAGTCGGCGACCGCCACCACGCATTCCCCTTCGGATCGTGTAGACGCCGAGTCAACAAGCAACTCAGCAGAAAATTTTTGTGACTGTCGCCAGTCGCCTCTTCGCCCGCGGTGGCACCTCCACAATGGGGGAGAAAGAGAGCCACATGGCTGTGGAGAGGCGCAAAGCTGAGCCTCCTCGACCTGGTCCACTGGACCTGGACCAAGGACACGAGAGCAGGAGGTGCGATGAGGAGGGCTTCATACTGGTGGAAACTCCACTCCACTCCACTCCACTCCACTCCACTCCACTCCACTCCACTCCACTCCACTCCACTCCACTCCACTCCACTCCACTCCACTCCACTCCACTCCACTCCACTCCACTCCACTCCACTCCACTCCACTCCACTCCACTCCACTCCACTCCACTCCACTCCACTCCACTCCACTCCACTCCACTCCACTCCACTCCACTCCACTCCACTCCACTCCACTCCACTCCACTCCACTCCACTCCACTCCACTCCACTCCACTCCACTCCACTCCACTCCACTCCACTCCACTCCACTCCACTCCACTCCACTCCACTCCACTCCACTCCACTCCACTCCACTCCACTCCACTCCACTCCACTCCACTCCACTCCGTTTGTGATGTTGTGATGTGAAGATGTTTTTATTTAAAATCTCATCTTAATTTTGATAAAAATAATTAAAGTTTAGTACTTTCTTTTGTGGGCCTTTTTAGCCAAGATGCCATCGCTAATTACCATGACGAATTAGAAATCAAAAGTGTATGGTATTACGTATCGCGCGCTATGTCACCTATCGAACGTTAAGTCAATCCCATTTATTTTCAATTTCGAAAATCATAATTGTAATTAACGATGGCTTGCTGGCTATGCCCTCAGTATATTTTCTATTTCGTTGACACGCCGACCCTTACATTTCCACTTCATCTCGTGTCTCAAAGGGAGGAAAATTAGTCTGTAGTCCACCATGTTTTGCCTTTGGCATAAATACTTAAAATGTACTTTCCCTGTCTTCATAGAAATTATAAATTTCCCATTCAAAATGGTTCTGACTCTGTACACGTTCGAGCTGAGTCCCTGCGCACGCGCCGTGCACATGGTGATCCACAAGCTCGGCCTGACCGTACAATACGTGGAAGTCAACGTCCTAAAGAAGGAGCAGTTTGATGAGAATTATCTTAAGGTAATAGTAACATTTTGTATATTTATTTTCATTATTCAATAAAAGCAAACTACAGGCTTAATGCCCGTACCCTTTTTACCCAGATAAGACAGTTATTGTTATGCTCAGTACATTTATAAATTTCCTAAAATTATTTTATAATAATATAATATTATAATTGCTTACGAAATCCATCACGGTTTTAGAAAAATTTAAATCGCTGATCACCTTCGTTCTCTCGGTCTTTTAATAATTTTGTTTATTATTGTTTTTTGCCCGTCTCGTATGGCCATTCTAACGTTATGGCCAACATCTGTTTTATAATATTTTTTGTTATTTCCCGCGACTTGGGCAAATGGAAATCACGCAGAAATTGAACGTTTTGCCGCAGTAAAATGTCTGTCCTTCCCCGTGGTATACTCTATATCTGTGCGAATTGCCATCAAAAACGATACAGTAGTTTCGGAGTCAATTCAATGCAAACAACCAATCAAATATATTTTTCTCTTTAAAATATTATTATAAAAGTATTTATTGTCAGTTGGGTCATGAGTAAAGAGGACCAGTGACATAAAAAAAGTTTTTTTTCTTTGGAGCCAACTGACCTTTTACAAGCAAGCTTGTAGTGAATGATAGAAAACTAGAACGATCCTGTTTTTGAGCTAATAGTTAACTGATATTTTTCTTTTTAAAATCAAATATTTCTAAGACTGAATAAATAAAACTTTTTACAAAATTATCATTTCAGATAAACCCTCAACACACTATACCTACCTTAGTGGATGATGAGCTGGTCGTCATAGATAGGTAAAACTTTCCAAATAATGAACTAGCTGATAGTAAGATATGCCATTATTAAGTAGTCGTTACTTACTTCCTCACTGCTTATTTACCGCTATTACCTATAACACAATAAAACAAAAACAAAGACACTGCATTTTAATCATGATAGGAGCAAGGTTTGATATTATAAAAATCTCAAACTGTTCAAATTTGAACGCATTAAGCATGTGGCGGACCAATTAGCGCCACAATCCTGAATCGCGCTATCGAAGTTTTCTATGATCGGCACTATATTATACGACATCTAAATTTTATACAAGTGGGCTTCGGCCTGACCGAGCATACCACCTCGCTCGGTCGGAGATCGGAATTTGGGGCTTGCCACCATACATACTCCCCACATTGGTGACTCTCGACAGAACACGCCTCCTTCTGGATATCATCATCATCACTCCCCACCGCTGCTCCGCACCACGCCAGCCAGCTTCAGCTCGTATACCTCGACCACACCAGCCTCAACGCACCACGGCCTGGTCGAACCCTCATCGGCTTCAACGGGCACTCTCACTACAACGGACCGGTCAGCAAGCAGCAGAGCACATCTCTCCTGGTCAGCACGTAGCATTGGCTCCGCACGGCAGCACTCCGACTCACTGGAGCCGTGCAGCAGCAGCACAGTTCCAACTCACTGGGACTCTCTGGCACTGGCTACTCAAGCAAGACGACTCAAGATTCGACCTCAGGTCTTCGGGGGGGAGTGATGTGGCGGACCAATTAGCGCCACAATCCTGAATCGCGCTACGAAATTTCAATGATCGGCACTATATATACGACATCTGAAATTCATACAAGTGGGCTTCGGCCTGACCGAGCATACCACCTCGCTCGGTCGGAGATCTCCCTTTGGGGCTTGCCACCATATTAAACAAGCAGTTTTAAGTCGATATTAAGTAAAGTTAATTTGTGTTATCAATATTCTAGCAAATAAAGAATATTATGATTAAGAAAAAAATAAAAACTTTAAGTGTAAAAGACATAATTATTCTTTCATAGTCAGGTATATTAATTATAAGCTTATTGACTAATTTACAAAAACGGGGCAACAATTATTTATTATTATAAGGCTATAATAGCTAATAGCAATAAATACAAATCTTATACAGTAAAAATGGATTGCAATTTTAATGTCTCGCTAATAATCAAGGACGGCTGGACCAATTTGTCTAATTTTAGTCTTAAAATAATCGCATCAGTTCAGAGAAGGTTTAGACTGTGAGAAATTTGGGAAAAATTGCGTGAAAAGTATTAATATTTTGTCCTGTTCTTCGATTCTCCGTTTCGCACCCATAAATATAGTGTTAACAAAATATGACAGAGCAACGTGTGTCGGGTCTACTAGTTATTTATATAAATATAATATAAAAGTACATTATAAATAATATAATAAAATAAAATATGATATACTATTATACATCATAAATAAAAATATACATTTGTTAATTGTCTCAATTCAATTGATAAAGCTATAATATTTTTCCCATTCTACAAAATAAACCCTCAAATAATTCGATAGCAAACAATACATATAAATTTAATCGATCTTATCTATAAAATGTAAAACATGTATTCGTACAATATGATATTCCGACTCAATTTATACCACGTATTTAACGAAACACGCATTTTTCATGGCGTGGTTAATGTCGTATAGAACAACTATTTTTGTTGGGCTGTTTTAATTACCCGAC
The DNA here is from genome assembly GCA_963565745.1 of Phengaris arion. NCBI lineage: Eukaryota > Metazoa > Arthropoda > Insecta > Lepidoptera > Lycaenidae > Phengaris > Phengaris arion. The sequence goes on from OY751444.1 coordinate 12,120,469, forward strand.
TACGGCGAAGCCAAAAGGAAGGGCTATAATTTTGGCTGTATATGTATGTATGCTTGTTCCATCTATTGGTATTCCATATTTTAATGAGTGTGTCAATTTTTTTAATTGGTGGTGTAAAAATTATTGAGCACTGTATTATTAAATAGTTTATAGCAATTTGGTAGTCGTATAGTCTTTTCAATAATGGAAAATACGTGATTTTTTTGATAAATTAAGAAATATTTTGTATTGAAGGTGAACTAACATTACTTATTCTAATATTATATATTATATTTTATATATTATATATTTTTTTTATATTAATTTATATTATATTCATATATTTTTTACATTTGGACCTTATAAGAGTTCTTTGCCTCTTAGATAAGAAAAAAAAATGAAAATGTTGTGATAGATTGATAAGCGTCACGTGTGACAAAATTGTATCTGTAGCGTCCTTGATTGACTCTACACACTTTTACTTAATAGAGATGAAATTAAACTAGAGTTACGAATAATAAAAATAAACTGATTTATTGATCCTTGATATGATCAAATGACCCGGTGTGCGAGCACGTGCGATCGCCATGATAGATCTAAACGTACTGAATTATATTTAATAATTAATTAATTATGCGCGTATCACAAACCGCTGATACCTTAAACCTATAAATGCTTGATGTACGATTTGCATCGTACAATATCTATCAATCGTGTAGTGTGTGTTTATAATCTGAGGTAGTGTATGTAGCTGTTTTTTTTTAAATTAATTTTATGTATTTTATTATGCGAACCTCCACATCAAATTTAACTGTGCCAAATATCACACACCGCCATTCGCACAATTCTCTTTAAACTGTACTGAAATTCTTGGCTTCGCGTATTAATATATTTTTTACTATTAGCTTATATCGCTTATTTTTCGTGACTATAGGTGTATCAATTTTAGCCACGCAATAGTGACGTACCTGATGAACAAGTATTCCCCTGATGATGGGCTCTACCCCACCGAACCGCAGCTGCGCGCCATGGTGGACCAGCGACTACACTTTGATAGTGGCTCACTATTCACTGCTCTGAGGATGGCAGTGGTAAGTGTATTGGGGGCTCATGTAAGGCATACACGCTATGGTCTGCCGGAGAGGTTATACAGGTCTTCAGTTCTTTTTGCGATGGCATCGATTGAACACGATGACGCGTGGCATTTTTAGTCCTTTTTAGGCGAGACCTGCGCAGGTACATACAGTGTCTCTCAAAAGAATTGGGGAGACGACTACATGTAAAATATTTAGTTTAATTGATATAGGTACGTAACTACTGAGAAATATTGAGGTATTAATACTATTGATATTCAAGTGTTCACAAATTGATTATCAAGTGATAAACGTACAAAATATACCTAGTATTTTATGTGTAGCTTAGTAATTAGATAGGTACACCTAAAAATATAAAAAGATTCTTTAAGTCAACATTTTTTGGCTAAATTAGTTAAAAAATCTACATCAGTAGTTTACTTACACGTAAAGTAAGTAACTATGAACTTAAGTTAGTATGAACGCACAAGTTTCGGGGATATTTACAAATATGTTCCTGCGGCCTTATATCTCATACCCTTTAACTTAGGCGTTAAGTCAGAGCTAGGTACGAATTTACTGTGGAGCGTATTCACGAGTCTTGCGAAATTTTGTAAACAAATCACTGTATCTTTAACCATATTGATTTTTAATATACTGTTTCTTCTGAGAAGTTATTTAAGGGTACTGTTTATTTATGCAATAAAAAATGCAGTCGTCTAGCTTATTGATTTTCAATATTGCTACGTTGAAGTTAAATAATGGCAATTTCATGCTCCTGATTTACCACAAAAACTAGCCATACTCCTCCAATTCCAGGGTGATCTACTATCCGGGAACAAATGCATCCGGGCCGAGATCATAGAAAGAATAACCTCCGGCTACGAATTCATTGAGATGTTCCTGACGTCGGACTGGATAGCCGGGGACCATCTTACACTGGCTGATATATGCTGCGTGGCGACCGTCAGTTCACTGAACGCGATATTTCCAATTGACAATGAGCTGTGAGTATGGAAAAAGTTGACACTTGTAAATGGCGTCAGCAGCTATAGATGCGCGAGAGATAATTCCTCAGGGGGTAAGCTCAAAAATGATTACGGCATTAGTGGTGCAGTAGCGAAGCGTTACACACTTTCCAAAGTTTCAGCGCGATGATATCTGAGATTAAGTTACGAGTCAAAGAACATAATGTACGAATGGAACTCGAGATTTTAAACTGGCATCGGTCGTGATGTGTGAATGGTGTTTTTCAGAGTATGTCAGCTAAAATTAATCGCGAGCAATATACTGTTCCACTCTTTCTGGACTGTGTCAGAATGACGATTCAGAAAGATGTTAGAAATTGACTGTGAGCGTCAGTTCACACCACGACTATAAGCGACGGGTCGCGGTAGATCGGGACTCACGAGGTCGCATTTTCAAGATAGCTATTCAAAATATACCCTTATTCACTAAACAAAATGATACACTATGTAGTTCCAAGCGACCTTAAATAAGGGAAAAGATACATGTTTATTATATTATTATGACATTCAAACTCTTACAATGAAACGTGTATCTTCTTGTGTAATTAATAAAGTTCAATTTTGAATAGCTATCTTTAGCCATAGTGTATCGTCGCGGTGTGAAATGATTTTGAAAATTGTGATTAAAAATTGAAATTGAAATTGAAAAAAAAAACGTGTATCTTCGCGGCGCTACATTTTAAACTGTATTCAGTACATACTGAATACAATTCAAAATGCAGCGCCGCGTCACGTATCGTCTTGTTTCGGTGTGAGCTGACCCTGAAAATTGTTATTTGTAAAGATTTATCCCCAATAATGACGATGCTTAAGGCATATTGCAAGCATATTTTTCGTATACTATTAGTAGTAGGAGGAGAAATAATATAGTAGGTATTTAAATTCCTCCTCTTTTTTCAGATATCCAAATCTAAAAGCATGGCTACTGAGATGTTCGGAGTTAGACTTCTACAAAGTGTGCAACGAGCCTGGACTGGCACTCTTCAAGGAAGCCATGTTCGCTTAGAAATAGCTTACAGAAACAAAATATTAGTACATTAAAAGTCAGACACCTAGTTCATTGTGAGGATAATAGTCGTATAGTTAAAACGAACAATGAAAGAATATGTTTTTTCTCACGTTTTTCTAAAAAGGTTTTCATAACTTAATTTTTGTCACGTTCAATAACTCAATTTGGTTAACAAAACCTGGCCTGTACAGATTTCCACGTCACGACGCCGTAAAAAGACACGTAACGTCACAAGATTGCCGAGCCATGTAAAATCCGGCATATTGTTCACGGTTCACCGAGCGGCAACGCTCCGTGAAACGACACTGTATTGCGGCACGACGCGACGCCGCGCGCATCGCCATTTCGCGTTGACGACGGAACGTCGTGATATGGACATGTTAGACAGGCCTTAAGACAGATCGATCCTTTTCAAATTACACCAAAATAAAATAATATAATCACTCACATAAATCGTCTAATTTAGCTTTTCCTCCCTTGACAAAACTTTTTGCCAATTTTCGATACCATGTTAATAAATTCTCAGAAAATCTCTTTACGTTTCGCTCCGTATTGTTATTCTTGACGTTGCTCATTGATTTTTCATTTGATTCGAGGCTGTTTGAAAATTTCTTTTCCCGTCACATAATCCTCATTTTTCAAAAGCGAGCACGCAAATCTTTCAACGCTTATATTATGTATTATACAGAGGAACAACATCGGTAAAGAATAATTATTAATGATAATATACTACATAAATACTATTATAAATGTGAAAGTTTGAGAGGATGGATGGATGTACGGATGTATGTTTGTTACTATTTCACGTGAGTTTAACCTCTGGATTAACATAATATGTTAATAGAGAGCTTAAACTTTATATTTTATGCTACTCTTCATCCCGGACAAGTAGATTGTTCCCGTGGAATACTGTATTCACACGGGCGGAGCCGCGGTCAAGAGCTAGTTATAATACTACTAGCTTATTCCCGCGGCTTCACCTGCGTAAATACAGTATCCCTCGGGAATACTGTACTTTTTTCTGATCAAAAATTAGCCTATGTTTTAATGTGTCTAAACTACCAAATTCCACCGAATTCCGTTCAGTAGTTTTTGCGTGATTAATAAATAATTAATAACAATAATAATTAATTGATAGCAATTTCCTAAATAATTTGTGCTTTATTTTTCAAGCAATCTTGTTTTTTTTTTACTTTAATTTCGTAATCTCGTTTAAGCAAACCTTAACCTCATTTCTCTTTCCGAGATATTAAAGACTTATGAAGTTCAAGTGAAAATAATTTAATTTCACTAGAACTTTTTCGTTTTGAACTCGGTCTAGATCCAATTAACACTCGAAAGGAATATAAATCGTTTTTTTACTTTGACATGGATGCAAGTGACTTGTGGGCACAGTGAGTCATCCGACGAAGTTTAATATATACAAATAAATAAAATTACCAGCTTTTCACTAAACCCATATGATAGTATTATACGGTACCTACAATACAGGTAATATTATATTTTTATTTTAGTCTGTTTGTCCGTCTGTCTGCCTACCTGTCTGTTTGCTCTGGCCAATCCCTAAAACCGCCAGACCGATTTTCACTTTCACTGGTAGATCGCTTATGTTATAAGGAGTAACTAAGTCGGAAACAGAACCGTCTTTTTTTAAACAGAACCCTAAGAAGTAACCTCGAAAAAGTAGCCTCAAAGTTACTCTGACAGTTAAAGTCCCGTCAAAATCAGTCCAGCCGCTTCAGATATTAGCAGGAACAAGCAGACAGAAAGTCAGATAGACGGACAGAGAGACAAACAAAAATTTTAAAATTTGATTCTTTGGGGTAGGTTCCGTTTTTTGTATTCCGTTTATTATTATCAACATTTAGTGCAAATTTGTTACTTTGAAATTACAAACAGACACCTCAATTTTATTTATTTGTATAGAAGGCTATTTGAATACACACCCCTTTGTGTACATTGTGAAGACGTCACAACGATCGTCACATACTCATCGTTAAATTGATTTCCTCCGTTGAAAGGGAGTCATATATCCGGGATTAGCGCCTGAAGCTGCTAATCCGTACTAATCCCCCGCAGCACTGGTGGGCTGATGATAAACGTTGTGTTCACTTAGAAGAACGGTACAGTCGCGGTCAGATACTTGTGTGTGTGTGCCTAATATAATGTGTGCATCAAGTACTGCATACTTCATAACATTCTTTGTTTGCTTCCTTTTAATAATAACTAGTTTCGGAGCCTGTTCAATGCAAACAAACAAAATTTTCCTCTTTATAATAATATATTTTAACAGCCTCCGTGGTCCAGTGGTGCGATGCCCGCATTGGAACGGCAGAAAGTGTTGTTTCCAAGTTTGGTTAGGACAATGCAGGCTGATTACCTGATTGTCTGACAAGAAAGATGATCCATGCGTCGGATGGGCATGTAAAAAGTCGGACCTGCGCCCGATCTCTCGGCAGTCGTGTCGGTCTGCACGTCCCACTGGGTTTCGAGAGTAAAAGAGGAGAGAGTGCTCTTGTGTACTCCGCGCACACTTGGGCACTAAAAAATAACTCCTGCGTAGTAGGCCTAGCCTGAAACCGGCCACCGTCACCGCAATCGGTGTGGGGAGCTATTATTATTATTATTATTATTATTATTATTATTATTATTATTATTATTATTATTATTATTATTATTATTATTATTATTATTATTATTATTATTATTATTATTATTATTATTATTATTATTATTATTATTATTTAACATATATTTGTCTCGGCTTAACCGGTAGAATGAAGCAGGTACGGGCGATTGCCAAGTATCCTGTTCATGTAGCGTGAAAGAAGTTTAATTGGTGTGAGTTGTAGGGAAGGATGAAGATGAATTAAGGAAGCGGCGGACTATAGAGCAGGTATCTATAACGATTGACTTTTGTAACTGTATATATGTGTTTTTGTGAAGGTTAAGGGATTTAAGTGCAACGGCAAGCGTTTTTGGAATAACGCCCGTTGAGGAGATGACTATCGGGATTATTTTTACTGTGTTTTGATGCCACATTTGTTTGATCTCATCTGCAAGCGGTATGTATTTTTGGATTTTTTCTGTGTGTTTCTGTTTCAGGTTGTTGGTGTTTGGAACGGCGATGTCTATAAGGTAAGTGGTTTTTTCAGATTTAATTGTGAGGGTTATGTCTGGTCTATTGCTTAGGATGGTACGGTCTGTGACGATATCGCGATCCCAGTAGAGTTTTACGGAGTCATTTTCTAGAACGTTAGATGGTTTGTATTTGTAGTACGGTGTATGTGTATCTATAAGGTTAAACTTGATTGCTATTAATTGATGTATATGTTTGGCTACGTTATCGTGACGGTGAGTATATTCTTTATTTGCTAGTGCACTGCATCCTCCGGTAATATGGTCTATTGTCTCAGTGGTTTGGTGGCATAATCTACACTTATCAGTTTCTATGGCTTCTTTGAGGATAAATTTTGAGTAATTGCGAGTTTTGATAATTTGGTCCTGTATAGCTATTAAGAACCCTTCTGTTTCACTATAAATGTTGCCCTTAGTTAACCAACTGAATGACGCGGCTTGATCGATATGGTCCTGACTTAACTGGTACGGAAATTTACCATGTAGAGCCTTACTTTTCCATTTTTCTATTTTGTTTTCATCATTAATTATTTTATTTTTAGGGTTAAATTTGTCATTATTTAACTGTAGCGGTGTTCCAGAATGAGGTAAATTTACAATGGCTTTATGAAGTGGGCTTGTGTTAGCTTTTGTCTTGAAATAATTTCGGAGGTTATCTATTTGGGTGTAATGTAGATTTTTTATGTCTATAAAACCACGCCCTCCCTGCTTCCTCTTTATTGTAAATCTTTCAACTGCTGAATGGATGTGGTGAATATTGTGTTTGTAACAAGCGGTTCTGGTTGCGGTGTTGAGGGTTTCCAAATCAGTGTCAGACCACCTGATAATTCCAAATGAATACGTTAATATAGGGATTGCATAGGTATTTACAGCTTTAATTTTGTTTCGGCCTGACAATTGCGTTTTTAAAATTGTATTTAGTCTCTGTTTGTATTTATTTTTTAATGTGTTTTTTATTTCTTTATGATCTATAGCTGTATTTTGTATATAACCTAGGTACTTATATGTGTCTTTCGCTTGCATGCTGTCTATTGTTCCTTCTTGTAGTTCTAAGTTGAGTGGTTCTGTATGTGTATGTTTGCCCTTAAGAATGCAATTAATTTTACATTTATCAGTTCCGAATGTCATGTAAATATCAGCGCTAAATTTTTCCGTTAATTTTAATAGTTGTTCCAGTTGTTGCCTGTCAGGTGCGAAGAGTTTTATGTCGTCCATGTAAAGAAGGTGAGTGATTTTGATTTTATTGACTTTATCTATAATATATCCTAAGTTTGACCTATTAAGAGTTTTAGATAGAGGGTTTAAAGCTAAGCAAAACCATAAGGGGCTAAGTGAGTCGCCTTGGAAAATGCCACGCTTAATTTTGATTGGTAAGGTACTGACGGTGGTACTGACTGTTCTTAGATTGAGTTTAGTAGACCAGTTATGCATTATATATTGTAGAAAGTGAATTAAAGTATTATGAATCTTATATATTTTTAGTACATGTATCAACCAAGAATGCGGGACACTATCAAAGGCTTTTTGGTAATCTATGTATGCGTAATAAAGGTTCTTATGATCTTTTTTAGTTTGATTATGTATTTGGGCGTCGATGATAAGTTGTTCTTTACAGCCCATTGATCCTTTAGCGCAGCCTTTTTGTTCTTCAGGGATTATTTTATTATCAGTAATGTGAGTATTTAGTTTTTGTGTGATTATTGACGTAAGTAGTTTGTAAAGAGTTGGAAGGCAGGTGATTGGACGGTATTTAGTCGGATTTTTAGTATCGTTTTTATCTTTAGGCTTTAGATATGTTATTCCTTGCATCATAAATAGCGGCACTAATTTGGGATCCTTAAGGGCTGAATTGAATGCTTTGGTGATGTAGTGATGTGTTGAAGTAAAATATTTTATCCAATAATTTTGAATTTTATCTGGCCCTGGTGCCTTCCAGTTCAAAGTCTTCTTTATGGCGTATGTGACATCGTTATCATCTATTATAACTTCAGGCATTGGATTAATATTGTGACATTCACTTATTTCGGTATCAAGCCATGAAGCGTGTACGTTGTGATGGACTGGTTTGGACCATAGGTTTTCCCAATAGTCCTTAATTGTATCTGTACTAGGCAGTTGTATGATTTTAATATTTTCGGAGTTTAAATTTTGATAAAAGAGCTTTTGATTGTTAGTAAAAAATAAATTATCCGTTCTTCTAGAGTTACTGATTTTAAGTCGGCGGAGTCTTTTTGATTGTGCTTGTAGTTTTTGTTTCAGAGTATCTAATAATTCTACTATTTGATTTTCAGTGAGATTGTTGGGGTTTAATTTTCGTTGTTTTGTGTGGCTAAGATTTCCTTTAAGGTACTGTGTAAGTTGTCCAATTTCTTTTCGTAGTTTCTTGACTCTATTTTCAATTCGTAGTTGCCATTTTGGCATTTTCGGGTCTCCTGTTTTATTTGATATATCTTTTTCAGGGGGGTTATTTAGATTAGTGTGTAGAGTTGTAGTTGATATTGCAGCGCAATAAATAGCACTGTGGATTTCTGTTAAATCTGGCGTTTCTTTCGCTTCTAGATGTTCTCCTATTAACTTGTTAAGTGAATTTACCGTCTTTATTATGTTGCGTGTAATCTGGAGTTTTGGTATTACCGGTCTAAGTGTTGGATCTGTATCGGCGTATATGATTAACATTTCTGTAAATACTTGTCTAATTTTGTGATTCTGTTCGGCAGTTCTGTTGATCGGCATCAGTTGTGAGTATTTCAGCGTTGTTTGTCTCTGGTGCTATTAGATTTTCTACAGTTTCAGAAGAGTTTGATAGAGTTATGGGTTGATTATTATTTGTGGGTTGAATTGTAGAATGTTGTAGATTCGGGTCGTTCGTTGCATTATGTGGGATGGTAAGAATATCGCAGGGGCTAAGCTGTGTGTCTATGCTACATATTGTATTGTTCTGGTCGTTGGAATAATCGAACGTATGCGCTACTGTATTTTTTATCTTGTCTCTTTCATGACTTGGTATTCTGTTATTGCGATGTATAACACGGATTTGATCTGCTAATCGTTGCTCAGATATGTGGCTTAGTTCAGGGTAGGACTCTGTGAATTTTTTATGGAGTGATGGTCTGAATGCTGTGAGGTTAGATTCGCATGATGTTATAATGTAGTAGCAACGGAGAAGTTCTCTGTTTATTTGATCAGTCCATTTCATCCGTTGTCTACTTTTTCCAGAGAGAGTGGTTGGAGGAAGCATTTCCTGCAAAACACTTCTTACTGGAGTGTTTGTGAGATGAGGCTGCGTATGAGTATTATGATCTACGATATTCGGATTAATGTATTCAGAATTTCGCGTAGACGGACTCGTGTCAGGAATGGGCACCGGATTAGTAGCTATTGCTTCCTGTGTAACATCGTCTGACAATGGTGATAATGTGGTGGATCGTGATGAGAATGAGTTATTGAGGATGAATGACTGCGGTGAAGAGTGAAGCGATGGAAAAAAGCTGACGGATGAGGTAGGTGATGAAGGATATGAGTATGTGTTGCTTATTGTTTGGATATTAGTATTCTCTGCAGAAGTACTAGACTGGGCAGTAGGATGCGATACGGTGCCCCCCCCAGAATACGAGGGACAGCCCGGGCCCGAAAGCCCGGGGCGGGATTCTCCATTGCTTTTCGCGCCGGTACCCGCCTGGGGTAGTATATTTCTATTACGTAGTCGCATTATTCTTTTAATATATTAGAACAAAAATAGGAAGAGTTAACGAAAAAGGAAATATAGGAAGAGAAGAAATAAAGGTGGTGAAAATTAGACAAACCAAAACCAAACCAAACCAAACCAAAAAAAGATGCAAAAACAAGGGGTGATTAATAAAAAGGTGAAAGAAAGAAAGAAAGAGCCGATGATCAGCCACGTGAGTACCTCACCCCGAAGAGAGTGGGGTGGCGCACCCAAGTGTTGCCCGGGGACACCAACTAGGAGGGACCGGCTTCACCCCCTTATTATTATTATTATTATTATTATTATTATTATTATTAATAATAATAATAATAATAATATTATTATTATAATAGACAAAACAACCACGCATATATCTACTTAAAAGATTTATCTTACTTAAAAGATTTATTGAAGTTAAAATTAAAAATATTGTTACATTTAAACTTAACTAAAATGAATCAGATCTATGTTGGATCTAAACTCAAGAATTATAACTAAATTAAGACTACCGACTTTGACCGATGTAAGATCTGAAGTGTCTTAACTTAACTCCAAATTCACGGTCCCACGGAGTTGGGACCACCACGATGATGCGGCGACAGCATTTCCAGTATATGACGATTTCTTTCGTAATTTATGAAGAAACTGCACGACATGTATTTTCTTTATAGTCCAAGAGGCGGCTTAAATTATTATACGTTATATGTTAATTATAATAGTCCAAGAGCATCTTCGACTGCGACTGACCGATGATGATGATTCCTATATAATGGTATTCGGCAATTCGGTGCTAAGTCCATATTACATAGGGGGTACATATGTAACAAATGAAATAACATGAATGATGTTTATTTACTTGAAGAAAAATATAACTTGTTGGTTCTGATTTTATTAAAACTAAATTTTATTTCAACGTGTGTGGGGACTGTCGTGCTATTCAAGCGGACTTGAAAATTCGTATCCTGATACTAATATTATATACGCAACATTTTGTAAGAATGTATGGATTGTATGTGGTTTGTTACCTACTCTCTTTCACGCAAAACTACTAAATGAATTTTAATGAAATTTGGTATTTATCTGGATTAACACATAAGCTACTTTTCATCGCAGCAAAAAGTATTTCCTTTTGCGGGTACGAAATCGCGGGCAACATCTAGTCCGTTCGTTCGTTCTTCCGTCTTCGGCTTACCGTCCAAGCGATAAGCGCTAGAAAAATTAAACTTTGCTTGGATATGTGGATTTACCACGACGATAAAGTGATAAAATAAAATCAAGAAAAAAATTTTTTTTGGGGTACCTCAGCACGTAAAGTGGGGATGAATTTTTTCTCTTAAACCGTTTGTTATATTTGCGTGCTAAGCAACCTATAGATAGAGTGATCGATGATTTATAATCCACAGAAACTTCAGGCTCGTATCTCATTTTGTGAACATGTCATGCTTTCTTAAAAAATATTTTTTTAGGAGATATTGTAGGTCTCATACGCACTTCAGTTATGCACGGTAACGTGTTCTTATAGGTCTCAAACTGTCTGCAAGTCTTTAATGGCCTCGCACTTAACGTGTTAAATTGGTTGAGAGATTGCTTAGACGATTTTTTGATTTTGGTATTCGCTTGTGAGATATTCAACTTTAACGCGCATTTTTTTTTTGTTAAAATAGCTAAACGGCTGCCTCGAAAAATCTGTAAAACTATAGCGGATTTCTATAACTTTGTTAGTTCAGGAGTTATAGATATTTAACTTGTAAAATGCGCTTACTTGGAAAACTTCGAAATTACAAAAACAACGAAATAATAAGTACCTAAATATTGGTATAATGGTCGATTCCGACTCACGCTTGGTCGGTTTTATTACAACAGTGCTACTAATATAATATTAGTGAAAAACAACAACAGCCTAATGATTGGTGGCAATAAATCTCTCTCGTGTAGGTGCATAGTAAAGTGAAATGTTCGTACGTATAACATTTTAAAATAACATAGTTTTGTTGGCAACTGTACAAGGATTACCGTGTGGACTAAATGCTGAATCAAGTTCCGTCTTTTATGTTAACTCAAGTAGGACGTATGCATTCTCCACTTATGTTAGGAGGTAACTAAGCTCGCTCACACTTCGCATTGTTTCTAGAACATCCATTTTGAGACACCCATTTATAAAATGTTACTTAATGCTCGTTTGGAATAAATGGAACGAAAAAAATTACAGGAAATATTGGCAGTTATAGAGACTGCCAATAGAAGTAAAATAAAAATGATAAATGAAATAAAAATCGCAATAGAAATTGAAATTTCACTACAAAAACTTTCTTAAATATGCATAATATTTAATTAGTACCTATCTAATACCTACTTGCGATACGTATGGGTATTGGGTACGTACGTGTAGAATAATTCACCTGCGCCTTATTCTATAGTAACTCATGGTTTTTTTTTTAAATTAATATTCATTGTATTAGATTTTTTAATATTTTTATTTTCATTGTAGAGCGCATCTCGCTGTCAAACACTCGTTTGGCAAGATATAACTTATAGGAGTATTATGTTTCTTTTAACAAATAAATATAATTTAAAAAAAAAAATCTCTCTCTCTAACCTCTCGTAGTAGGTACGGTACACACACGCGCCGCAGCTCCCGCGGCGAGGCGGCAGCCACGGCGGGCTACCTATCGCCGCCTGGTGACAGACAAAGAATCGAAAATTCTTATTTATCGTTTTAATACCACTTACGCTACCAAATGACGCTTTGTGAGCGTTGGGTCTGCCCCCTAACGGCAGAAAAAATATCAAACACCCATTAACTATTACTGCTAGTACTAAGTGAACCTGATCTACAAATAAGTTGTTAATGTGGTTATCAATAAGTTGTTGGTGTATCTATATAATAGGGATTTACCTATGAAATTGCCGTTATGCAGTACTGGCCATTTCAAATCAAAATAATTTTTGTTTGGCTAAGAATTCTAATTTCAAATTAATTTTATTTTAAAAACATGGAATTCTTTTTTCAAAAGTAGTCATTTGCTTATTGATTAGTGTTACATTTTCATCGTATTTCAATCTCTTTCGTCATCATGGATACGTTAAAAATTCGAGTAATTATGGAATATGAGTACCGTCGTGGCAGTAACGCGGCACAAGCGGCACGCAACATCAACGACGTTTACGGAGCTAACACTACAAACCAACGCACCACCTGTTATTGGTTTGCTCGCTTCCGTTCTGGAAATTTCGACTTGAAAAATGAACCTCGCGGTCGTCCGAAGACTTTGATCAACAATGACGAATTAAAGGCGATTGTGGAAGCTGATGATACACAATCTACGGCTGAATTAGCAGCAGCTTTCGACGTTAGTGTTAAAACAATATTGGTCCATTTGTGTCAAATTGGCAAGGTAAAAAAGCTTGACAAATGGGTACCCCACGAACTCAATGATCGCCAGCGCGAAGTTCGCGTCCTGACGTGCCTTGCACTGCTCAACAGACACACAAATGATGGAATTTTGAACCGCATTGTTACCTGCGTTGAAAAATAGATTCAGTTTGATAACCACAAGCGCTCAGAAAGTTGGTTGGATCCTGGTTCAGCACCTAAACAATGCCCTAAACGAAAACTTACCCCTAGAAAAGTGATGGTCACTGTTTGGTGGTCTAGCGCCGGTGTGATTCATCACAGCTTTTTACCAAACGGGGTGAGCATTACTGCAGATGTGTACTGTGAAGAACTGAACACAATGACGGAGAAGCTAGCACATCTCCAACCAGCATTGGTCAATCGCTCGTCTCCGCTGCTCCTGCACGACAACGCGCGACCTCATACTGCACAGCAGACGGTCTCCAAGTTGAAAGAACTGGGGTTGGAAGCTCTCCGTCATCCGCTCTACTCACCAGACCTTGCGCCTACAGACTACTACTTTTTTCAGAATTTGGATAACTTCTTGGCGGGAAAAAAATTCTATACCCGAGAGGCAGTACAAAATGCCTTTCAAGAATTCGTTATCTCCCGTCCAGCTGATTTCTTTAAGAAGGGCATTAATAAACTGCCACTGCGTTGGCAAAGATGCATTGATTGCATGGGTAATTACTTCGATTAATACAAATAAAAAATACATGAAAAAAGAAGTTTATTTTTTTTTCATACAAAACGGCAATTTCATAGGTAAAGACCTAATAATAAATAAAATACATTTAAATACAACAATATCGAGTTAAACTTTTTGTTTACGATCATTCAAACAATTTCATTCAATTGTAAGTGAGGTTCAAAAAATATAACATGATGCTATTTCGGTTACATGAATAACCGTTAAAGGCGTTATCAGAATATTGGACGTGTAAAGTGCAACAATAATTGGTTGGCGGTTAGCCGATATAGTGCTTTTTGTTTAAAAGCATTAACGGATTACTCGAATTGGAGTACATTATCGCAGTATCGTGGATGTTACGTGTTCATGTCATTAATAGTTAAACTAAATCCCTACAACTACGATGGTTTGATGCTGGTATGTGGTCTTACAGGGGTCTTGTTGTAGCGTTTTTTAAAGCGCAAATTTCAGATGGCGTATGAGCATCATAATGACATATATCTTTTTGAGAAAACTGCGAATGCTACAAAGATTTTGGTCCTCGTTCATAAGCTGAAGTAAAGTATTATCGCTACTTGACTAAGAGACAACAAAAACGAAAATTAAGTAACACCCCTGATTGTCAAGATTCAAATCGAATTATGAAGATAACATTGATTACTTGTAATTAGTCCACAAATGAATTCAAGTATCTGTCTGTGATTTAAATTAAAAGCTTTTTGCTGTAATCATTTTTCAAAATGTTTGTTTGTCTAGCTGGCTGGCTGGTGGTTTTGTTTGTTCCGGCACTGAAATGACTTCACCGATTTTGATGAGACTTACACGGCGACGAAACGCGACACTACGGCTTGCTGCATTTTTAAGATAGCTAATCAAAATTTAACTTTATACACTACACAAAAGGTACACGATGCATACTATGACAACAGTCATACATGGCACATGCGCTGCGCAGCGCGGTGCAACCTGACATAGGAACTCTTCGGTCAGCTTAGACCGCAACGCGACGTGGCGCTGCCGAGGATGCATTTTAAAAATATCCATTCAAAATTAAACTTTATTCACTACACTAAAAGATACACATTTCGTTGTGACAATTCAGAATATATTGCATCACGTAGCGCTGCACCTCTCGGCATAGAGCGGTGCATCGCGACACAGCGGTATATGCGCGCCCTCACCCGCGTGATGAGCGGCGCGACATTGCTCGACGCCGCGCCTCGCCCGCCGTATCCTATGTCAAAGAAACGTCATAACGAAACCGAAGACGACATTTTTCCTGATCTGATCTGCGCGCGCGGCACCTCGCGGCGTACTGCTGTCAAATGCACTTTGCGGCTATGCGCTGCGCAGTGAACAGTCACTGGCTTCTTCAAGTATTGAAGCGTCGCGTCACGTCGCGCTGCATTGCTGTGTGAACTGACCCTTACATCGTGTGGCTCAGTGGTTGCGCGTTGCGGTTAGCGCGTTGGTGCTCAAGCCGGGGGTCGCGGGTTCGAATCCCGCCGAAGGAACAAAGAGTTTTTCTGTGTTCCTGGGTCATGGATGTGTATTACATATGAATATAATAAAATAAAAGTATTAAATATACTTCCAGTTTTCTGGTACCTGTAACACAAGTTCTTCGGGTACTTAGCACGGGGCCAGACTGACATGGTGTGAAGCATCCATAGATATTGTTATATCATATTATTATTATAGTTAAAAATAAAAATAAAACGTGTATCTTATTGTGTAATCAATAAAGTTCATAACGTTTCATCTGGGTGTGACTTGACCCTTACTTAGGCTACGATTTAATTTTTTCCTTTAATTGAAAAACTAACTCCCGGTTTCTGAAAGGCTAATCAACGGTCAAATATCTTGTCAGGTGTAAATTGAGTTGCAAAAAGCTTGATCAGTCGTTTTATTTGATCAACGTGTTAGTTAACAAAACTAATGTCAAACCACATGTCAAACGCTGTTTTTGGTTTCTGGAAAGCCTTTTATGTCGTAAATGTGCCATGTCAAGGTGATCAATGATTAGGATATTTTTCACTAATTAGCGTTTCAGAAACGCAGATTGATTTAATAAGCCCTTTAACTCAACAACGTGTTAGTTCTTCAACTCTTTGATTAGCCTTTCAGAAACCGGGTGCGAGTCGCGGGTTCTGACCTAGAATAACATAAGTGGCTCTTGCCATTTATGTTATTCTAGGTTTAATAAAACCTCAAAGAGTTAATCTACAAAGCAAAGCTTACAAATAACTTATTGAATTAACAATAGACGCAAGTTGTCTTGAAGCGTTACTGTAGCCAGACTGGGGTGACAATTATTATGCTGTGTTTTTGCGAGACTTTTTTTTCTAGTTTTCACATGTTATCTAAATCCTGGGAATTTTTTTATGTTTTGTTACACGAAATTGACTCGACTACAACAAAACTACATTGAAATAAAAGAAAAACATACACGTTACACACGTAACTACATAAAACTAAAGATTTAAAAGTAATTTCACTTACCTAATTAGTAGATAAGTAAGTAATGGTATCTATTGTTATAAAACCACTAGAACAACTTCTGCTACAGGGACTGGACAACAGGGAGCGTATTTATTTAATACTTATGTACCATACATATATTAAAGACTTTTATTATAATACACACATAATATTCAATACATCTCCATGACCCAGGAGGAACACAAAAGTTTTTTGTTTTTGGAGCTTACACCTTAAGAATCGATTTTCATATAAGGCCCCCGGTATGAAAAAAATATGAGCAGTAACATCTAATGAATGAATGACAGCGTTACGTTTTCGTGCGCAACCTATTCTGCGCACCTGTCACTTTTTTCACATGGCGCGAATTTTTGAACTCAAATCGATCGCTAAAGTTTTTGTTCCTTCTGAGGGACGTGTTTTACTTTTTAGAGTAAACTCCAGTCGTGCGTCGGAGCTGACACACACTTTTTTTCTACCTTCGGTTGGATTCGAACCCGTGACCTCCGGCTTGACTTACCGCTTACCACTGAGCCACAGAGGTCGTTCTCGAATTAATCCGTTTTGTATATTTTTATCCTCATATTTAAAAATACTTTTACCACGAGTACTTTTTATAAATATTGAAACGTATGTCGATATACTCGATAGGAAGGTGTCCGCTAAGATTTTCTCGCATGTCTATCCGACAAAGGACTATGTTGCAAGTAACTTCGCTAATTACGTCGCTATTAGAGCGTAACAGCTACGCTATATATTATTATTATTATTTCTCGTGCAATCGGTTTATTAAATCTTTCTAATCAATTTATGGCGGCTTAAGCCATTGTGCGATTTACTGACAGGATTTACTTTATATTATGGAAGTATCTTTTTGCTCGTATTTACGGTATAAATTCTAATAAATTTTTAAAGACAAGTTAACAATCAAAGTTATATAGCTTATGCCATCCGGGCCATTATTACAAATATACTTGAGACCTATATTTATTAAATTGGATCAGTAGCTGCTAAACTGATTATCCTTTTGGCTTCGCCGTAGTCGGCAAATAATCCGCAATAACGGCACAGATTGAAAGGGAATAGATAAACAGTTACATATATTATCAAGTTTTCGATTTGATTGCACTACTACAAGCATACGGTGAATGAGTGCGTGTGCACAAATCTCCTATCGCGTACGCTGCAAAACTTTAAAAAATCCGGTAAAGTTTGTGCCCCGTCGAAGGGACGTCAAAATTTTTAAAATTTGTGTTTGAGTTTCTATGTCATGTTAGATTGAGAATTGTGACCTGTGCCACTGATTAGTGTTGGTTGTCATGACAACAAATAACAAATTTTTGATTTTATATTAATTGTGTCCAATGAATGTTAAAACTTTATTAATACGAGTATATTAGAATATTGAATACAAATAATATTAAACAAAAAAAAAAGAGATTAGACAGGTAGATTAGATTAGATAGTAACCGGATACCGGTCATTTAAATACTTAACTTTCGAGCCTCCGGTACCCTCGCTCACTAGGCGAAATATACTACTCATTGCACGCGTGTTTCAGGCCAGGTTTCTGTGAGACCGTGGTGCACTGGTCACGCCTGTCCATGGTCAAATTTTTCCATATTACTTGTATTGTACTGTTTCTAGTGTATTAGCGCAGAGCTCTATTGACAGTGCTGATTTTACTAACACCGATGCAAAAAAGCTCGTGGGAACGTAGACTAAGTCATGCTAGCCCGCAACCAACATGGCGACAATCCTGAATAACTCGTTATTTGATTCCTTATCATAGCAAAAATATGAATGCCATAAATTGTGACTAATAGCAATAATTGAATATAATATCGCCGGAAAAACGTTATAATAGTTATGGGATCGTATCAGAAGGCAATAATTTGTGGTGATTTATCACCTGAAGATACCATATAAATGTGTGTTCATTTCGATTATATTAAAATCTAATCAAAAAACTTTAGCTTTGAATATAACTGATGATATTTTTATTGATTTTGATCACCACCGGCCTATATTGTTTACGGCAATGGAGATTACGTGTTTACGATACTATTATTATAGTGACCCCGTGAACATTAATGATAAACCGCGATATAACATGTAAGAAGTGTCCATGGACGACGATCCGTCTGCTCGTTTTCCGGTCTATTTTGTGATGAAAAAGTTATTTTCTAATTATATGTTATCACATACAAAATTACTTAATTGTTATAGTTAAAGAAACGTTATAGCTTGTCCATTGTTTTAGTTAAACGTAACAAATGATGGTTTCAATAAGTCGCTGCTAGGATGCATTAGGAACGCGGACCAATCTACATATTGAGACTGAGCAAATGTTAGAAAACTTGCACAGAATTCAGATGTTTTCTCCGTATATATTCGGAGCAGAATATCAATCGTACGGAAAAGTAACTTACATTGAACTATGTGTCTTAAAAACGCATACAATAATGATTTAGCCTACAAGAAAAAAAAAACAAGTAGACAATTATTAACAGTAATATTTGCAAAATGGTATGCACCTAGTAAATCTAATGCTTTTTCGGATTCTGTACCTGAAAAGTAAAATATAAGATCACTTCGTTGTCTGTCCGTCCGTCTATCTCTCCGTCCGTTTGTCCGTGTATCCGTCTGTCTGTCAAGACAGTTCGGGAACGCGTGGAGGTTTTGAATTGAAATTAAAACCATATAATATTATACTATAAAAAGTGACGTCCGCTTATGCCGCAAAAAATTATATATCGACACTCTCAAGGGAATCAAAATGTATAGGGTACTTTCCGTTGACCTGAAACTATGAAATTTGGCAAGTAAAATCGATAAAAATTACAAATTTAAGAAGAAAAATCTTCAACTGCACATTTCAGTTCTCAGTTCACATCAAATTAAGACTCTAGTCCTTTTTTAATAATTCACAGATTTGAATACAGACCTAATGGTCTATATTAAAATCTTTGACCTCTATATTTTTTAAAGATAAGTTGTTAGAATATTATGTAAAAGTATAAGTAGTTAAATTTTGAATATCTAAAAGTCATTTGCAGAAATTAAAAATATTATGTAATTTCCCTCTCAACGCACCTAAAGTAGTTTCGCTTCAAAAGAAGTGTTAATGTTGGAGTATATAAGAAACTTTTAATCGGGCCGACACGCGTCTGCTTTCGATATAGAAATATTTTAATGAACACGAGCTAAAAGCCAAGTCCTAAAAACTTCAAAAAAGAGTTTCGAGACATCGTTAACGAAAGTCTTTGATTCAGCGTGGTTAATGCCGACGCTTTTGAGCTTGTTAGCTTAATTTTGAAAGCTTGAAGCGTCTGAAGCTTTTTATTCTATGTCTGCAAGTGTTTGAAAGCTTTATTTGCTAGTGAATATGTTTTAGCTAACACACTTGGTTAGTGTTTAGTGTTTACCAAAACCTTACTTAAGTTTAACTGACTCAAGCTTTCGAGTAGTAAGTTAATACAATACGATATTTGCTTGTATTTTTTTATTACATAAATGAATAGTGCTCTGAAAAATAAGACAGTTTACAAAAGGTAGTACTTATATTAAAAATCAATATTTTCAAAGATATTGCAGATTGTTCGGAGCACTTTTGTGGGTCTTGTGAAAACGCCCCATATGAATGTCGTACAAGTCTGTGACTTCACATGCTACTAGTGTCACTACGAAATGTATGGCCATATGCACAAAATTTTAAGTTTTTAGTTTTTTATAATAAATTAAGAAATAATTAGGTATACTTGATAATATATATATATATATATATATATAATTATTTAGTAGTAGTATTTATTTATATATTATTAATTATTTCTTAATTTATTTTAAAAAACTAAATTTTTACGTGTAGGAAAATACCCAATTCTCATAATTAACTTACACATTCATTTTACTATTATTGAATTATAAATAAATCGTCATGATTTCTTAAACTTGTAAACGTTGATGTTACGTTTATGAAAATTCCATTTTGCAGTTTTCATATCGGGAATGGATCGTTAGGACTCCGCCACATTAGCCGTGCGCGTTCCTCGGGCGTGTCAGCGATGCGGTGCTGCTCGCGCCACTCACACGCCCGAGGAATACGCACGTCTAATGTGGGGTGAGCCTAACTGCAATTGTATTTAATTAGCAGAAATTACCATCTTATTCCTTCACTCTTATATAGTTGCACATTTGGTGACTTTTAGTAAGCTTCCTCATATCCTGAATTCTGATAGCACCAGATTTTAATTTACACAGTAAATAAATAAACCGTAAACATAATTACAATGTAGTTAACATATTTTTTTCAGAAAAGTATTGTGTGTAAAGTGAAACTTTTATTACATCGTCTCAAACTTTTTCGTCTGTGTGTTGCATGTCGCGTGACGGTCGGCCGCGGAGTAGGGATAAAGTGAAAGGCGCTCGTCAGAGCAGCCGAGGCCAATATGGCGGCGCCTATAGTTCGCATCAGTAGACCGTGTAGTGTATAGACTAGTACTCATTTGTGCCAGTGTTCCACGCCATTTTGTTATTAAGTTTCACTTTTACCGTGGTTTCATAAAACCACACAATCCTTTTTTGTTTTTATTAAGTATGGTTAAAACAGTTTTTAGAAAAATGATTGCTAGCAAGATTACTACATAACTTACTTTACAAATAATAATTATATGCACTTAAATATATATATGAAATTGGCGTTTTGTAAAGGAGGAACGTAAAGTCGATTTTTTAAAATATAATATATTTATTTGATCAAAGTCACTTTTGCCATCTCATAGGTAGTTCATTGATTCCTTTACTAAAAAACCATTCAGACAGGAATCAATAAAATCTTTGAAGGCGCTTAGGACTGCCCCATCGTAGTTGAATTTTTTCCCTTGCAAGAAGTTATCCAAATTTCGAAAAAAATGGTAATCTGTTGGAGCAAGGTACGGGGAGTACGGTGGATGTCTTAGACATTCCAATTGATGCTCCTCTAATTTTGTAGTCAAGCGTTGTCCTGAAGCAGCAGTGGGCTAGAGGGAATGACCAACCTCAGTTGTTTAGCAGCCAGCTTTTTCATCATGATTTGCAGTTGCTGGCAATAAACATCTGCCGTAATCGTCTGGCCAGATTTAAGAAAGCTGTAGTGAACGACACCGGCACTAGTCCACCAAACGCTTTGGGGCAAGCTTTGGCTAGTTCGCCATGGTTCAGCCATTGCGATGAGCGTTTCCGCTTATCGTACAGGATCCACTTTTCATCACAGGTAATGATTCGATTTAAAATCCCTTCATTATTGTGCCGGTTGAGTAATGTAACGCAGCAGTCGACGCGCGTTTGTCGGTTTGTTGCACTCAATTCATGAGGTTCCTTCAAAACCCACCATTCAAGCTTCTTCACCTTCCCAATTTGCTTCAAGTGGATTAAAACAGTTTTATCACTAACACCGCAGCCTGCAGCTAACTCGGACGGGTTCAATACACGTGACTCGTTCAATTCTTCATTATCAACTTTGGTATCCAGCCGTCCACGGGGCTTGTTCTGGAGGTCGAAATTTCTAGAGTGAAAATGTTGGAACCAAAAACGCACTGTATTTTATTTTGCGACACCGCCGCCAAACACATCATTAATCCCTCGAGCCGTTTCTGCAGCACTGGTGCCACGGTGGAACTCGTACTCGAAAATAATACGATATTTCAAGTTTTCATTTTGTAAACAGAGTGTCGCAAAGAAAAGAAAACCAAAAGAGAAAAAAATTAAATGAATTACGGTTTTCGAAACACAGACCCATGAGTAAATAGCGGTATAAATATGAAATTGGGATTCCTAATAAAAGCTGATATATTTGAGATCAAATTGGCCAGTATGACAAAACGCCAATTTCATATGTAAGGACCTAATACATTAAGAGAAGTAGATAACAGTCTCCATCACAGACAAAACTAAACATTTCTATAAATACTAAATAAATACTGTGCATATTAAAAAATCATAAAAATACATTTCGAGCGATTCGAAAACTTATGTTGTATATTTGCACAACATAGAATATGTTAACTTCGGTTATATCCTACTACTTTTATAAATGTGAAGGTTTGTGAGGATGGATGTATGGATATTTATTACTCTTTCATTTAAAACTACTCAACGGATTTTAATTAAATTATGTATGGTAGGCTAAGTCACAGCTTTGGATTGGTACATAGGCTACTTCTTATCCCGAAAAAGTGCATTTTTCCTGTGGGATACAGTATTTACGCGGGCAAAAGCTAGTACTTATATATTTATGCTACCACCTGTACTTTAAAAATTAGTTATTTAGTAAAGAAGTATCCCTTTTTTATTTGAAATACGAGAAATGAAATATCGTCAATAAAGAATTTAAGGAATTTCCTAAGCAGATTTTATATGGGCTATTACACATTTGAAATAAGCACGTAAATCCCGTGAAGGACTTTTCTCTACTTCGGTGAGCTCGCATAAGCTGCCTTTTAGATTTTGTCTAAATTTTATGGTTCACACTTGGCGACATAATAATAATATGTTTTGGCATTTGTAAGAGTGAGAGCAGTGGTGGAACTACGAAGTGCGACACTAAGCGGTAATTAAAGTTGCCGCAACAGATATTGTCGCGTGTCGCGTCTCTGTGTCGTCTAATGTAAGCACACCCTAAGATTCTGTCACAATTTTATCTCAATATACTTATCAAAATAAGCCTATTTTTATTTTAAAATATTTTGAATGTATTGATTTCTTAGGTTTACGCGAATATTGTTCATTGTTTTAAACACTTACGGATTGTGTCGCGGTGCACTTCTCTTTTTCCCGACGTTTCGGCTACTTTCCAGCAGCCACCACCGACCACAGCCAGCACCACCAGTGACCACGGCTGCTGGAAAGTAGCCGAAACGTCGGGAAAAAGAAAAGTGCACCGCGACACAATCCGTAAGTGTTTAAAACAATATTTTGAATGTATAAATTGTTATATTTTTATTTTTGTAGAAATCATATAGGTAACTACAAATATACCTGGATTTACTCTTATTTTAATCCTAGTCAATTAAATCATAGTAAAGTGAGAGCCGTCATAAAACTGTCAGTCAGTTGTCAACTCTGGTAAAGGCAATTTAACATTATAAATACATGCAATTAAGCATACTTAATTTGCGACCTCTATTAGTAGAACTATAGCTGTCTAGTAAAATCCTACTACTTATATAAAGTATGTAAAAGTTTGTGAGGATGGATGGATGGATGTTTGTTACTCATTCACCCAAGAACTTCTGGACAAATTTTTATGAAACTTGTAGTGGTAGTATGGTAGTAGTTTAGTCTCTGGATTCATAGGCTAGCGGAAGTGAAGCCGCGGACAAAAGCTAGTATTTAAATAAGCGACGGCCATTTTCACGACCATTAATGTATGCACTAATTTTTGAGAATATTTTAAACAGCACAATATTGTCCTGTTATTCTAAGGCTCAGGCTTTTCCAAGATTTTCTTGTTTTCACACGTTTGTGAGGAATTTTCATCGGAATACAGAGTGGCCTCAAGGGTTACCTATGTTATTTTTAGCTTAGATGATCAGTACGTAGTTAGCGGCTTAGAGTAACTAGAAGAATAGATGGAATAATATTTTATTGACGTGAGTTAATATTACTCGCATGTAAGAGCAAGTTTAAAAAATCGGTCATGTGCGAGTCAGACTCGTGCACGAAGTGTTCCGTACAAAACAGCGAAAAACCCTCGTTTGTTTTATGACAGCCGCACTTAAATATTGATTTTATTATGTTTTTAGCATTTATTGTTATAGCGGCAACAGAAATACATCATCTGTGAAAATTAAGCTATCACGGTTCGTCAAAAAAGTCTGGTGACAGACCTAGACGGATGGACAGACAGGCGGACAACGGAGTCTTAGTAATAGGCCGCCATTTGAATACGGAATTTACCCTAAAAACACGAACGATAACAAAACCGTAGGAAAAGCCTGAGCTAGAAAAGCTACATAATTTAATAATATATATCTACAGGCTGTATTCACAACAAAAATAGATATATAAGGAGCGTTATCAGTAATCGATTCTCCCAAATTTTGACCAAATTATCCTCAAAAAATAGTTGATTCATAACCACGCGGCCGATTCAGTGCGGTGGTCGCGTGTCCTTCAAAGCCGGCGCGGTGTACAGCAGTGCGAGGGTGTCTAATTTTTTTTTATAAATTACGAAATGTTTAGTTATGCATACTGTCATATACATTATTATACCCTAATGTTGGGTAACATATTTAATTGGGATATAAACACCCTTTGGATATTTCCATTCAAAAATTGTAATATCATTGGATGGCTAAACAAGTAATATTGAGGTAACTTTTGATTGTATTTTCGTATTCACGTACGCTTTTCTTTTTAGTCCGATATCCTTAATTATTTGCCACGGAAATTGGTATTTGGCAAATTATATGTAAGAACAATTGTTTTTCTAAGGGTCAAATCACACCGAAACGATACGCGAAGCTACGCGGCGCTTTAAGACAGCTATTCAAAATTGAACTTTATTCACGATGCAACGTGATATCGAACTCTTACAATAAAACGTGTATCTTCTTGTGTAGTAAATAAAGTTCAATTTTTAATAGCTATCTTAAAAATGCATCATGTCACGTTACGTTTCGTTCCGGTGTGAATTGAATCCAATACTTTAAAAAAGGGTTGTCTGCTAAGTCGGTTTACGGACGATAATTTTACGTGATAACGTCATCACAAGCCGAACGCTTACGCCGATCGTGCCTCTCTATCGCTTGTTCCGCGCTCTCGCTTGCACACTCAGCTCAGACGGAACGTGACAATCAGATGAAACGTAACAATTTTTTGTGCGTGCTGTCGGCGTTCATCGAGTTTTAAGACGTTATCACGTCAAAAATACCGTAGTAAATTTGCTCCTTCTATGCACATACTCTAAGGTCGGCAGCGAAGTTGATAACTCAGTTACCGATATTACCTTGATTAAAGGATCTACCTGACATGTTTTGTTTATGTCTTATCTCTTGCCAACTATGTGGTTAAACCGATCAAGTAAAACGCTCTCTAACTAATAATTGCGCTCAACTTTGAATTATTACAGTTGCAGCTAATGAACTAATCATACTAATTGCTTGAGTGACGTCAAATTAAGAACAGTCTTTGTTCTATTAAAGTTATAACTTATAACGTCTTCTCTGTTAACTCTTGGTAGGTAATTAGTCTAGTTCAAAATTCAAAATTAGATAAACTCCACTTAAGGTCGCGCTTACGGATTTGACATAAATTGGCTGATTTTCGGTAAATTTTGCGAACAAACGAAACCAAATCCTACAAAATTAACAATTGTCACAAATAGGAAAACAATAATAACAATACTGCTTTATCTAAAAATTGTTTAAAAATATTTATAAAAATTATTTCGTAAAAGCATAAAAAGACTCCTAAAATTTTGTACATGTTTTCAATCAATCAATCAATCAATCAATCCTTTATAGCAAGAATATGGTATACATAAGGTCTTAAAAATATTATAATAACTAGGAATCCACATTCTGCCATCACAATGGCGCGCAAAATATCCTTAACATGCAAGGTGTTAGGTGTGTGAAGTTAACATTTATAAATTGCAATAAATTGGAAATAAATAAAATATAGACATACAGTTAATAATTTAGAAGCATCAAAAATTATTGATCATAACAATTTAAATAATAATTAAATTAAATAAATCACACAATTTTAGTATTAGTCATAGAAATTAAATAATTATATATCACGGCCCTTAAGTATTATTAAAAAAGGGCATAACAAAAAAAAAAAATGTCACAAGTATCTAAAATCAATATAAAAAGTAAGTTATAGCACAACATGTCATCATAACAACAAAATCTTAATAGTATTCATAATCGATAATCATCATAAAATCAAATTAATTAATTAATAAAATATTATGTCTAAATCATCATGTCATGTAAAGAGCAAAAATTAGATATCTAATGTCATAATATTTGTAAATTTAAAAATAACACTCACAATTAATAATCATCATTAAATCAAATAAATTCATTACTAAAATTATATGTCAAAATCATTATAATGTTATGTAAAAAGTAAAAATAAGATATCTTATGTCATTTTTGTAAATTAAGGTAATTTTCATTTATCTTTCTTTAAATGTCATGTATTCATTTAATGTATAAAAATAATTATTTAACAGCCATTTAGTTAATTGTCTTTTAAAATTATCTAGGTTTAAGCTTTTGAAATGGTCAGGTAGCTTGTTATATACAGTAATGGCATTGATGTACACATTTTTTTTATAGATATCATACCGGCACTGAGGCAGATATAGTTTATACTTGTGTCTTGGTGTAGTACTTCTATTATTAATATCAGAATTTTTGGGAAAGTACTGTGAATTCTGTTTTACAAAAGTACAAATATTCCTAATGTACAAGCATACCAGAGGCAGAATACGAAATTTCTGAAATAAGGGTTTGCAACTGTCTGAGGGCCAAGCTCCGCAAATGGCTCTTACACACTTCTTTTGAACCTTAAATGCCTTGTCAATTTCAACAGAGTTCCCCCATAGCAATAGCGCATACAAGAGCACCGAAGACACATATCCGTGGTATGCGCATAATCCGGCCGCGGTTGAGACTTTGATACGTAACATTTTAATTGCGTATACAAACTTTTCTAGTTTGAGGCATACGTGGCTTATGTGATCTTTCCAATCACAGTGTCTGTCTACTATGACCCCTAAAAATTTTGTGGAATTAACTTCTTCTATTTTAATGCTGTCAAAGGTTAAATTTAACTCAATTTGTCGTGTTCTATAGTCCCTAAATTGAATAATTTTAGTTTTATTGATATTGATTTTTAGATTATTATATTGAAGCCATGAAATTATTTTGTCAACCGTATTACAAATGTCATTTTGGAACGAGTCTACATTCTCACATTTAATTATTACTGTTGTATCATCCGCGAATAAAATAGTATTTTGATCTGTTACATTAGGTAAATCATTGATGTACAGCAAAAATAGTTCTGGCCCTAGTAAGCTTCCTTGCGGAACTCCAAATTCGTTGCATAGAAACTTCGACCTACTAGTAATTTGTTTCCCTTGTGTAATTTTTGAAATGTCTACGCACTGTCGTCTTCCCGTGAGATAACTTTTAATCCAGTCATGGGCTTTGCCCCGTATTCCATATTTTTCGAGCTTATATAGTAGAAGCTTATGATCTACAAAATCAAAAGCTTTGCTCATGTCTAGGAATACGGCGACTACAGGCTTTTTATCGTTTAGAGATTTTGTAACATATTTTATAAGATTAAAACAGGCTAAAGATGTGTTACTATTTTTACGGAATCCAAACTGTTCTGATCCAAGTATATAATAAATGCGTGTAGTCTTTTTAGCATAGTGTTCTCAAATATTTTTGATATTACCGGTATTAATGTAACTGGTCTGTAGTTATTTATATCAAATATATTGCCTTTTTTAAATAGAGGTTTGACAATCGATAGTTTTAATATTTCAGGGAATGAACCTTCTTCGAAAGAAAGATTAATAATATAGCTCAAAGGCTTACTTAAATCTTTATCACTTTTGTGTTCAAATCGTCAATTCCTACAGAATTTGTGTTGTTTAGACTATTTATAATTTGTAGAATTTCATTTTTATCCGTTGGCGTTAAGAAAATAGTTTTCAAATTTTGTGTAATTAGTGTTTTAGCAATGTCATTTGTTTTAAATTTAAATTCTTTGTTAGTCAATTGTATATAGAAATGATTAAAAGCTTTGCATATGTCATTAGGAGCCGTATAAACTTTGTCATTATAATTAATTGTATTTATGTCCGAATTAGGTTTCACGTCATTAATATTGCTATTTATGATGTCCCAAACTGCTTTGCATTTATTTTTATTATTATGTATATATTATTATTTTGTAGTTGCTTTGATTTATAAATACATTTTTTTAGAATTTTGTGGTAAATTAGATATTTTTTATAATTTATAGCTTTATTGCCACCAGATCTTTTATATTTTCGATATAGGTTTCTTTTTTCAATTGATGATTTTTTTAAACCTTTTGTAAGCCATGATTTATTCGATTTTTTATTATTATGTTTACATATTATTATCACAGGGAAGCAAAGTCTGAAAAATAAAACTAATGTTTTGTGAAATTCTTTGAAGGCATCATTTAAGTTGTTTATTTGGTAGATTTCGGAGAAATGAATTGATGACAAACATTTACAGAATTTAAGTATATTTTCCTTGCTAAAGTCCCTAACAGATCTTGACCAGGAAAACAGTTCACGTTTGTTTTTTACCCTAATTGTGAGAGTTTGTCCTGTTTCGTGATCTGACAGACATAGATGGTGGACTTCAGCTGAGTACGCGTTCATGTTACTTGCAATCTGGTCAAGGCATGACATTTTTCTTGTTGGCGTATTAATATGTAGTTTTATATTAAAAATTTTTAATAAATTAATAAGCTCTTGGCATTTTTATTAGGATTTAGAGTATCAAGGTTCCAGTCTCCGCATAAAACAATTTTTTTAGATCTGATTGCAATTTTTGTCATCAATTCATTTTTATTGAAAAATTAGTTTTCAATAAAAATGTTAGGATTGCTGTTAGGGGTCCGGTATATACATAAAATGGACATTTTGGTATTACGCATGAAACTTAATGCGTGGCAATGAGGTTCGTTTTATTTGGTCCCTGTCTGGATTACACAAAATATTTCCAATATCTTTGCTCTCCATTCTAGAAAACTTTTCAAACAACTTTTCGTAAACGCGTCCTTAACGACGACAAGCTTTGCCACCCGTCTCGTAAGGGTTGCCGCTTGGGCATGAATTGGGCTGCAGAATTTGTTTTTGGCCTCAGCTTGCCCATATTAAGCTTGGTGGTCCCCCTGCCTACATCTGTTTGTGAAATGGGTGTAAGCATTGTATCCTACTACTGTTAGAAATGTGAAAGTTTGTGAGGATGGATGTATGGATGTTTGTTACTTTAACTGTAAATAACGAAAAATTCAGTATCCCACAGGAACACTGTACTTTTTCGGGATAATAAGTAGCCTACGTGTTAATCCAGAGCTTAAAATACTACCATACCAAATTTCATCGAAATTCGTTCAGTAGTTTTTGCCTGAAAGAAAGAGTAACAAACATCCATCCATCCATCCAACCATCGATCCATCCTCACAAACTTTCACATTTATAATATAGTATACGATAATTATATTGTGATTCTTTTTACTTATGTATGTACGAATAAGTATGTACCACTCCACCATTATGGTGTAGAATTAAGCCAATCGAACGGGTATTTATCGGTGCAGCATCAAAGGATTTAATTAGGAATCGCGCTAGTTGTCCAGTTAGGTTTAGCTCGAATCAAAGCTTTGTTGCAGCTCCAGTCTATCACATAAACGCTGTAAAAAGCATACCATTGGTGCTCAAGACTTAACAATGTTTTAGAAATGCTAGAGGTTAACCATCCTACTACTATTATAAATGTGAAAGTTTGTGAAGATGGATGGATGTTTGTTACTCTTTCACGCAAAAACTGTTGATTTTGATGAAATTTGGTATGGTAGTAGTTTAAGCTCTGAATTAACACAGGTTACTTTTTATCCCGAAAAAAATACAGTGTCTCACGGAAACACTGTACAGTGTCTCATGGACACACTGTACAGAGTCTCACGGACACACTGTATAGAGTCTCACGGACACACTGTACAGTGTCTCACGGACACACTGTACAGTGTCTCACGGACACACTGTACAGTGTTGCACGCGGGCGGAGCCGCGGGCAATAGCTAGGTTCGTCATAATTATATTATGCTTTTCTAAAGGATGCTTCGACACAAATCTAGGTTAGACAACCTGTCTAACCTACTCTTAGATTAACCGACCAACTAGTCGAGACCGACAGAAGGCTAAAACGAATGACTTAAAAAAACTAAAACGAAACATTTTACACAGGTCGGAAATTGAACTTACGTTGTAGGTTACGAGGTGTACCTTACTAATTATTTAGTTTAATATTATCTACTATGTGCTATTGGGTGCGAGACCATGATTTAGTGCGAATAGGGCAGCTCGTTCAGGGCTCACTGAAAATAGGTGTGAAACAACGCACGCGTTACGTTACACTGGGTGTGACTTGTAAGTCGTCAATGGCGCGTGAGTGTTGCGGATGTCTAAGGTTAAATTCACACCGAACATTATTCATTACACAAGAAGATATACATTTCATTATAAGAGTTCGAATGTCAGGTTGCACCGCGCTGCATAGCGCGTGCAGCGTATGACTGATGTCATATGAAACGCGTATCTTTTTATTTAGTGAATAAAGTTCAACTTTGAATAGCTATCTTAATAATGCAGCGGAGCGTCGCGTATCACCGCAGTGTGAACTGACTGTGTGTGGCAATCTGACTGCTAGTTTTCCTGTCGTATTCCACAAAAAGGTACTGACGAGAACTTCATATTTTAGGATCATTGCCAAGTTAGGTAATACCTGATCTAGATATTCACTTAAAAGAGATCCGACAAAGCCAACCATAAAAACTAGATGTCTACGAGCTTATTACTTACACGCGTTATGCCATCTGTTACTAGCTCAAGGTAAACTAGGTGAAACGGACTACTGAGTAATCGGGTAGAAAGTATATATGTAGATCTCATGTCATACGTGATAGAAGTGAAACCTCCAAAAACATGCCCTGTCACTTTTTGACGTCCTTGATACCGTCTTATAAATCGATGAACGCCGGCTGCACGCACGTAAAATTGTCACGTTCCGCCTGAGTTTCGTTCCGCCTGATTGTCACGTTCCGCCTGATTGTCACGTTCCGCCTGATTGTCATGTTCCGCCTGATTGTCACGTTCCGTTGTCATTGTCCCGTTTTTATAGTTAAATTTTGGGTTAATTACGTACTGTGGACATATTTTTCATAGTATTTAATAACAAAACAATGTACAACATACAATTTTTGAACCCTAGTTGTCTTCACTATACGGCAGAAGGCATGCGCGCTTGTTTTTTCGATTATTTTTATATTTTGAGTGTACTACTCAAAAGCAAAAACGTTGGAGACTCTCCTTTAAGGCTGTAGAGTAAAAAAATAAAAACCAGAGACTACAGACCAAATAATTATAATTTTTTTCAATAGTCCTTCAATCAAATCAAATCAAATAGACCTTCTCGCGTGCCGGGTGCCGCCGCGCGATGCTTGCGAGGGCAGGTTCCAAAGGCGGTACCCGCCTATAGACGCTCGCCTATAGAGGTGCTAAAATCTCCGATGAGAGAGAGCGCTTTAGAAATTATCAACAAAAATCTGAATTTTCTAAATAAATACTTAGAAACATAAAATTTAAGAGTACAATATAGTAATAATATAATATAATGTCTATGGACGCTTTCACACCACGTCAATCCAGTCCCGTGGTAAGTTCTCGAAGAACTTGTGTTACGGGTACTAGACAACGGAAATATAACTTTTATATGATTACTAGCTGTCCCGGCAAACGTTGCTTTGCCATATTAAGTATTTCGCCCATATTATTTTATTGAAGTGACTAAATAAGTATGTCACGCTGGCAACGTCGATCGCTATCCCGTCACACAAACAATATGGTCGCCGTCAGTCTCGAGTTGTAATAATTTACTATTTTTCATTCAACAAATGCACTTATTAATATATAAAATACCAAGTAGCCGATTCTCAGACCTACTGAATACGCATATAAATTTGGTAAAAATCGGTAAAGCCGTTCGGAGGAGTACGGTAACTAACATTGTGACATGGAAATTTAATATATTAGATGATACACATATTGATTACACATCCATGACCCAGGAACACATAAACTTTTTGCTCCTTCGGCGGGATCCTATCCCGCGACCCCCGGCTAGAGCGCCACGGTCAACCATTGAGCCACAGAGGTCGTCATAGTATCTATATTACTATATATTTAATATAGCAAGAGTACAATAATATAGCAAACTATTTTCATCCCCGACAAAAACAAAGGGGCATTGAAAGTTTGACGACTGTGTGTCTGTCCGTGGCATCGTAGCTACCAAACAGATGGACTGATTTCGAAGTACTTTTTTTTTAAAGCTGACATGATCGAGAGCGATCTTAGCTACAATTGTATTTTTATGTATTGTATAATGGTATTTCTACAACTTTCAGTCGTCTATGAAACAAACGTAATTGCAATGTTCAAATTCAAACACTTTACCAGCTCAAAGAGTCCTATAATTGTGTTATTTAAGACTTTTTTAAATGAGATAGTGCCGTGTTTCATTCATTCTACCTATAAACGAATGCCTTTCTGTATTCTACTGTACTTAAAAAAAAACTTAAGTACTTAATATCCAAAAAAATTACAAAGTTCCTGCACTTTTCACATTTTTTTTTTGTATTAGATAAGGGGGCAAACGAGCAAACGGGTCAACTGATGGTAAGCAACTACCGTCGCCCATGGACACTCGCAACGTCAGAGAAGCTGCAGGTGCGTTGCCGGCCTTTTAAGAGGGAATACGCTCTCTTCTTGAAGGCACCTCGAACTCCGTTAAGCCGATGTTAAAATGTGTAATGTGCTACTTTATCTTAGGGTTCCGTTTCCGTTCGTTCTACGCATACGGAGTTGCGGGCACCAGCTGGTGTGAAATTAGTTTAGATTAGCTGTTGCCCGCGGCTCCGCCCTCGTAAATACAGTATCCCACAGGAACACTGTACTTTTTCGGGATAAAAACTATCCTATGTTTTAATCCAGAGCGTAAACTACTACCATACGAAATCCGTTCAGTAGTTTTTGCGTGAAAGAGTTACAAACATCCATCGATCCTCACAAACTTTCACGTTTAAAATATTATTAGGATGTAAGCGTAACTGCATCTGGATTACAACGGCATAGGTCGCATATCTGCAGGTGGGGTAAATATTGTGATATTTGAACTGATTTCATCGAATATTAATTTAAATAAGATATGAATAACAATTTATTGATTATCTCGACTTCTCCATCGATCTGAATTCAAATATTGATATGAACTGAATTGTGATACACTGTAAATGAAATGTGCATGAAAATTTTACAATCTTATAGTATTTTCACAGTATTAACACACAGGACTTCTTGCACTATCTCCACTTTAATAAGTATTTTACATTAATTTTAATATATTACACGACCGGTTAGTATATCGGAATAGCATTTTCTTTTGTGAGTGCGAATGAAAATCGTACAATCTAATAGAATTTTCATACATTTCAGGTTTATGACCACACCTGATTACTATTACCTAAAATGCTTGAAACGCATAGAACATACAAATAGGAATTAAGGCCCGATATTGAAGTTAATATTTCAAATTTAAACTTAATTTTACAATCTTATAGTATTTTCACAGTATTAACACACAGGACTTCTTGCACTATTTCCACTTTAATAAGTATTTTACATTAATTTTAATATATTACACGACCGGTTAGTATATCGGAATAGCATTTTCTTTTGTGAGTGCGAATGAAAATCGTACAATCTAATAGAATTTTCATACATTTCAGGTTTATGACCACACCTGATTACTATTACCTAAAATGCTTGAAACGCATAGAACATACAAATAGGAATTAAGGCCCGATATTGAAGTTAATATTTCAAATTTAAAAAGTTAAAACGCGTTATAAAATCGTTTACAAGATTATATTTATGCAAATTTAACTGGATTACACGCCCATCGATTAATTAAGGTGCACCCTCACCGGAAGCATTCGCGTGTAATGTAACGTAACATATTCGAGCATTGCATCAGTGTAGGAGGATAACCGAGCATTACAATGCGCACCTTGTAATGATACAATGTGTAATATCTTGATACAACTTGTAACATCAATGGATGTAGGGAGGTATTGTAATGTAATGCTCAAAGTCGAATATAATATGATGTTACATTATACACATACATTATATTACACATTACAATCCCTTTATATTCAATGGTTTTAACATGCGCCAGTTATTTTTTTTGTAGAAATCGAGCCGAATAAATAAAAATGTTCAATGGTACATACCTCAGGATTTAGACACACTAGACAATTGGGAAATTCTACTCTCACAATTATTTTTTATCTAATATTCACGGAACTAATAAAAACATACATGTCACTCTTTATGGCAATTTATTGAAACACATCGTAATTTTTATACACTAGCCAGCCATTTTTCTTCTTAACCGAGCGTAGAATCCATGATCTTTGATTACTATTTATCTCCACACCACAGTATGTATGGATTTTAATCAAGCGAAATCATAATTGAACTGCAGATCTGAGTAAATCCTTCCACAGGGTATCACAGCACGAAGCTATTTGACACCGTGTGCTTACTCCATAATTCTGTGTCCATAATAATAATATTTCAATGAAGTTAAATACAAATCGGCTATTTATAATGGATAATTAATAATTTGAAACGCTCAATCACTATCCTTAATCTAAACTAGATAATGTTAATTTATTTCAATATTTGGTTGATCCATGTGGATCTAGCTATATATTATATCATGTGCTGGACTAGCACTCTAGAAACAGTTGCAGCGAAGCTAAACTTTTATTCCTTCTACTTATACTTATAACCGTGAAAGTTTGGGTGACGATGGATGTATGGATGGACGGGAAACGTGGGCTACTTTTGTCCCGAAAAGTACACAAACCGTGGGATACTTTATTAACCCGAGCGGAGTCTCAGGCAAAAGCTGGTTATGGAATATGACTGAAAAACGGAAGTGATGGGAAGTAATTACCGCCATAAATAATGAAAACATTTATTCAACAATCACATTCATATTTTACTGCATTAACACAAAGTATCGACTTCTATACTAATATTATTAAGAGGAAAGGTTTGTTGTATGTATATAATATGTTTGTTTGCTTGCGTTGAATAGGCTCCAAAACTACTGGACCGATTTTAATTAAATTTTGCACAAATATAAAGTAGACCACGGGAAGGACATATACTACATATTTACGCGGTAGCGTCTAGTTAAATATAAAAAATCACGTAAAGGTACCAACTTACATAACAGGAATAAACAGACATTTGCTGTCACTCAATAAGCTGGGACTATATGATCCGGAATCCGGAAGGCCGGAGAAAATTTAGAGCGGTGTGTTGAAAATTTAGAGTACTCATGTATTCGATTTTCAACTCTATTTCGTATTAGCGTAGAGTTCTATTTTCAGTACTCTGAATTTTTCCGGGCCCGACGGATTCCGAATCATATAGTCCCAGCATTAGAAAAGAAAATTCGCGACCATTCGTGTGTGTGTTGCAGATATGTGTCTCAAACTATTGCCAAACTCATTCGGCGAAACTGATCGCAAGCGTATAATACGCTGGTTGTCTGCAAGTCCGGAGTATTTCTCCGATTGAGCCGACCAATTAGTTCCGCAGCATGACTTAACCACTGTTTTTAATCGATATAAGAGTTTTATAATTATTATATATTTTATAAATAATGAAATGTCTAAATTTGTGTTTCCTTTCAATATTATGCATCTACCTCACACAGTCTCTGCATCACGCAAATGGTTGGCTGATAGAAAATGCCACAAGCCTGCCTCTTATTGTGTGCATAAAGTATAATAAAATAATAAAAAAATATAACTGTAACAGTTAAAACAAACTACAAACCAGCCCTATCCCTCGTTAAATGAACTGTCGTTAAGGTCTGGGTCAGTTGGGTAAAATAAAGAGATTTGTAAACGGGTTGAGTTAACGAGTGTACCTTTTCGGTCTGTCGTACCCCGTAACCATATTGTAAATAACTGGATTGAGGGTTAATTTCAACATCCAATATGTTGAAATTAGCCCACCATTAATGGATATATTGATGTAGATATTTATATCCAGAGATCGTGGATAATTTGTATGTAACTTATGTGTAAAGTACACGCATTAATATTTCAATTAAAATTCCTTATAGTTTTTTATACCAAGTATATCTTTAGTAGTTTTTTTTTACAGTTACAGCACGTAAAAGACGTTAAAACGTTAAACAGACTGAGAAGTTTGAAATTCCTAACATTATTAAATATACAAGACATGACATCTTGTATCCACTAGGCAACATATAACGCGCGATTGTTGCTCAACATGTTGAAAGTTGGCGCGGAAAATTTGTCGACCGACTTTGTCCTTAATCGTATACACATCTAATACTTATCAATTTGCGCGCCAACTGGCAACATCGGCAAACAGGTTTAGCGTCAGGTGTTGCGCGTCAATGGTATACGATCTCATGGCTACCTTGAATTTGAAATATTATAGCTATAATCCGGCTAAGAGTAAAATGGGGTTTGTAAGTTTATTTAAATAACAAAATCTCGTGAACAAACCCCGAGGAAAAAGATAAGTCATTATTAAAATAATTACTCAACAAATACACCTATTTGAATTATAAATCATTAAATCAAAAGAAAAAATATGTACATCAATGCAGAATTACGAAAATTTCTGAAAATTGTAACTAAAATATATTAAAATAATAATTAAACAAAGACAGCGATGTATACCTACATTTTATTACTCTCAACAAATACAGCAATGTATAATTTAGTTGATAGCAGCATTGTATATTGTATACAGCGCGCCGCGACAGTTGCGCTCCGTCTGGTATACGGGGCGGTCGTTCCCGCTCGCGTCTAAACTTTAGCTCGTTAAACTATGGTTGTTAATTAACTTAATCGCTAGTGATGTGCGTGTAGTGTTGTACTCCTAGTGATGGTGTTTCAGGTCTCACACAGGAGCTACAATAGTAGGTGTAATTAGTTAATTGATTTAGTTAGTGTAGCTAACATTTGTTATTTTCATTAAAAAAAACATTATATTTTATAAAGCAAACTGTACTTTAAACGTTGTTTTCCTGTACATAAAGGCATGATCGATTTTTAATAGGAAGATTTTTTTTTAATTGGAAATATTATCTACTAATTAAGTACGTATAACCTAACAAAATATATATTAATATAATTATTATTTTTGGTTTTTTTTTTACTAGCATTAAGAAAGTTTAGTCATTAAATAGCATAGGATATTATATTTTATAGTGGTGGACTAACCCTGGCTGATAATCATGATATTGTATATTAGAAATCACAATAAAATTAATAGGACATCTTCCTAGTTACAAAGTGCATTAGAATATTAAGTTCGCGTAGCTAATGTTGGATTATTGTTAATTAATTATTTGTTAACTATTTAAAGGTCATTTACATTTTCCATAATGTAAAATTTACCTTTACCTTTAATACAATAAATCGAAACTTGTATAGTTTAAAGTACTGGAAAAAAGGGCATACTTTTTATTTTCTTCGCAGATTAAGGGGATGTGCGCTCGATCGAACTGAACATTGGAGTTATTTGAAACCTTTTTTCTCAGTCATGGTCGTATTGAAAAATCCAAAAAAAAATATATGTTAATCTGAATTACATTTAGCCGAGGACTGTCTTTTTATAAATCGAAATTTTTATTTAAATATTGATTAAAAAATATGCTAAGTATACCCTTTTTTAAAAGTTTAAAAGTTAAAATTTTGTCTCAAATATTTATAGCGAATTTTTATCCGATTTCAATACTCTCCGGCCGGCTCGATATGCCCTTGTTGTCTGCAAAATTAGTATGGGACTTGACGCTCAAGGTCACTGGCGTTATACAGAGGCTTAAGAGGACATTAAAATTTTTTGTGCACTTATCTTATTACCCATAGACCATCAAAACAATCTAGATTGCGGATTTTATGCTATTCCTTTAAGCTATGATAAAAAGCGTATTGTAAAATGTAGCTTGCACAAATAAACTAGCAGTATCGAACAGACGTTGTTCTGTCTTAAATATGAATTGAAATAAATAAATATGTACATTCTACATACACCTACAGTTTCTACACCGACAACTACACCTACTACATACTCCTACACCTACAAACTACATAAGATGCTACTTACACCAAATACCAATCTACACCTACAACCTACTCCTAATACTTACCTCTACAACCTACAGCTGGTGATTTGTGTAAGAGTATTCAGGTTGAAGATTATTACAGTACATACTAATATCGCTATTAAACAAAGGGGGTTGATGTTAGAAGGAAAAATGAAATGGTGAGGTTGAGGTATATAATATTATGTATTTTTAATGCCAAATCAAAAATTTAAAAAAATACACGAAAAATCAAAATGGGCCGGGCCACCCTTATCACTTTGGGGTATGAAAAATAGCTTACAACATCCTACCTACCGAATACACCTGCAATCTGCAATTGCCATTGGAGTTCAGCTGTCGCAAACACTGTGATACAAGATTTTATTTTTATCCTTATCTAGCTGTCCCGACAGAATATACTGTTCTATCCTAACTATGAACTAAAATAAATGAACAACTACCTACACCTACATCTTCATCTACCAACCTGCTGGGGCCGGCCGATTTTTTTAATTAAACCAAACAAGTTAACTCAACGCAAATATAAATAATTGACAAATTGGAAAATTCAATGATCGTTTTTAGTATTTTCCTGATTTTTTTCGAAAATTTTGACAGTTACACAATATTAGGACCAAAATTAGTCAAATCGGGCAAGCCGTTCTCAAGTTTTGGCGAGACATTGAAATTGCAATCCATTTTTAGGGTACCGTAGTTCACGTTATGAAACTTTGCACGGATTTACCACGTCGACTACTTAGTCATAGGCTGAAATAAAATCCCAAAAAAAATTTTTTTGTTGGTGTAGGTTAACCTAAAGTAAATTGGGGATGATTTTTTTTCTCGCCTCTATTCCATAGTTTGGGGTATTAGATAGGTATTTCTAAAACATTCGAGATTCTAAGACGGTTTTTTGATTTACGTATCCGTTTGCTAGATATTCTACTTTGAAACGCATTTTTTTGTAACACGAAGCAGTAAGTACGTCCCCTAACCTAACCTAACCTTCAGGAGTTATAGCGGCCTAACTTGTAAAATGCGCTTACTTGGAAAGCTTCGTGCAAAAAAGAAATAATTAGTAAGTAAACATATAAAATATTGATATAATGGGATTGGATTTGATTAATGGTATTGGATAAACGGACGCTTCGTGTGCGAGTCCAACGCACACTTGGACGGTTTAATATAATAATAAGATTACCTATTTCGCTGTAATGTAACCACCAATGTTTTAGTAGAACATTATTCTGGGAAAAAATTAAAACGCTTAATTAATGGAAATGTTTCTTTGTGTGTAATTAATTTGTGTGTAAAAAAAACTGTTCTGTTTCTGTTTCTGTTTTCTGTTTCTGTTAAAAAAACTTTCGTCAATTCGGGAAATATTCTTTAAATATTACATTAGGTATATGCGGAAAAATTATTTTCGAAACTGGTCGTACAGAACGAGCGGCTACTTACCCGATATTAAGTGATATTACGCTTGGTATATATTTAATATTCCCTTGAAATTTGTTAGAAAAAAGCTAATTAAAGTATTCTATTTGAGACGCTGGCAACGTGTTAAAACTATAGCCCAACTACGCAAATTATGTAGGTTACCGGGGCCTTCATTACGAATCTATCTACCTCATTCATAAAAATCGGATCAGCAGCTTAGGTACTACAGTGGAACAAATATATTATATACATAGCCCGCGAAAATCATTACCGTTCCTTTTGGATCCGCCGTAGTCGGGTAAAAATGTATGTTTCAATCCGAAGCGTACACAATTTCTTTTTCAACTGATAAAGTACAAATTTTAATGTGGAAGTTTTGCGAAATAGATACAGGTTTCCGAAGTCACCTCACGGCTAAAGAAGATATATGATCAGAATTCAGGCAACTTTTATAAAAGTTACGCATACAGAATATATTTTATTCTGTGTAGTTTTCAGCTTACCGCTTGGGATATTATTCAAAGCCGCTTACACTATCTTTAAGGAAACATTGAATAGTTTTTACAGTTTACATTCATAAAATTTATTATAAACTAGATATTGCCCGCGACTTCGTACGCGCATATAGAAATCCCGAGAAACCGTACATTTTTCTGCGACAAAAAGTAACCTACGTGTTAATATACATATAAAATATAAACTACTGCCATACCAAATTTCACCAAAATCCGATAAGTGGTTATTGCGTGAAATAGTGGCAAACATATTTGTAAGGATATCGTAATTTATGCCATTCCGTTTTACCTCCATTCTAAAGAATTCATCAACATTCTAATTACGAACTATTAACGGCGATAGAATGATGGTAAAAAAGAGCGGTGTTATTATCGTCAAAAAAAGTTTTTACTTAAATGCTGATGTGATTGAGTTGGTTTTTAGCTAAAACTTACCGTCATGAGCTGGTGACAATATCGAAGGAGCTACTTTGTTTTCATTAATTCATTACTTTGTTTTAATTAAATTTTGATAAAAGTCGGTGTTTCGTCACCTTTTTGTTTTGGACAACTTTCAAAATAAACAAATTGCTTAAATAGTATAGTAGGGTCGAAAAAATATAATTAAATTAAATTAAAAGCGTTCTTCATCGTAAACATCTTTCAATCATATTTTTTAAATCTTTTATACTCCTCATTATTATATTATAAAATAATAATATAGTTTTTACCATATCACGTCAACTACAGCATGATACAACGAACATAGCTGATCATTATAATAGTAACGTTTGTTTTTTTATTATTATCGTACAAAATTACCAAAACCCGGATTTTTATCAAATTTTAACAAATATTACGAAATTGAAAAGTGACCAAATGGGAAGGAGCCAGTTTTGTATAGGAATTGTCGTCGATGAGTCCTGGCTAGTGGCTACAATCTAACATCATAAATCACAATAATCAACAACGATTAATTTTGGTGGTTTGTCTTATTTAAATGATAAGGTTATTTATATATTTGTAGTAACACGTTGCTCGCGACTTTGTACGTTTTTAAAAATATTAGGTGTCTATTGTAGATAAAAAGTACCCTATTTCCTTATCCGTATCCTTGACAAAATGTATATAAAATTTGATTATGCAAACTTTTACCTTGCCGTCTATGGAATAGCGAAGGAATAAAGAACTAAAAAGGAAAATAATCAGTTTTGCTAAGTTACCACTTACCACCTTAGTTACCAACCCTAGTATTATAAAAAATATTACAAAAAAGTGATTAGTTAAAAGTGATATAATAAAATAAATATTGCCTTGTATCAGTAAATAAATAAAGAAAAGAACCTTCAAAGCGAAATAGTGTTTTAATAAAATATTATGTTTTTGCTTAAGTAACTTCAAAGTGTTTCTTAAGTCAACGTTGAATCAATATAAATTTGCATGAAATATTAAACAGGTTCATTTATTCATATTAAAATTTTAATTTATTTTTTCTTCAGTCACCTCCAACACTGGTGTTAATAATGGCGTAGCGACTTTAATAAGTAGACGTTATCGACAATATTAAAATATTATCCAGATAGTTAGTTTATACCCAGAATTTTTTCTCAGTCTGTTTACTTAATTAAAAACTACTTACATTTTTAACTCACTTTAAAAAAACCTAACCAAGAGCATGTCAGGGCATGTCTAAGGAGGGTTCCGTAACTATAAACGCGTAATAGATTTTATTCAAATTACTTCAAAAGTTACTGTCTGATTTCGTTCAAAATAATTTTCCTTTAGAGTATTTAGCATAATCTATCAGCACGAAAAATTGCAATTTTCCAAGTCTCATAGTTTAGAAATGCCATGGGGACCAACTTATAAACCTCTTTGGAGACCGATTACTCGAAAATGGTTGACATTAATGAAATCTTTACTTTAAAAGGCCTTTACTTTAAAAGGCCTATTTAACGATATCCCCCCACACGATGGGGTAGAATGAAAAAATATTTTGCATTCCCACGCCACATGTATGGAGAGCCACCTCTAAAATGTAAAATTATTATTATTTTATGATTTGAAAACCGAGATCTATTAACAGTCTAACTTTTCGGACTCCTAAAAATGAGTTACGTATTGTATGTTTGTCCGCGATTTTCTTATAAACTACTGATGCTATTTGGACGGAGTTATCACCATTGAATAGCAAATTTATCAGGAAAGGTTATTGCTATACAACGGTTCCAAGATCTGATGAAGATCTTCGTTGATAAACCATGGAACTCTTCAACGGCTAACACCAAACTGTCGCGATTGTAGCTATTATCGGCCCTGGCTTTTTTGTTTACGAGTCCTAAAATTCTAAATATATAAATAACATAAAATTAACAAAAGAAAAGCGATATTTAACGTCTTCCTTTTTGACTAACAATTGAACCGCCTTCAAAAAACCAACCCATTGAAAAGCAAAAAAATAAATTTAAATTCAGTTTAAAATATACAAAACCATTCTCCATACCTTCAATGTGAATTCGGCCTTGGCCTTGGCCATTAGTCTCATCTGTAATAGATGAAAAGACCAATGATGATACTATAAGTATAAACAGTTTGTTTCTGCGCGTACGAATATGCAGTGTGGGAGGAGGGAGGTGCTTACATGAGTATAGTAAGCATTAGCTTATGAGTGAACTCACACATTTGCTTGCAGCTTGTGGGTATTTTTTCGCGGGATATTGCTAGATAAATAAATTTATCGTAAATTAATTAAATATTTATAATTAAATATTTTTTAACAGTTTTAACAACGCTGATTTTTTAATTGTATATTTTATGTTAGTACCCAATTAAATCAAAACTTAATCCAAAATAGTCACAGTCATGAACTGAAACCATTAACGAGACATAATGTTACGAAATGAGGTGTGAAATCTGCAACAAACGCTTTGCGTTTTAGCTTTACTACTAATACGAACACTATTTGAAGTTAACCTGCCGCGTGTACTATTAAGTGTCAGCCCAAACTTAACCCCTGAATAAAATGAATATCCTAATAAATTAGATCTAATATAGACCAACAGGTTAGTTTGCATAATGTGATAATGTACACGGCGCTAACCGGGGCCCTCCATTAATTCCCGCATATTGAATAGACCTACATCAACACATTAAGGTTCTATTAGCATATCCTCCGTCATACTGCTGGGAATGAAAGACGGGGATGAAATTACCTTAAACCGAGCTCAGGTCGGTCTTAGACACAGCTAATTTTGGCGTCAGGTCAGTCATTTCATTACTATTGTCAGAATGACGAGAGAATTAATAGCACCCGTCACATATACAATTCTGACTGCGGGAAATAGTTCCAACCTGCGTTCCGAACCGAACGTTTAAAATACGCTGGTACGACAGTCCTATCTGGCATGTCGATTACCTAATGATTGTTTAATTAGCATTAAAATCAAATGAATATCACAAATAATAATTGGTAATTTAATTCAATAAAGTAAAAATATTGTAATTTATTTTATACAACCTTTGATTTGAGGAAATGTATTGAAAATACAATATATGTATAGTAATTATTGTACTAAATTGTAAATACATATAATATGCTATACCTCCTGCATGTAAATTTATATCAGAAAATAACGGCTTAGATTTGAGTTGAATGTGCGCTCGATGTAGTCGGAAAAACTCAAAGTGTAAGAAAAGCTCATGACAGTCTGTAGCTCGTTTGGTGCAATCTATAATCAAATGCTCCTAAAAATGTGACTAAATACTTATTAGTTTGATTATTATATTTATGTGCTTGTGACTGTACCTATTTTGAGGTAGGGCTTTGAGCCGTGGGAACAGGCAGGGTGTCAGCCAAGTTATTGTCAACGAATTGCTGCCTGCAACTTTGTGCGCGCAAAAGTTAATCTCGCGGAAACCGTACATTTTTCAAAATAAAAAGTAGCCTATATCCTTCCCTGTGGTCTACTCTATATCTGTGCCAAATTTCATCAAAATCGATCTAGTAGTTTTGGAGCCTTTTCAGTGCAAACAAACAAACTTTTCCTCTTTATATTATTAGTATAGATAGTATAGATTATATTCTATACTAGTATTAGATATGATATTGTTACATCGAAGTACAGTGACCTTGAACCTTGGATATACGAAGTGAGTAATGAGGGTTTTTAACTTCGTGACATCTAACAGCTTTTTGACCCGACAAGGACCGTCGGGCTACCAAGCGCCGCCTGGTGACGCTTTGTGTGCGCTGGGTCTGCCCCCTAGCGGCAGTAAACACCCTCATTATATACATAAGGTATAAATCATCCACTATGTAGCCTAAAGGCAGCCACAGACGAGAGGCCGATCGTTTCAGTTAGAACTGACGCCTGAACGGATTCGAGCCCATACACGGAAAAAATCGCATCCGACCCAACTGACGTCAGTTCGGCCTGAACGGATCCGAGCACACACACGACACGACTTTGCATCCGTTCAGGCCGAAC
This sequence comes from Phengaris arion, assembly GCA_963565745.1. Classification (NCBI taxonomy): domain Eukaryota; kingdom Metazoa; phylum Arthropoda; class Insecta; order Lepidoptera; family Lycaenidae; genus Phengaris; species Phengaris arion. Next base: position 12,165,429 of record OY751444.1, read on the forward strand.
TGAAGGCAGACCGGACCATGTATGGGCCCCTTTAAAGATCGTGTCTTATACGCGTATGAAAAAGATACTCTCTCCGCTCTATACAAGTGTAGGTCCGATGTGAACAAGCCGGCCAACAAAATCAATAGGTTACTTCCCATGGTGAACAAAATGTACGAAACTTTATGAATATAAAAAATTGTATATATATAAACTTAAATAATGTATTAATTTTGAGTAATATTTTTCGTAATCGTTTAATTAAATTGAAATGAATAAAAAATTTCTTTTATCTGTAGTAAATATTTCGGGACTTCAACAAGAACAAGCTAAATCGTTTCCAAGAAGTTTTATTGTTATCGAAAAACCGTTACATGTCGGCTATATAACTTTTTCTATACGGGAAAATCGAGAAATAATATTTTTATCGCAACCATTTAATACAAGCGCCGTATTAAACATACACAAATGTTTTTATTGTTGAAGAAATAAAGAAAGAAAGAAAAAAATATTTTCACTTTACAAAAGACACAAATATATATGTTATTAACTAACATATAGCAGCAAAAACTTTCAGTAAAGTAAAAACGAAGTGCAAACGGAGGATTGTGATATTTGGCGCTGTTAAAATTTATCTTAAAATATGTTCAATGTGCATTTGTGACTTCTTTTACTATAATATATACATACATATTTTTTTTATTTTAATACTTACTTACTTGTTTTTATTGGCAGGCCTTTTTCTTACCATTACCTATTCTTTCAGTGTTTCGTTCTATGCCAAGGCGTGTTGAAGACTTTAGTCTAACAGACGAGTCTATCAATGCGATTACCTTTTGGAATATTCTCCTAAATTGGTAAAGAAAATTGGGAACGCGATTTCAATTTACTACGGTTTTCGGTTAAAGTGAGGTTTGCTGAAAACCTGTTTTAAATGTAAAAAGCTTTCTTCACAATTCTATTTCCTGTTACTTTTTTTGTTTATATCAAAATAATATCAGTAATATCAAAATCAAACTTCTGTTATAACGACGACATTAAGATTTGATTATTGCAACCATTTTCAGCTCACTTAGAAAAAACCTATTGCCATCGAAAGTATGGAGAAGAGAATTAACCATTTTCTGCAACTGACACTATTAATTTGACTTATCGTGTTGCATGCAGAGCTCTTCTCTCTCTCATTCTTCGCAGACTCTAGAGGACAACGAGTCTTGCTGGCCCCAAATAATGCACAATATCTTCTTACAGCCTTTTTTTTCTCGCAGGGGAAAGGTCATTACGCCTTCCCCGGGATGGGTGTCCCGGGGATGTGTGGGACTCCCGGCGCTGACGTCGGTTTACCTACTAAAACCATACCTGCGGTTTGCCATCAGCCGCTATGAAACGGAGTGTCCCGGATCTGTCTAACAGAGGACACTCCCCGTGACCGGCTGGTCTTCCTCATGAGGGACCGGACTTCCAACTAGAATAGGGGGCACTCCGACAACCTGAAGTGCCCCCCTCGACGCCGGGACTGGCTAAGCCGAGGAGGTTCCTATCCTCTCCCGAACCACGTTAGACTGGAGGCAGGAGGTTCTCGTAGCGACGCCTCCGCACTTCTGTCCTACGCTGGCGGAGCGGAACAGAGGATGGATCAATCTCTCTGTCCCGCTCCGCGGCCTCTTTCTGCGAAATGACGGATTCGCAGAAAGAGTCCGCTTCTTACAACCTATCCTAACCAGACCCAACGTAAAATTTATACGACTACCTTCAAAACATTCAAGGTAATCCAAATCAGAACACATAATTGACTGCGGTAGTCAAACTAGCCAAATTAACAAGCTATTACTGTTAGGTTGTTCAGTTGTTGTGTGGTTAGGTTGTTCGTGCTGCCCTGTTTTGTAAGATCAAGTTGTCTGAAGTTTACGGAGTGAAATTAGATCATCCTTTGTACGAAGCCTGTTAAAGCGAACATCTAATATGCTTTAATTATTTTAATTACAGAGTATTGTCCAGGAAGCTATACAATAGGGTATTTTCCAAGTTTTAGAAAAGTATGTCAAATTGTTAAATCTGGACCATTCCTTGTGAATTTCTTTCGTTTCCTTGCAAATCAGCATAACTTAGGCCTTTTCATCCGTTATTGGATGATTTATACTGTATTTTACGAGCGAAGTAACCACTCTTGAAATACTGTAGTACCTGGCACAGTTGGTTTATAAATATATTATGGTTGCCCAAGCACATACATAATTCTCACAACATAGTCAGCCTAGTTCAGAGGAAAACCAATTATAAACCACTTTGGAGGCCGAATACTCGAAAATGATTGACTTTTTAAAAAAATAATTTATGAAACCTTTATTATAAAATTAAATTAAATTCCATTTATTTCAGGTTGCATAGGCCCATATTATAGATACCTTATAGACTAACATACATATTACTTTAATAATTATCTAATAAACTAAAACTAACACTAAACGCGAAGTGTTCGGGAGTCGTCCTCTAAATCTTCTGTAGACGACTCCAATCGGCCAGAACTCCTCCTTCTCGAGGGTCGGTAAATGATGGGTTGGAACTCTTACCACAAAGGAACTAAAATTCACTTTATGACGAGATTCCAACCGCTCGACCCTCAAGGCGAAGTTGGTTCTGCTCCTGATGTATTCCACGACCTGCTCGACCGTCGTAGACCAATGCAGCCTGGACACGTACAGCGGTGTCGCGGGAGTCTCACACCGCAACAGCTGCTCGAGTCCTCCGGGTGCGGTGCCGCGATGATTGCGGATGACGGGTTTCTTCTTCTTCCTCTCGACTTTAATGAACCTATCGTCATCGCACGTTCGGTCCTTTTTAGAAAGAGGACGCTCTTTTGTAGTGGCCTCCTTCTTTCCTTTGTTTTTCGATCACGGGGGAGGTGGCGGGGGGACGCAAGCGGCGACACTAGCGAAACTCAGCACCGGCGCCTTCGCGAGCGGGGAGCGGGCGGCAGGGGCTGCAGCGACGATGTTCGTTGACCCGTCGGATAATGCTGACGGGCTAAACGTGACCGCCTGCGCGCCTCGACGACGAGTGACGTTTGCTGCATCAGGTGACCTACATATTGAATTAACACTTTTTAACTGTGATAATTCACTACGTAAATCACTTATGGTAGACTCTGATGCCTGCAATCTACCTCGAACTTCGGTCAGTTCTTCCTTCAGGAACTTGATGGCCTTCAGTAGGCTGACGACGTCGACGTGGTCCAGTGTCACCGGTGGAAGCTTATGCAGTTTTTTCGCTACAAAAGCTGGCACTTCATCCGGATCCGTCTGCTTTAGCAGGGAGATGATGTCCTGCACGCTTCTTTCGGTTCCATCTCTCCGTCGTGATGTTGTTGTTGTTGTTCGCAATGTTCGCGCTCTGGCCGAGCGTTTCGTACAGCAAATGCTTGCCTTCGCAAATCTCCTCGCTGGTGAAGGAAGACTTGCATATCTGCATTATGCTGACCTCGTCCATGGTGTCGATTTCATGCTGGATAAACGCCAGCAACTCATTGGCACGAGCGCCATAAACACGTGCAGCGGCAATCAGCCGCGCGTTTAACAAAATATTAATTAGATAATTAATATTTACTGCATATGTATAACGCCGAGCGCGACCGTTCGCTAGCTCTACACATTACACATTACACATTACACATAAAAGACCTACCCCACACGATGGAGTAGTACAAAAAAATATTTACCCTACGGGTTCGCAAATTCATGATGCTGCCTTTGTCTGATACGTTGAAAAAGCCACTTGACAGACAAAGACTGCAATGGTGGACAGCAGTAGCTTTGGGTACAGAACCCTAAAACTAGCCATGTTGCACTTGTACCGTATAGAATTATCACAATTTCTGCTTATGTCCACACTGAAATAAGTCATGATGATGAGTTGATTATCATCATAAAAGCTCATAATTCAATACAAAAATAATTATCACACTCGTAATTGGTCGACAGTAAAACTACTATGTTTTTGGGTCTATTTGGCAGACTTTATTATCCATCACAGAAAGCTCTATGAACAAAAATACTATATCATATTACAGACTTTCAGTTGGACAAATAATTGAATCTTTTTGACGGCTTCGTGGCAATTAGGAATATTTCGCAAAACTAATCGTAGAGGGCGCCACCTAAATATAACAAAAACTGTATTATGTAGCGCGGCAAAAATCTAAAGTGTCAACAGTGTTTGAGTTAAAACTCTCGAGTTTATTTTAATAACTATGCATATTATATGTATATTATTTCCTTTTTTCTCTTTTGTCATTGAAAATGTATATTCGTTCGCTCCAGTGTAGGCTCCGATTTCACGAAAAAGAGCGATCCCCTTATATGTCTGAGAGTTGTGAAGATATTGTGATATTCAAAAAAAGGCTCAAAAGACGCGTATTCACAAGAGCTGTAAGGTGTAAAAATAATTATTCGAGAAGGTCAAAAATTAAAAAAGTTATGGCCGAAATATTTTTTTTTTAAAAGACAATTTTTTCCGAAATTTTTATTTTAGCGCTCGATATTTTGGAAATTAATAATGATACAAAAAAGTAAAAAAAAAACTATGGACAATTTAGTCAGCTACAATTTGAGCCTAAAATAATGTCGGGTTTAGGGTTTCTCTTGTAGCCTAACCTTTTTGAAAAAATTCAAATTTTTTCGAATTCCGTAGTTTTTTATGCAGACAAATAGAATGTCAATTTTGTTTACATTGACAGTTTTATTCGTAATTTACCATGATCTGGCTAAAAAAAAAATTAATTTGTAACTGACCTGGATGAAAATTGGCAAAGATATATAAGTTAGATCACATTATGCAGTAGCATTAATCTTTGAAACAATATAATATAGTTTTCGTGAAAAAGACTTCCGCATTAACAGATAATACAGTCGTTTAAATATAATGGCACAAAAAATTTCTTACAAATGTCACGTATGGTTTTCGCTATCATTAATTTTAAATGTTATATTTTTCACACCTCGACGGTTGACTACATAATTTCGTATACGTTTCGATAAAAATTTGTCGTGTACCTATCAATCTCAATATTGTACTGTATTTATTTATGTGTCGTAAATATTTATTTATTTCAATTTATATTCATTGCTACATCTCACATTCTCTTGGTCGTTAGGTGAAATGTGAGAAATCCTATTCCTCCACTGATATGTCTGAGGCTTGGTATATTTCATTACTTCACACGAGAAAATACATTTGTTTTGTTTTTCCCTGTCCGCCATTTTACATTTTCTCACTTGATTGAATTGATGAAGACTTAAATCATCATCAGTATAGTTTTCGCATTGTTGCAGTATGGAATTATACAAATATAGCTGTATATTCCAACCTGTCCAATATAAAGTTGTTTTATATCAATTACAGATACTTAGTGCAATTTATGATCTACTGCTTCTGTAGAGAGACGTTTAGGCAGAAAAATAATTAAAAATTACGAAAAAATATGCACTGAATAAAGTTAAATTACGGATTACTTATTTTAGGGAAAGTCTTTGCTTTCGCTATCAAATCAGCTGTTTCTGTGAGGTAAATGACCTCAGCGCCTTAGACTAGCGCAATAAATTGAAAAGTCTTTACATAAGCAGTAGATATTGTGCCCAAAAATCGGAAAATGATTTTGCACAACGCTATAATGTAGAGATAAATGGTGAGCGACTGATGTAAATTGTTCAAGACTAGCTTTTACCCGTGGCTTTGCATGTCTTATGTACTACATAAATAAAACTCTCTCCTGAATCTTTGCGTCTACAGTAAAATCCCATTTATTGTGTATATCCATACTAATATTTAGGACGCAATAGTTTGTTTATTTGTTTGAACGCGCCAATATCTTGAAGTAGGCACGTACTGGGTCGATTTGTTTTTTTTTGTGTTGTGTTTGTGTCTATTTATTTCAAAAGGCTTTAAGGAATATATTTTAAACTAGCTTGTTTAAAATAGAAGAGTTTTATTATTATTAATAAGTTTAATGCTGCTGCTGCTGCATTAAAGTTATTCTTATAAAACAAAACTGCTGGGCAAAGGCCTCCCCTCTCTTTTTCCACAAGTCTAGATCCTTATGATGGATGGATAGATGGATGGATGGATGTTCCTCTTTCACACTAAAACTACTGAACGGATTTTGATCAAATTTAGTATGGTATTAGTTTAGGCTCTGGATTAACACAAGCTACTTTTGATACTGAAAGAGTACAGTGTTCCTGTGGGATGCTGTATTAACGCCGACGGAGCCGCGGACAAAAGCTATGAGCTAAAAATACGAAGAGTTTATTCTAAATATAGTAAATTGCTACTTTGCTTTAATTGACTATGCTTCTCAGATAATGTAAAAAATTTCAGGGTTTTTTTTTATATTCTAGCACGAGTTCATTCATGTAATAAATGTTATTTCATACCTAGCCAGTCACCGGGCATGTCCATAGAACTAGGATTATGTATTTAATTTCACGCCTGCCTAGTTTCGACTGGTTAGGTATGGTTGGTCACACCTGACACGAGATAATGTTTTTTGTTATAAATGTTTATAATGAACAATAACCTAGAAGGGGCGGCCATGAACGGCGGAAGAACCAACATGTGTCGTAATGTTATTTCTTTTACATTAGAAATAATCAATTATTATTTTTAAACTAAAAGTGAAAACCGACTTCCAAAGTAAAAATTTAAGACTTAAAATATGGTTTTCTCATGCATGCATGCCACTGTTAACCAACTGGAGGACCAAATTGAAATAGAACCACTCGGGAAGCACCAGCTTTTTAATAAAAATATTCATCAAAATCAGTTCACCCAGTCAAAAAAAATTATGAACAGTAACAAACATAAAAAATTGAGAACCTCCTCCTTTTTTGAAGTCGTGTTCATCGTAAAAATACTTATGTACACAATAAATACTAATACGAATTTATTAAATTAATGGACAAAAAAGATTATAAGAGAGAGAGAGTGGTATTTATGCTGTCGATATAATAAAGATGAGCTGGCTTATTCGTGCTGAAGCATGGCTGTCCAAAGTAAAGCTTCAGGATGCTATTAATATACTCCTAAATGTTATTGTAATGCTGTTTTTGACTTGACTGTGAATCTGTGTATCTGTCTCATTAAAGAAAATAAAGATTTTAATGCTGTTTACTTTAGCTGAAGTCGGTTCCGAATGTGATCGAGATTTTGTAAGCTGTAATTATCATCATCAGCTCGATAACTGCTTGACAAAAGGGAGTCAAGTTTGTTATCGGTCTAACAATAAATAAATGATTTTTTATGGTAGTTCTTTTATCTTACAAGTTGATAGTATTATTTTTATTTCCTTTTCAAATCATAACTAAAATTTCATTGAGGTAAATAATAATTAAATCATATGTTTCATAATTAATTCTAGGGAAAATTTTTACTCGTTAATCAGCCTGCAAAACATGAAGGGTATAATAAAAAAACATAGCTTATGCGTGTTTGTATAAAATTATCCATTCTGAATATGTTTGTTAGAAATATAAATGGTAAGTTATGTGTTTTGTTTCTTCTAGTAGCAAATAATAGTTATGAAAAATGTATGCTTACAAACACATTGCTAATAGTTACGAACGGGGATAAATTCTTTTAAAGACATAGAACATAATATTATAATATTATTATCAAAATTTGTAGTTAGATGTTGTCGTGCAGAAAGTCCTTCTTCATCGGAAATCGTACATTTTGCAGAATAATAGTCGCCTATGTCCTTTCCGCGCTCTAATCCATTTCTGTGCCAAATTTTATGAAAATCGCTTCATTGGCTTAGGCGAAATGACGTTATGGCGATATATAGTAAATATAATATTTGAATATTTTATAAATTGTTATTTGCATATGGTGCGGTGCGTATAGGTAGTACTTCAGGATGCGCCGGCGCAGGCTTCGGGCGACCCGTTTAACAGTCTGAAACGAACCTCGGTCCCAGGCTGCGCGCGCGCATATAATTTTACGAGTACGTTATTAGTTTTTCAAGTCTTATTGTGTGTACCTTTTTCACTAAAACTGTGTCGTATTAAAAAGTGGACAATATACGCGTATAAATTATAATAGGTGTCGATTATTTATCCTAACACCTTTATCATTATAGTTATACTGAAAAACATAGATTAAGTTACATTTCGCAAATTACAATGGTATACTATAAGCACGGAGAAAGACAAATAATACATAATATATTTATAATGTAGTATATGTACTCGTATGTAGTGTGTAAAGTAGGTACAGGAAGTTAAGACTTTTCAAAAAGCCTCCATGGCTCAGAGGTTAGTGCGCCGGCGCTCAAGCAGGAGGTCGTGGGCTCGAATCCCGCCGAGGAAACAAAAAGTTATCAATGTCTCTTGGTCATGGATGTGTATTAAATATGTTTATGTATAAATTGTCTTTTATATAATATGTTTAGTACAAAAGTAATAAATATACTTCCCTCTGGTTGTCTGGTCGCCGTATCGCAAGTTCTTCGGCCACGGGGCCAGATTGACGTGGCGTCCATAGATATTATCATTAGTACTTCGCGTCTTACACGACCGTTGCCCGTAACTTCTAAACTTTCAAAGTCTACAAATATTTTGCTTTCGCAAAAATATTCGTGACGATTTCCTGTGAGTTTGTTGGAATATTATACAGAGCGTCAAAGTTATAAAGATCTGGAAAGTATACAAGTTATAAGAGAATAGTGGTCTGCCTTGACACCTCTTTTATCGGAAAACTTTAATGCTCCTTCAAGACGATTAGGGTCGCCACATGTTCAGAATATTGTAAGAATTTTATACGCGTTTGAACTTTGGAGCATAATGTGGAAATATATTTTTAACTCGAAGTTAAACGTACCTATTGTAAAGGGTGCAAAACAAGCAATTTATGGAGAATTTTTTATAGGTGTATTCAAGTATTTGGCCTAATGAAAACTTGTGAATATAAAGGTCAGCTTACACCGAAACGAGACCATACACGACGTGGCGCTGCATTTTTAATATAGCTATTCAAAATTTAACTTTATTTACTACACAAAATGATACACATTTCTATTGACATCAGTCATACACTGCACATGCGCTGTGCGCGGTTCAACGTGACCGCATTCGAACTCTTACAATGAAACGTGTATTTTCTTGTGTCAAAAAAAAGTACCTGCAAAATGGAAATAGTCTATATTAGGTCCCTTTATTTTAATAACCTACCAACTAACAGAAGCAGTACTTCAAAATATTAAAAAATATTCATATTATTTTGCATTTCAAATAGCTCAAGGGAGTAAAAATTCCTAAATGTTAATCAACATAAAATGAAAAGTTATACTAAAATAAGTGTAGTTTTCACTTAAAACTTACTACTTATGAGTAGCTGAATATTTTTCCGTTCAGGATTTTAAAGTAACAACACTAGCTGAGCTAAACTTTCCAGATTCTTGATTAAATAAAAAATTCCAAGCGTCCAGCTGTTTTTAATAATATCTTGTAACTTACAAGATATAAGAGTTTCATGTTAGATATTATTAAATAACACTCAAATTAAAGATTTCCTTTGAAGAATTATATTATGTATTTACGTTTCTAAAAGTTCAATTACATATTATTTTTACTATTGGGTCAGTTTATCTCTTTTTTCAGAAACAGGTAGTGGGTACTCTCTTTAATTGACTTATTCATTTATTTAAATTATTCATGTATTTAAATAATGTTTTGTCCCGTGTATGTACTTACAACTGACAGTTAATAGTCAGATAGCAGTAAAACAAGTCCTGAAATTGCTATTTCCATGACCATCTTGTTACTACTAATACACATAACTCTAGATGTTGCCCGAAAAATCGCTTGAAAAATAGCTTTTATCCTATGCTTTTTTTTAGCTCTATATCTGTGCAAAATTTCATCAAAATCGGTCCGGTAGTTTTGTATATCTTTTCTCTTTAAAATATTATTAGATAAGACCGCAGCTACAAACCTAACGTTTTATCGTAACGATTGAACGGTGTAAGACGAACTGTGCAGTTTTATCGATCGTGTGTATAGCAAATCTCTGCTAGTTATAATAACGATTTGTCATATACACGATTGATAAGTTAGACGAGTTACCATAAAACGTTCGGTGTGTAGCGGACATAATGAGTAAGATAGAATTATAGTTTGACTAGCTTTTGCTCGCGGCTCCGCTCCCGTAAATAAAGCATCCCAAGGGAAAACTGTACTTTCTCGAGACCATAAAGTAGCCTAAGCTGCTATCACGTCAAATTTCATCTGTTCAGTAGTTTATGCGTGAAAGAGTAACAAACATCCATCCATACATTTATTCTCACAAACTTTCACGTTTATAATAGTAGTGGGATTCATGCATTTTGTACCTTCTAGACGCATTTAATGCTGGCTGTACCTGGTTGTAATATTTCGCGAGCACTTCACAGACAATAAATCTGTCGCAGACGTCAACATCGCTCGACAAGTATTGGATGATAGTTTGAGAGGTATTACATTTTGTAATAAAAGTGTTGTTACGAATTTTCTCCTACATCAGATTTAAAATGTATCGAATACCTTTGAGAAATTGTGCCATACCTTGTGTTATACTTGACAAGTTTATATAAAACACTATCTAATAAATTCAGTAACGGCGAATTGGGTAGTTCGTATCATTCGACAAACAACAATTTTTATAAAAAAACAATAATCCTAGTCGGGTTATAGGCTATATCAGCAGGGCTATTATTACGAATCTACTGACACCTCATTTATTAAAATCAGGTCAGTAGTTTAGGCGCTACGGTGGAACATACATACATACTGCCAAACTGATTATGCTTTAATATGATAATTATGTGTAATAATTAACTGCCAAAATAATTAACCTTCCTTTTGGCATCGCCATATTATAGTTGGGTATAAATTAACCAATAGGTAAGTTTAGGGAGGTCAGTAATGCTACGGCCTACTGCACTATATCTACCCACCTGTATACTGTGCAGTAGCCCAAGCAGAGGGGTAAGCATGGACAATTGATAAGTACGTATTCGTAACGTTAACGAATATCAAATGCTATAAATTTCACATTTCCATACAATTTGCGCTGTCATCATTTCTATAAATTTCTCCTTCGATATTTTAGAATTAGTTCATGCTAGCCAAATAGAAACAATTGACATCTACGTATTCATATTCGAATTTCAATTGTATGGGTGCTGTCATAATTTTCTTACAATTCTCTTTCTCAATAGGTAGTTGTCAATTGTTCCTGCTAACTCCACTGACTTAATGAACCTGCGCTGGCAGATCTGCGCAGTATTGGCCATACACAGAGACAAAGTTATTTACCATTTTATGTAACGGTTTAAAAAAATCAAGTCCACTTAACACCCTCCTCCATTTAATATCAACAAAAAGAAGATTCTATTTAATATAACAATATGAAAAATACAAAAAGATCCTGCATTTAAGATATCTAAGGATAAATATAAACTACACTTACAGTACGAGACAGCTGCCCTAATCGTTACGGATACGAGACCAAATATTAAAATGTATTCATGGAATAAGACTGAAATAACATTTCATTCGGTATGCAATTTAGTAATACAATTTTATTCAAAATGAAACTTTCATTGAGATCTTTAGGCGGAATTTCATCTTATGAATTTTTCAATTGTGTATGGAATAAATGCATGAGATTGTTACTTAACTTTTTATGACATAAGTTATTAAAGGGAAACAACAAGGGCTAGAGAAATGAAAAATAGGTATTTGTAAAATCTATTGCTGTCCCGCAGTGCCCGAACAAGCTAGCTATCAATGTGTGAGAGCGCGATAGAGACCACTGTAACTTGAACTGAAAATACCTATTAAAAGTAAAAAAAATTAACGATTCGTAGTCCCCCGACTCCTTCTCGAAAACTTAACCGATTTAAGTACTTTTCTCATTAGCAATTCAAAGAAGGCTTGAACTGTGTTCCTATGTTTTAATTTTTTATTAATTTAGTCAAATTTGTTTTCTGGATGTTTGAACACAGCGGAAAATGTGGCCATTTTTTTAAGTTTTCGAACGTCCGTATCTCTTTTAATAATTAATTTATAAAAAAGAAACCATAGGGACATGCTCATAGTATTCATTAATATTCAGGAAAAAATTTGTTACTCTACCGGCATTATCCAGGGAGGAAACAGTGGACTACGTTTGTATATGCTTTTCCATACATTTCTCGGCCCTTCTGTTTCCTCTTAAACGACGCGAAGTTACGTCCTTATCTAGTATTAATAATGAGGGTTGCTTTTTGAACTAATTTCAAACACTATTAAAGATAGGGTAAAACAACTAATTTTTGGCCCGAAACAGAAAATTGTTGACCCCAATTATTAGCTACCCCCTTTTCATATAAAAATATATAGGTTGCGTATTCGATTTGATTATCTTTTAGTACTCTTAGATACTTAATTACGTTTTTTCTTATTCATTTATATTTAAGTAAAGGGTGACGAACACATTGTATGCACTTTAAATCTTTGGGGCCAATAATGCCAGCAATAGGTCATCTTTCCCTATGTACTTTTAAACGAAATAAACGTTAAAAAAAATAAACTTAAAGTTATCAAATTAAATAAAAATTACAAAAAAAACTATACATTTTTATGGTTACTACAATAACATTTGTGGTAGTTATTAGTCGCACCTTACTTTATTTAAAACAAAATTAGAGCCTCTTAAAATAGTAGTAATACGGGATTACTGCAGTTCCCATAAAATATTGCTCATAAAAATAATATTGCCCATAAGATATTTTATATCAGCCATCTTACTAACATGACGAGCATTAACAGCTTTTGTGAATACACGTTGTTCTTTCTTAACCATAAACTGGAATAAATAAATAACTACCCAAAAATACATACACCTTATAATTTCTGCACATACTACCTATAACCCACATCTCAGTGGCGTGTTGTTCCTACAACTCCATTCCTATCGGCTTCACTTACCACTTACCTTTTGAAGACTCTCAACCAAATCCCTACCCTACAGGCTAGGGATTCCCTATGAAGTAGAATCAGCCTTCGCCACTGCTACATCTACTACCTACACACCTTTTTCTTACACCTGCAACCTATGCTGTACTAGCCTACACCTACACCCAGTACCAATATCTGCAACCTATACCTACTATACCTTACAACCTACACCTATATATCTACCCCTACAACTGTATACAGAGACAGAAGGCGAGCTTGATAATATGTATACCTCAACTATATACCTCACATATTTCTTTAATCACCACAGTGGTTTTCTGAAATATCGAGTCGAACTATGTCGAGTCGAGCAATGTCGAACATCCGCATCAATGATTAATACTGTAATTATGACCTGTGAATAATCAATAACAATTTTTTTTTTATTATTAAATATATGGCATCGGCTTAAAACCATTTGCCAGTGTCAAGTTAAAAAGGCGGGAAAAAGATTTTATGTTTCAATTTTCATATTCCTAAATCGTCAAGTCTAGTCAAAGTCCAAATAAATAGTCAATGCAGTCAAAGAGTCAAGTCAGTCGATTCAGTAAAGTGGTATAAGCGTTACTGAAAGTTCCTAGGGAGTTTTGGAGGGAATACAAAATAGCACGTTTTATGAAGTTGTACCACTTGCCCATACTTGTTCACGATAACGAATATTTAATGGTTAATATTCTACCAATGTGTAATACATTAAGAACCGAAATAACACAAATTTTAAAAAGGCATACAAAACCACAACGTCACCCATTGAATTCCCTGGCAAAACTTCCAATAACAATACTCACATGTCCGACTATAAAGCTGCCAGTTTGCAATTGGCGCTCCAGATCGAGCACTTGTCCATGTCAAATGTTGAGCAAATGTCATTCGCAGCAACATATTCAAAGCAATAACACTATGATTAGTATTGGTATTTTTTGCGAATACGAATATGCGTCGTTTAAAAGTAGAATGTATGAAATTTGCCTTCTGCCACTCTTTATTCTGTGTTAATAGCAACAATAGCGTCTGGGATCAAAGTGTGGATCAAATTACTCAGTAATGAAGATCTGAATTGAGACAAACATAATTGCTTAGGGACTGCTAAAATTACTGCTTTGTTCTGCCAAAATACAGAAGAATAAGATGGAATTTACTCATAATCAATTTCAAAGACTAGCTTTTCCGCGCGACTTCGTCCGCGTGGATACCCATTGCACCATCCTTTTTATATAGATATTATTTATAACTTTTTTAATAACTCGATGTAAATTAACACCTTTCCGAAATCACGTTTCCTCGCAATTAAATTCATCGTTTGACTATTCCGTTATGATCATTTAATTATTATGTTAATACGTGAAGCAAACACTTTCAGTACAGTTATTGACTTTCAGTAAGAATTGTGCGACGGGAGGAGTACGATATTTGGCACATTTAAACTTTATGTGGAGGAAGGTCTGCAGAAAGCTATTTTTTTTATAAAGCTTAGAAATACATAAAGGCAATAAAAATAATAACAACACACACTGCGTCTGATTGTTAACAGACGCCGTGCGTTTGGTGGATGCAATTTTGCTACACGTTGACGTTTGTCAAACTGTCGCAACAATTTTCATTTAAATTTTTTCTATCAGCCATTCAGAAGTTCAAACCTAAAAATTATTATGGACGAAATTCAACCACCTCTAGTTTAGGTAAAGTTAGGGAAAGAGGTGCATACTTTATTTTTATTTTCCGGTCTAGAGGAATACGCTTATTGTATGGCACTTTCATTGGGAAAATATATCTCGTTGGGTAGTAATGAGGACAAAAGAAACCGCAAAACATATGAGGCTTCTATAAATTGGTGTAAGTCATCGGTAGGTACCTAGGTAATCTTGTCTCAACTGACAAAAATTTTAGCAAACCTTTTCTAAGCGTCACGTAAAGCAGACGTATGTTGTACTGAGACGTCTCAGTACAAGATACGTCTGCTTGTTAAATTCTAATAGGCTTTAGGCCTCACATTGGGTTAGCGCATAGACGCAATGATGAATTCATAGGGGTACACTTTATGAGTCTATAAAGTCAAATTTGTGAGTATTTATACTGTATTTATTAGGGAAAATAACTTACAAGAATTCCGAAGGTCATACTTTTTTAATTTATGTAGGCATCTGAAATACAAGGACGCAATAAGTATAAACTAATAAAGTCGGTTGGTCCATAGTTTGTGTAATATGTGAATATAATAAACTAACCTAACCAAGAGCATGTCAGGACATGTCAAGGAGGGTTCCGTAACTATCACCGCGTAATAGTTTTTCTCTTCAAATAACTTCAAAAGTAGCTGTCCGATTTCGTTCAAAATAATTTTCCTAAAGAGTATTTAGCATGATCTATCAGCATGTATTAAGTAAAGTTTTGAACACCTGCCTACTCCCCTCTCTAACATACGCCTGTCAAACTTGGAAATTAACGAGGAACCATATTATTGCAAGACATTTAATTTAATTAATATTTATAGGTTATACTATGTTCTTATGTTATGACTTTTTGACATTGGTAATTTTGGATGAATTTTTGACATAATTAATTAATTTTAATTTTGACGTTTTAATTTCATAATATGATTTATTTGCCATTTTTATAATATCTTAGATTCTTATGTATTAAGGATATTTTAATTTAATTGAATCATTGGTGACAGTAGTATTTTTAATTTTATATTCTGACCTAAGATTCTGACATCCATTCTATATAATTATATAATTCTATGACATTACAAATCAATAAGTTATTAATTTATCAATCTAATGTGTTATAATATTATTTTAATATTAATTTGTGATATACAGTAGAAAATAGAATAAGTTGGTATAAAAATTTAAATTACGTTGCACAAAATTGTAAAAATTTCATGATGCTGGCAACCCTTTGAACAATGTTTACAATTTTTTTTTAAATTTTAATCTACCTACACCTGATGATGACTTTGTGGAAACCGGTCATGTAATATATACTAGTCAAAACAAAATAAGGGCCACGCGTCTTTTTTGTCGTTGGAAGCGATTACTTTCTTTTAATGGATTGTTAAGTGGCTGACGGTTTATGATGGTGTTAGCACACGTGTTAGCAAAGTTTTTTTTAAGTACTCCACTTGGATATTTTTTTGAAGTGGATAGTTTTGGACACTTTATTGTAACCACATGACTCTACCTGATTTTAAGACAGATTTTAAACTCATTTCAAATAAAGATTTCGTCAGGAGCAGTTAAAGTTTTGTTTTACTAGTGCCTTAATTATCATTTTCAGGACATCATGCAGAGAATTCGACGACATATGGACTTAGCAACCGTATCTAGGGCCGTAACATTACTGCAAGAAGGCCATCCACAGCGTTCTGTGGCGTTGCAGCTCGGTTTTTCTCGGCGAGCGATTCAAAATGCTTGGAATCGATTTCAAGAGACTGGGGCACTAACCAGAAGACGGGGATCTGGTAGAGTACGAGCAACCACCGCACAGGAGGACCGCTACGTGCGCTTGATGGCCCGTAGAGAGCGCGCCACCACAGCCCGCTCTATACAAAACCGTCTGCGGCAGGCGACGGGAACCAGCGTCAGTGACCAAACGATTAGAAATCGGTTACAAGAGGACCAGCAGTTCTCCAGAAGACGATTAGTACGAATTCCCTTAACGAGTACTCATCGGGCAAACCGATTATCGTTTGCCAGGCAGCATCTCGTATGGAATATGAGTGATTGGAAGAGTATTGTTCACTGACGAGTGCAAAGTGAAATTTTCTAGTGATGATCGTCGCATTAGAGTCTGGAGACGTGAAGGAGAGCGATTTTCCGATGCCTGCATACATGAAAGTGATAGATTTGGGGGTCCTAACGTTATGGTGTGGGAAGGAATCTCTATGTCTGGCAGAACCGAGCTAGTCATTCTCAGTGGAGGTACGATAACGGCTCAGCGATACATCGAGGAGGTCATAGGACCCCACGTGGCCCCATATGCACACAGAGTTGGCGCAGGATTCCAACTGATGCACGACAATGCTCGCGCACACACAGCTAGAGTCACCAGGGAAGCCCTAGAGTCCGCTGGTATACAGGTCTTGCCCTGGCCTGCGAACAGTCCGGACCTGAATCCCATCGAGCACATGTGGGACATCTTAAAACGAAAGGTCAGAAGCACAGATCAACCCGTCCACAATGAGAGACAGCTGATCGACGCGCTGAAAAGAAGCTGGGAAGAAATTCCGCAAGAAACAATTGTTCACCTTGTGGAGAGTGTACCTACCAGACTGGAAGAGTGCATTAGAAAACGAGGAGGCCATACCAGATATTAAAAAAATAAAATATGAACACCTTTTTATTTTTTTAGTTATTCAGTTATTTCTTTCTCTATAATTTTGCCTCAATATTTGATTTTTCGGTATAAGATGTTTTAAAACATTTTTTTAAATATTTTTTTTTCATTATCTTAAGATTAAATAATTTAAAATTAATTAATGTATCTAATTTATTCATTAATTTATCCTGTAATCGCATAAATTCTTGAAGGCACTTAAAAAACGTGGTGGGCCTTATTTTGTTTTGACTAGTATATAAAAATTAATGTAAAATACTTATTAAAGTGGAAATAGTGCAAGAAGTCCTGTGTGTTATTTCTGTGAAACATGAATTTCCACCAAGAACCTACAGTACAATCAATAACATATTAACGAGGAAAATAAAAATAAGATCATAACTTGGCAAAGAAGTATGGAAAGAAGCATTATTTCATAAGACAGAAAACTAAAGCCATCGACGCTCACAGTTACTCACAGAAGCTAAGATGGCGATGGGCTGGGCACGTGGCCAGACTTACTGACAGCCGCTGGACCACAAAGACTACATCATGGGCAGGTCCCTCTGGCCAAAGAAAAAGGGGCAGACCAAATGCACGCTAGGCAGACGATATTATAAAAAAAGCAGGTACTAGTTGGATACGAGAAGCACAGGATAGAAAACATTGGTTATCTCTGGTGGAGGCCTTTACCTTCCGTTGAGCGGGGTTCTTGCTTTAATATTTTACCCATAAAATTTGACTATATAACTACATATTTAATTAATTTATATGTTGCGACTTTTATGTACATGAATTTTATACCTATATCATTATATTACCTCTTATCTATATTATATAATACATTGTAAACTAAAATTAATTTTCTTTTCTTAACATTGTCTATTATAAATATGAAATTGATTTATTGCAATTTATTAGGTACCTAATGGAAATGAAAAGATTATTATTCTATACAATTTTTTTTCAAATTATTTTGCATACACATTATGTTGACTGTTGAAAAGGCTTTTTTAAGTTTTATTTATTTTTATTTTATATCAGCATGGGAATTTGCATGTCTCATAGTTTAGAAACGCCAGGCGATCAACTTGTAAACCACTTTGGAGATTGATTACTAAACTTGATTACTTAACGACAAAGGTTTATATTATATAAAAACATCATGTATGAGGTTTCATACATATATAAAGGCACGGTGTTGCCTATATTTAAAAATTAGACGACACCCCACATACTGGGATGAAACGAAAAATATTTCCATCCCCCACTTCACATAATATTTAATATTTTACGCAACGTATAATTATACCTAATTTTATACATCTTATGCATCATTACACAAATTATAAAAGCGGACAGACAGACAGAAAGACGGGCGTAGCGAAACTATAAGGGTTCCTTGAGTACTACGGAACCCTTATTACATTAAATACTATATAATATAATAGTAAAAATACAAGTAGTCGTTTTTTGGAGTCGGTTAAAAAGGTTGTTTTTACAAAGCTGTTTAAAATTTTCCTGTGTTTATTGAATTGTAAAAAAATCTTTGATAAATTGATTAGGAATTAAAATAAGAATGGAGAACAATTTCCATTTCAAATTGCGTGGGTAGACTGGAACCGCGATAGTTAAGGTTTAAAGTGTGTCACCAAAATAATTTTTGGCTTATCGTAATTTTGTATGTAATTTAATTTAAAACCAATTTCACATATTCTCACTAGAATTAACATAAATAAAATGGTATGAAGCAAGTTTTTCCGTGTACAATGAAACTTTAGTAGTTAGAAGCAGATTGGATTCTCAAGTTGGCAGAATTGCATTCATTTTGTTCCAGACTTGTACTTGAATGTTTCAATTGTACAAGTGTGGTCTCGGGGGATTTCACAAATTTCTCTCGTATTTCTTTCCTTGTATGAATGTTATCATAGTGCGGAGTGTTTGGTGAATTCATTATATTTACAAACGGGCAGACGGATTGCCTGATATTAAGCAATTCTTGCCGCCCATGATAACCATTGACACCATAGGGCTCCTATGGCAAAGTACCTAACACCTATCCTAATATTAGGAGTTAGCCCTCATAACCACCAGAGTTTCTTTGTTGTCGCGACGGAAGAAACTGCACAGTAAATAGAACTCTGCGCTATTACAATAGAGCTGATGATCAAAGTGTCAGAATTTATAACTCTACACGATTTTTATCTCTACTGTATTAGGGCACTTCTATTTACAGTGCTGTTTTTTCCGTCGTGAACACTAAAAAACGCCCGTGGGAACGTAGCCTCAGAGTAAACTTGGAGCTTTTAACAACTGTCATAATAATATGATGTAATTCAATTAAGTTACGTCAAAATATATGTAACGTCACCGTCAAAGAGTTCACCTTTTACCACAGACCAAACTCAAAATGGGGCTGACATTATTTTTATTCATTCCATTTACGCGGTCTGAAATTGTGAATAACCGTTCCGACAATCTGCACGGAGTACTTGTGCTAACTTTGAATAGCCATACGAATGTTCCTCATAAACTATTTTATGGTTAGTACGGTTTGCAAAAAAAAAATACAAGTACAAAGATACGTACTGAAAATATTAGGATAGGTGAAGCTATAAAAATGTGAGATATTTTTTATTCTACGGGTCAGTTCACACCGAAACGAGATTTTTAATATAGTGATTTAAAATTGAACTTTATAACTGAACTGGTCCTACTACAATTATGGATGGATGGATAGATGAGTGGATGGATGGATGTTTGTTACTCTTTCACGCAAAAACGACTAGATTGATTTTGATGAAATTTGGTATGGTAGTTAAGCTTAGGCTCTGTAATAAAACAATAGGCTACATTTTATCTCGAAAAAGTACAGTGTTCCCATGGTATACTGTATATTAACGCGGAGCCGCAAGCAGAAGCTAGTAGGTTCATATTTGAATAAAGGGGTGTTTAATGTTGCTTAATGAAAGATAATAAATATTATGTATATAGGTACTAGCTCCTTAGAAACAATTCAATGATTTTGAACTATTTTTTTTATAAAAGTATTAGTTTTTTGACATTCTGACAGTTGTGTCTGTTACCAATTTGGGATTAAATTATTTTAATTTTGGTTATTTCATAATTGCCTTCGTCAAGTTTATTCAAATCTTTCGAATACAAAACGCTTGCAATAAATATTATATAAATAATATAATCGCTAGTTTTTCCGACCCTCTCACGGAATGCCACATAGGTAATATTTTTTTTATTTTTACAAAACGGAAAACCTACTTTCGTGCGATTCTCAAAAGGGATTCGTTCCATATTTTATGAAAGATCTGAAAAGGGTTAAATCCCAAAGGCCACAAGTTCACATTCGCTACTGGAAGGAATGGGTGAATTAAATTTTGACAGAACTCGACATGGGTGGTACAGAAATTAGCTTAGACTTTGAATTAGAAGTGTGAGGTCAAAGGGAATTCAGTTTGAGAAGCCCTTTGAACAGTTTCGTGACGTTAATGATTGACAGGGGCCAAAATTCTTACAATTGTGTTGTAACTTGCAACAGTGTCAAAGTCAAGACATTTCATCTTCTCCTTTAATTATTACCCTCATTTTTATGACTAGTCAAGACATTATACGAAATGGGTTTTAATAGAAATATGGTGGAATTAAAGTCATCTTTTAGTTTTATTATTAAAATAAATTTAAAAATGTAGCTTTTAAAGTACGAAATGTTGTATTTTTAAGCTGATGTTAAAACCAAGCATTATGCGGTATTTGGCATTAAAATTATTCACTAGCAAGTTTCCGAGATAACCCACGAACTCAATGGGAACGAATATGATAATACGCATCTCTTATCAGCTCTCTATTTTTCTCGCTCACTCTCACAGACTATATGCAAACGTTCAAATGCTATACAAAAATATTGTAGTGTATTCCTTAAGGCTTAAATAACATTAAATGTAGATTTTGTCACAAAACCGAGGCATCCCCAGGAGATTCAAATCCTTCGAATGTAAAGAAGAAAAGTACTTGGACATCTGTAAAAATTGATTGGTACTTACTACCTACTGGTAGTATCTATGGGCATCCAGGATATAGCTGTGAACTTTGCTGCCTTACAACTTGGAGCTTTTTGCATGTAATGTAAAGTTGCCGAGTCGGCATTCCGCATCTGAATCACTTTGCTGCCTTATTACTTCGAGCTGTTTGTCTGTAATGTAAAGTTGCAGAGTCGGCATTCAGCATCTGAATCACTTTGCTGCCTTGTAACTTGGAGCTTTTTGTCTGTAATGTAAAGTTGCTGAGTCGACACTCAGCATCTGAATCACTTTGCCGCCTTGTAACTTGGAGCTTTTTGTCTGTAACGTAAAGTTGCAGAATCGACACTCAGCATCTGAATCACTTTGCTACCTTGTAACTTGAAGCTTTTTGATTGTTATGTAAAGTTGCAGAGTCGACACTCTGAATCACTTTGCTGCCTTGTAACTTGGAGCTTTTTGTCTGTAATGTAAAGTTGCAGAGTCGACACTCAGCATCTGAATCACTTTGCTGCCTTGTAACTTGGAGCTTTTTGCATGTAATGTAAAGTTGCAGAGTCGGCATTCAGCATCTGAATCACTTTGCTGCCTTGTAACTTGGAGCTTTTTGTCTGTAATATAAAGTTGCAGAGTCGGCATTCCGCATCTAAATCACTTTGCTGCCTTATTACTTCGAGATTTTTGTCTGTAAATTAAAGTTGTAGAGTCGGCATTTGGCATTAGAATCAGTGATGGAAAACCGAGCATTAGCGTCAGTTCACACCGAATCGAGACGATACGTGACGCGGCGCTTTATTTTTAAGATAGCGATTCAAAATTGTACTTTTTTACTACACAAGAAGATACACGTTTAATTGTAAGAGTTCGAATGTCAAACATAACCGTTCTGCAAAGCCCGGCGCCGCTCTTGCAATGAAACGTGTATCTTATGTACCTACTGAATAAAGTTCAATTTTGAATCACCGTTTTCAAAACGCAGCGTCTCGTTTCGGTGCGAGCTGGGGCCGTATTACAAGCTCTTAATTCCAGCCAGTTTACGCCATCAAACAAACTGGCTGGAATTTTCGTATTATAGTCGCATGTTGCCAGCCAGTCAGCAGTCACGTGACTTTTGACTTACTTCTGCATTGAAACTTGAGTGGTATTTTCGTATTATGACAGTACTTCTGACATAAGCTGGCATGTATTTACGTCAAAAACTGTTTAAACGAAGCCGTTCAGTTTACGCTCAACTTCATTAGCTTTTATTGAATAGTTTATATTTTAGTGTTCTCTTTTAATAATATATAGGTTAGGTTAGTATCGTAAAATATTGCTAAAGTGAGCATAGAATTTAATTTATAAATAATTAATAATAATTTAATAATTAATAATTAAATTAATAATTTATTATTTAATTTATAATAATTTCTCCCATAGAATTCAGTGTATCTGAGACGTCAGTCCACATGCGTTTGGAGTATTCTCGCGCCTGCGCCGATTTGTTGAATCCAACAGCTATATCCCTGTGAGAATTCAAAAACTCCCACAAAGATTCTAGCTAGTTGAATGAAACCCGGCGACGACGCGAAAACACCTCCTGTGGACTAAACATGAATAGCCTTTGTTTCAGTCTAAACTAATATGTACTATGCTTAAATACACTTTATATTTGATAAATAAAACACTAATAATACTTACGCCATTCCTAATTATTTAAATCTTATATTATTGAGATTACAAATTAAAAAACATTACACTTTTCTAATCATTTAACAGTCCGGTCAGATCAGTATTGCCAAACTCAGATTATTTAAATTTGCCGCCTTTTTTCAGTTTCATTAATCGCTGGCCAAATGGCCAAATCGAGCTGTAAAGTAGTTAAATTGGCAACACTGATTTCACTCCTGATAGGACCTCTATGCCGACGATCACTCACTATTCACTATTTAGAGACTCCGCGGTTATTGAACTGTGAATTCCGTTTTCCAAATCTTCGTAACCCTAATTGCGCCTTAAACAGCATACTCACGCACGGTCCGATCCAGCACCGTGGCCGTGGACCGTGAGTATGCCGCTTATTTTACCGATAATTTTTTTAGAAATAAGGTTTTTGGTAGAAAATAAGCACATTTTTTTCTTGAAATAGGTGTATACAAAAACGACGGACATTTTACCAACTTAAACCATTTATTTTTTGCAGTCCATAAAATTTGCTTTAACTTTAACAATAATTGTACATATTCTATGTATAGTTAAAAATATTTAGTACAAGTTTTCTGTTCGTTATTGGCTATTCACTTCATAAGTGCATGGCAAGAAAAAAACATACTGTAACACGTCAAATTTGACGTATCCGAATGTCACCTTCATGCTCCATTAAACCAGTCATAGACAATCAAACCAGGATGAATCCAGTCAGCATGAAATATCGTTGTAATACGAAAAAAGAACAAGGCACTTTAAGGCCGTATATTGAATTGCCTGGAAACAAGCTAGTTTTTTAAAAGATCATAATACGGCCCCTGATCCTTATTCTGCGTAGTTTGTTATGTTACAGTCGTATTGAATACAGTAATTTTTGGCGTAGCTTGTCGAGTTTTGGAGGAGTTAATGTAATGTTAAACTAAAAGTTGAAGCTGCTGATGTGAGAACACCTTTATGCAAGAAGCACCTCCATCCAAACTAAGAAACTGTTTTCAAATCTTGAATATATTCCAAACGATTAAATCGCACATACTAAACAGACACAGTAAATAGTGGGACACGATGTGTCGTTAAATTATGTCGATACTTCCAACGGGTATACCTGTCGTGATGTTAATTAAAGGTTTTACTGTATTTTTACAAAAAACACAGTAAAACTTTCCTTGAAAAAAAAATCCTCGCACCCATAAGTCGCCATTGTACACAAATGAGTAATTTATTAAAATGTTCAGTGTAAACATAATATTGATAATGTAAGTAGGGTACAATGTAATGCACAAAATTCTATGAATAGAACATTTTTGACAACGGTATTATAAATGGTGGATACCATTCGCCGTGTTATGTTCAACGATCATGTAATTCGTATATTTTTAATTTGCGAAAGCGAATTAAGCTAAAAGCCGGCGCGCCCGTATGACAAGTTAAAATGTCACATAACTGTAATGTGTATCCTAATTAATTATTTGCTATTTGAAAATTATGCCCAGTTCTTAGGAAATATTCAATTTGTTTCTAATTAAATTGATGTTATTTTAATTAATTTTTAACCCAAAAAGCCATTTAGTTTACTGTAGTTGTGCAAAATAATCCTCATTATTATTTTTACCCGACTACGGCGAAGCCAAAAGGAAGGGTTTTGGCAGTCTATATATTATTATGTACTTATGTATGTTTGTTCCATAGTAGCGCCTAAACAACTGTTCCAGTTTTAATACATATATATGGTGTCAATAGATTCGTAACAATAGCCCTGGTAACATAGACTATATTATAATTTACGTAGTCGAGTTATAATTTTAATGAAAGATTTTTTTTTTGCTACGAGTTTGTTTTATAATTTTGTTTAGAACACGTGACATTAAATATATTAACGACTTTGATAGTGGCGGTAAAGTTAAAATCAGGGAATATAGTTATATAGTTTGGTGTAATAGCACAGAGTAGAAAACATATATTATACTTATGTACAGAGGAACATCTTTCATAGAACGGAGAAAATCGTTTCAAATTTGAAAATTTTGACTTCCCCTTCAACGTTTCACAATTTTTCCACACAATCGTGGACACTCCGTATGCTTGCAGTAGTGCAATCAAATCAAGGGCTACTTATGTAGCTGTTTTATCTTTTCCTCTTTCTTTAATCCGTGGTTAAAGCTCCATATATCCTCCAAAGCTATATCCATCATCATGCAAAATGCAATTACCTACCACTGCACTGGATGGATTTATTTAACACCTAGCTTTTGAATGCGGCTCCGCCCGTATAAATACAGAACCCCACGAGAATACTGTAATTTTTAGGGATAAAAAATAGGCCATATTTTTTCATCAATTTACAAATTTCATCCAGATCCATTCAGTAGTTTTTGCGTGAAAGAGTAAAAAACATCCATCCATCCGTCCTCGCAGATCTTAACATTTATAATAATATAAGTATTAAAATCATCGTACAATATAAAATATTTTTTCACTACGCCTTAAATTTCTATATAATAATACTGTATTATTTTCCGTAAAAACACACCGTGTGTTAAATTGATCTGAATTAAGGATAACAAAACCTATTGTATATAATATATAAAATCAGGAAAATGAAAATAATCAGACACAGTCTGCGGTGTGAGATATGTACGGTCATTCTGTGTTATTAAGGCAGTACTGCGAGGCTCCAGTATAATTAACCACAGTTTCAACGCTCCAGTATTTTTTAATTTTATAAATACTGCACTTGAAATTGCCTTAACGATAATTTATGGAAGCTATGACGTTGATGGAGTAGTCATTCTTATAATAATTTTCCTTTATTCATAACAGCGAGCTAGCAATAACGACAAAACACATAAAAAATTGAGTGATGGCGTTGGCAAAAGTCATAAGTAATACACTCAGTAATCAACAAAAAAAAATGAATATTGATGTAGTTTTGTACAAAAAGTTTTAAAGTTATGATATTACTATAATTTTAATTTAAGATATGTAAATACTTATTACTCATATTAAAATAAAAGTAGTCTGTAAGTATAGCTTATTTCTCTTATCATTCCAGGGGAGATGATTGACTTACGCGAAAATAGTACGCGTAAGTCAATTATCTCCCTTATATATGAAAATAATTCTGTGGTTCCATCTCTAAGTCTGTTTTCTTTATTTTCTCCTTAAGGTACACGCTACGAACATAAAAGTAATTTGCATGAAAAATAGCATTTGTAAGTTATACTAATAAGAAAGTTCGTGATAACAATGTTATGATTCTATGTCGGGAGTAGTAAGAAGAAAAATACATATCTCCGGTATGAAGAAGCTTAGCAAGTTACAAACTTGATATTGGAACGAAGTTTGTCTCGCCACAACCGACGTTACAAGTAAATAGGGTTGTCGAAAGCAGTTTTTTTTTAATATTTTTTTTTATATTTTATTACACAATCCAAATACTTACGTATACATTTATGTACGACACTCAGATACAAGTATAAGATGATGATAATAAATTAATTTCGAAAAGCAAAAATTTTAATACTAACGTGCTCTAAAATTCCTATAAAATGTTGATCACTATATTATACAAAGCTACAAAAAGAGATATCCAGCGAGTACCAAAAAAATATATTAGTATGAATTGCAGAAAATTCGGAGCACAAATATTTTTAGATTTTAGAATTCGGTAGCCAAGATATGTTAAAATAACAATTTGTTTATTAGCTCATAAAATTATAAAATCCAATCATGAATCATTTAATATTTCCGAAGCAAATAATGTCATTAAAAACATAACTTAATTAAATACAGGAGCATTATTTCAGGTAGGCATATCCACCATGATAGACATGGTTTTTTTTATGAAAGAATATAAAAAATTACAGATTGATAGAGGAAATCTGTCTTTTCTACCAAAAAACGCATTACTAACACAGAGTAGAATATATATTATATACTTGAGTACAGAGTAACAACTTTCATAGAACGATCTAAATCGATCCAAATTTGAAAATTTTGGCGTCTCCTTCAACGGCCCACGATTTTTTCATACAATCGTGGACACACCATATGCTTGTAGTAGTGCAATCAAATCGAAAGCTAACTGTGTAGCTGTTTATCTGTTCCTGTTTCTTTATTCTGTGTTTCTACTGTGGTCATCTACGCATATATTTAAATCTGAGATGAATTTCTTCATATTAATCCTAGTTGGCTGTTGCCGCATAATAATTAAGTAAATTGGGTTACGTAGAATCTAATCTGTCTCTTAATTGACAAGTGCCAGTTTTAATTAAATCTGTTATTAGTGCATTTGCGATAAACTTTCTTTTATCTTGGAAGCTGATAAAAACAATTTGCAGCATTAATATATGATAACTGCCCAAGTGCGAGTCGCAAGTCGCAAGCGCACGTAGGGTTCCGTAAAAAAGGGTAAAAAAATCACGTTTGTTTGTGGGACAGTAATTTTTTCTGTTTTTAGTATAGCGGTCACAGAAAAATACCATCTGTGAAAATTTCAACTGTCTTAGCTAGACAGTAAAATTTTCACAGTATATGATATCATATATCGCTGTATATACAGCCAGCCCCAATTTTGGTAATATTTGGGATATGGGGCCTTTCATTTAAAACATTAAAAATAATTTATAATGCGACGTACCTCGGCACCATTTGCTTTGGCGCACCGGCTTGGGCAGATAGGGCTACAATAGGAGCGGCCCGTCGTAAACTTTTGCAAAGCCAACGTCTCGCCTTAATATTTTTATGTAAGGCATACCGTACCGTAAGTACTGAAGCACTCCCAGTCTTAGCCGGAGTCCTACGAGTAGATTTAGAGATACAGCGTCGTGCAGCGCTATATTATAAAAATAAAAAAATGACTAACCCTGAGTTTTTAAGCGCGAAAGAGAGTAATAAGATAACTAGATTATTCGAGACATTAGATATTTCTATACAGAACCTAATTTCTGAGTGGCAGGAACGGTGGGACAACACTATCAAAGGGCGTCACCTATATAATTTGTTCCCTTCGGTACGCGATCGACTCTCGAAGCAATGGATAGAAATACACCACTACGTCGCACAATTTTTGACAGGACACGGAAACTTCAAAGCGAAACTATTTGGATTTACATTAGTCTCGTCTCCGCTATGCGAGTGTTCGACCGAAGGTAGCCCTTATGAACAAACTGCTCATCACATACTCTGGGAGTGTGATCTCTGGTATGACGAAAGAATCGAAATGTTGAACAGCGTCCATTGTGTTTCTAGGGTTGTGTACTATGAAGATCTCGTGGGCTGCGCGAAGAACTTCCGAGCTTTCAAACGTTTTTGTCATAAGTACTATTGGAAACAATGCAACACTTTTTTGTCGTTATAAATGCATTGTAAACAATTGTCATATTATAAATTAAAACATTTAATTACATTCTGTCTTGTAGTCATAAAAAAAAAGAAAAAAAAAACATGTTATTCCCCTTTAATTCTGTCTTTTTGTCATCACAATTTTTGCTGTCTCCCGCTTTGCTTGGGGAGGGAAACTGGAATACTTCCTACTCCTCCTACAATCTTCTGATTAATTTTGTTGCGGGTTCCAAGACAGATTAAGCATGTCCCCCGGGCACCCCTGAGATCATATCAAAGGGTTTTTGCGGTTGGTTACCAAAAAAAAAATTTTGGTAATAAACTTACACTTTCATTTCATTTTTATTGAATTATAAATTAATTTTCTTAACATCATAAACTGTTTT
The DNA here is from genome assembly GCA_963565745.1 of Phengaris arion. Taxonomy (NCBI): domain Eukaryota; kingdom Metazoa; phylum Arthropoda; class Insecta; order Lepidoptera; family Lycaenidae; genus Phengaris; species Phengaris arion. Next base: position 12,194,199 of record OY751444.1, read on the forward strand.
TATTTTTAGTTTGGACCAATCAAAACGGGTGTGATGTTGGTTTGACGTTTATGAGAATACCATTTTGCAGTTTTAATATATCAGAACTGGATCGTAACAGTATTATTGCAGGATTGATTTAGCAGAATTGATCTTCTGGTGACAAACAGACGGACGGACGGACAGACTGACAGCGAAGTCTCATTAATAGTGTTTACTCTTTGGGTAAGGAACCCTAAAATGAATTAATAATTTAAAAGTAATTAATGAAATATTTCATAGGCGAGATTCAAGCTTATCAATATTATATTTTATTAGCTGTTGCCTATGGCTCCACCCGCGTAAATACAGTATCCCACGGAAACACTGTACTTTTTCGGAATAAAATGTAGCATATGTTTTAGTTCAGAGCCTAAAAACCATATGAAATTTCATCAAAATCCGTTATGTAGTTTTTGCTTCAAAGAGTAACAAACATCCATCCATCTTCACAAACTTTCACATTTATAATAGTAGTACTATTATTATAAATGATACTTTAAACGAGACAGACAATCTTATATAATTGTATATATAATCGGTTTGTCGACAACGGCTGCAAGTATTAAGCTATGAAATTTAGTATGCAGGGAGGAAAAGTAGTATGTAGCGTTTGGGGGGAGAAAAATCGATCTAGCTAAGACCTATCTTATCCCTGAGAAACTGTGCATTTTTAAGCTATAAGTATTTTATCCTTAGTAGTGCAATAAAATATCAATCATTTCGACTATATTATGTCAGTGCGATCGGCAGTTTGGTGTGCGTACTATGTATAATTTTTGCTTTGTTAGAAAATTCAGAATTTCGTGGGTTCGAATCAAAAACGGTAAAATTTATTGGTGATTCTTTTTATTTTATTTAAATATTTTTTGTTAATATCTATTGATCTGAAAAAATCTCGGTTACTTAGGTACTAATATCGAATAGGAGTAACAAAAAGCAATTAGGTAACAAGGTACATTATACTTCCTAAAAGTATCTATCTCCTATGCGATAGAAAAAGCTACTTTACTGCGGCAAGGGAGTTACTTATTCAGTAAGTTAACAACGCACGACTGTACACGTAAAACCGACAAAAACTATCTGAACGACATTTTATCATGTAGGTACTAGAAGTTTCGATAATTTTGTGTTACGTACATCACCATAGGAACATCCGGATTAAACATGGCATATAAAGACCCCATATATTTTCCGCCTTCAGTTCGGACTGGACGGATACAAAATCGTATCGTGTGTGTGAAATTTGGCCTTGAGGCAGATCGCGTCAGTTGGCTGGATGGTTGAAGCGATTCGTTCACATCGCACTGAACGGATGGACTGAACGGATCGTGGACATATTGTAACAATGTACGTTACAAGCTGTAAAAAATTAACATTGTACTTTAAGTCTAAAAATTTTGTTTTAGAGTGTAAAAAAACTATTTCGAATTTAAGAGCTGTTTTTCCTAATAAAATGCAATGAATATAATAATACCAACGAAGTGAAGTGCTTGTTACGATTAATTTTTAAAATAAGTAACTATAGAACTAAGACAACATTAGATAATGATTCATTTTTGTCCATAATCCGCAACTTTACAACCAGCACTTTGAAGTAAACTAGAACCAATATCCAACACAACCGTAGCTCTCACCAAACGAACTGAAGAGATATTTCCGTTTACGAATCTGTTCAGGCATCAATTCGGTCTGATGCGATCGGCCTCCCCGTGTATGATACGCTTAACGCGGACGTGATATCTACAGACAAAAATTTACTGTTCAAAGGAAATTAATATTGTGATTTGTTTGTCTTCATCTTTTATAAAATTTTACATATTGTTATGTAATGGAACAGAATTAACTGCAATTTGCTTGAATTGTTGAAACTCAAACTGTGTGAGACTTTGCTATCACTATATTTTTGTTATATGAATCTATAGCAGCTATTGTTACAACCCATACATAACCGCCAGTAATTTTAGGCATTTTAAACCCCAATCTGCGGAAAAAATCCCAGTGAGCTGAATTTTTGTATACACCTTTATTACGGGATTGTAATGAAGATGTGAAAAATCGACATTGATATCGTGCCGGCTTAAAAAGTTATAAGGGTCAAATGGTCACGTAAATAGGTTATTCGCAAATATCTCGTGAGTTGTTGCTCGGAGGTCAATAGTGGTTATTATAAAAATTGTTTATCGTAATTATCTACAAAAAATGCCTCTTGCATTTTGACGTGGTAACGTCTTATAATTTGATGGAGCCGGCTGCACGCACGAAAAAACATGACTCATGCGTTACTTGTTACCAGCGTTACCTCGCTAAATATGACGCATTGCCGTTACCTCAGCTAGCCGCGCCTTAGGTATGTGAGCGGTGAGCGGTGGGACGGAGAGGCGGGGGCGCTTGATGTTATTACTCAGTTCGGCGCCGGACTTCGCGGCGGCATCACGCCTACCTAAGGCGCGGCCAATTAGTTCCGCGCGCACTATAAACATGACGTTGTCACGTTCAACTATCGTCAATAAACCACTTTACAGACAACCGATTTTTTTCTGTAAAATAACCGTTTGCGGAGTAAAGCGACTAGTATGCACTCACGGTATTGTATTGCGTCACTTATTATATACTATCTTTTGCACGCAGCTTCGTCTGCGTAAATGCAGTATCCCACGGGAAGACTGTAGTTTTTCGGGATCAAATGAAGCCTATATTTAACTCAGAGTCAAAACTACTATCCGTTCAGTAGTTTTTGCGTGAAAGAGTAACAAACTTACCTCCATTTATACATCCATCCTCACAAACTTTCAAATTTATAATATTAGTAGGATTTATCAATATGTTTGTTGCAGGGAGCCTGCTGCGCGGGTAGGATGCGGCGGCATGCTCCGGCCGCTGCTGCTGATGGCGCTCCTCATCAGAGTGGGAGCCCCGCACTTGCATGTCACTGGTAAGTATTTGCCATGTCTGCTAGTGGAAATACTGTATTAGCCACTCTGCGAGTTTCGGGCTAATTGCCCGAAACTCGCAAAAAGAAAAAAAAACTTGAGAGGTGTCAAGGGACACCTGGATGGAACGTAGTTATAATATATAACTACGTTCTAAAATATATAGTTGACAGTGAATAATTGAAGCCTATTTTGAAAGATATATAATATCAGCTATATATTCCAGTGAACGTCCCGTGAAAATCGGTCTAGCCGTTTCAGAGATTAGCCGGAACAAACACACAGACTGACAGACGGACAGAAAAATGTTAACAATTTATATTTTATTGTAAGTACCGATCATGCTTTTAAATGCATTAAGTGAAAATAAAAGTTGTTAATTTGAAATTACAAACAGACACTTCAATTTTGTTTATCTGTATAGATATAATATATTATATTATACAAAACAAATAGTTGAACTAAGTATATATAGTGCGCGCGGCTTAGGTAGGGACAGGGGTGAGGGGGCGGGTTGCTTGCTGCTCGCAGTGTTGCCGCCGCGAAGTCCGGCTCCGTACTGAGTAATAACATCAAGCGCTCGGCTAGCTAGTCACAAAATGTAACAGTCATAACAGTCACAATGTGTAATTGCAAAATTCTACATTTCTGTCAAGGTGATAAGGTCGTTTTTGTATCATTCTTAATAGTCGTTATTTCATTGTGATTTCGAGTGGCAAAAAGTGTCGTGCCTAAATCAATCCGTCTAGCTTCCATACAATTCGCAACGCGCCATAAGGAACTACGTTCCAAAACGGAAATGTAAACAATTTCATCCTTAGTGTATTGTAAGTACCACTTTTACCTGTAGGTTGATTCTGCTAATTAAATCTTACAATTATAAATTTCTGGTGCAGTCGCAATATGTTAAAACAGTATAATGGTATTCTAATAAACGTCAAACTAACGTATAAGGCGTTTTGATCGGTGCAAATTTTTTAATCCATTTAATAATATCAAGACGATTCATTTATAATAATTCACTGTTAATATTTATTATTGAGTAAATTGAAAGTAATAGATAAAATATATGTCAATCAAGGTTCTAGTATCCTCTTATATGCCCTTGATATAAAGCTATTAAGGTAGGTTAGCTATTCACTTCGGCACGAATGGGCCGGCTCGACCGGATAAATACCACGACCTCGCAGAAAACCGGCGTGAAGTAACGCTTGCGTTGTGTTTTGCCGAGTGAGTGAGGTTACCGGAGGCCCAAGGGGATATCAAGGACCAGGAACGCAAGTCGCAACGCTAGAGGAGTTACAAGTATAACTCAAGTCTGGTGTTGGGAGTGTCCCTGGGCGGCAGTAATCGCTTACCATCAGCTGATTCGTCCGCTCGTTTCCTGGTTCATTTCATAAAATAAAAAAAAAATATAATAAAAAGAAAACTTTAACTAAAATGAAAAAATAATCTTAACTTTTATATAAGCCTATACCCAGCTGACGTAGATCATTGTACAGAGCAACAAAAATTGTCTCTCGGATATATCTACTTTTTCTCGGATATATAAATACGTAAATATATAAAATGTTTGACTAATATATATATACATTGTACTATGTATTATCCAAGCATTATATATTATAAGCATTCAAAATGTTATTACGTTAATCACTTTACAATTACTACGTTAAATCGAATATATCTCCACCTACCATAATTTTCGGATTTTGTTCCCCACTCATAACTTGTATATTATACCCGGCGTATTTCGGGGCTGCCACTTTGGTGACATCACATATTATGATATAAAGTTAATCCAATGACAACTATTCTTTTCTGTAAACTCTGGGTTCATCTCAGAGATGATTGAAGTGGTGATTATGATTCCGATAAATCGTGGTACGCCAGCAACGGTTTTTCTACTTAAATGTATCTGGAGCATAATAATACTTTTACCAGGATAGAATAATTGTAGCGCATGGCTTTAGGAATACTCTTTGTTCTGTCCCCTTTAGAAACATACTTAATATAATTAAAATACCCTTTGTTCCAGCTCCCCCGGGCCTGGACACAACATATCAGCTGACTAAACCTACTCCAGTCACCTTCACCAACAAACCTCGCCGAGTCTCCAGTAGAAAGGGGAAGGAGGGTTCACCGATGCTCAACTACATCTTCGACTCATATGCCACTAGCAACAAGCATTTCCATGATAAGTAAGTGGTATATTTAGAATTACTAAGAATATAATGAATGAATGAATGGCTTCTCAATTAAATGTAAACCTGGGTTACCCAGATATGTTTACCAGGGTAACCGAGCTTTGCTCGGAGTTCTGATAAATTTAAAAAACAAAAAGAATCACAAAAATATGTATCTGACCTGGATTCGAGTCCATTATATTCCGAATTTTCAAATAAAGCAAAAATTTTAACATATGCGTACCATCTGCCAATTGGACTGACACAATAGAGTCGAAATTATTGTTGAATATATTGCTGCAGGACAAAAGAAAAAACCACATATAGCATATTAATGTGTAGTTTCTCATTGATAAGACCTAGCTAGATCGATTTTTCTCCCCCAAAACTCCCTGCATACTAAATTTCATGGTAATACTTTTCGAGAAACCGATTATATATATAAGAGTTTCAATAGAAGTGACAACAACAGACAAGCATGCCGCGCGCGCTACATAAGAGCCAGTACACTATAGCTACGTAGGAGCTATAGTGCCCAAGTGTGTGAGCAATACACATGAGTACTCTCTCTATTCCTTTACTATCGTAAGCCAGTGAGACCGACACGACTGGTGAGAGAGCGCAGGACCGATGCATGTATCATCTCCCTTGTCAGAATACTAGGTTGTTCTAACCATTATTAGCCTGCATTATCCTAACCAGACTTGAGAACAACATTTTTTTGGTTTTTCCGACGCAGGCACCTCCGGGCTCGAGTGCCAAGCTCTAAACATAATTACTTCTTAAGCATATCGCGAAAATACTACACGAAGTGTATGATTGGGTCTTTTTTACCTTTACCGTGCTTAGCCCTGCTATATCCACCGCTGCGGCCGCAACACGACATAATGACGATATGTAGCGGGGAGGAGAGTACGTTAGCTCCAGCTATTGAGAAGTGTGGCAAGGTCGCGCAAGCCCTGGGTCTAATATACCCTATGCGCTCCCCGGGTTAGCATTCAATGTGCTAAAACCAAATAAGGTTTTACATTTCGCTGCGCCACGCATAAGTTCTAAGTCACCTGAGCGAAAATGAGAATCTGAACTCATTAAAAACCGAGCGAAGTACGAAGTTATGAAGTTTTGATATAGAATTTCTATGAACTTTGAAGTCATTATAGTAATTTACAAGTTGGCAAGCTAGTGCGCTGACAGTAGTCCGTAATCGTAGGTTTATTCTCCGATCGTATTTTTAGTATGGTGGGCAATAGTGAAAATGAAGGTTTGGAAGTTTCATTATTTCAGTTTGACGACCTCTGTGGCTCAGTGGTTGGCGCGTCGGCGCTTAAGCCGGAGGGCGCGGGTTTGAATCGACAAGATGTATATTAAATACATGTATAGTATACTAAAAATAGATATATACATAAATATATATATATATATATATATATATATATATATATATATATATATATATATATATATATATATATATATATATATATATATAGTTAAGCAGTATTAAATATATTTTCGTTATCAGGAACCTGTGATACAAGTTCTTCGGATAATTAGTGCCAGATTGACGTGGTGTAGAAGAGACCATAGATAGAGATATTATTATTATCTTCGTAATTTGTAGATTCTTAGTAATATGATATATGACATGGTGATCGTATCGATGGCCACGCTTTCCGCTGTTTTTTTTGCAATAAATATGACCATATATAATTAATTTATTATATTTTTGTCTATAATTTCCCAACGAAATCTTAAAAAAATATTTTGTTAATAATATTGTTTATCGCAAAGAAAATATATAAACTTTATTTTATGATTTGCAAAAATATACCTATCTGTATTATGAATTTTAAAAACGTCTTTCTTCATGGGGAATTATTGTATTGTATACCATTTCTATTGAAACCATAAATAGCTTGACATTCAATAAACTAAGTATCGATCTATGAATGATATGTTATCATCACATCATAAAGATTTACAAAAATAAATCGTCGTACTTCGCCTGCGCTGTCACAACTTGTTGATGCACTTTCAGTCATGTCATGTCATGTTTAAGGTAATTCTTCATTCCATTGCCTGAAATTAAAATATTTAATGTGTGTCTTAAAATATTGGCAGTTTAATGATGCAAGTATCATTTAATATATATAATGCTACTGTACGTGTGTGTGTCACTGAACTCCTCCTAAACGGCTGGACCATTGATTATGATATTAGAATTATCCAGTAGTCACTTGTTAGAATTATCAAGAGTTGGAAATAGTGTAATCAAACATGGTTATGTCATCGTCTATATCGCCTGTCTCCAGAGGTTTATCCTTTAGTGAAGTCCTGATTATATTCGAAATGTTAATCGAAGGCGCATTGAATATTTATAGCCGTAAATCACGTTTCATCGGAGGTCACACGTAACTTCCAAACTGCCGTTAAATGGCCGAATAATGTTGCAGACGTGAAAAGTGCTTATATTTTGTCCAAACTCTAGTGCTAAATAGCTCCTTTGTGAAGCTTAAGAGCATCATTATCACAGTATTCCTCTTTATTTAATATCAGTTTTAGGTTTTTAGATGTATTATATCAGTAGTATACTTTGAATTTGCCTACTTAAGTAGCTAGGTACTTCGCAAAACTCAAAATTTGGTTGAACACTCCTACTACTATTATGAATGTGAAAATTTGTAAGGATGGGTGGATGGATGTATGGATAGATTTCGATGAAAATTATTATGGTAGTAGTTTAGGCTCTGGATTAAAAGGTAGGGTAGTACTTTTTATCCCGCAAAAGTACAGAATTCCCGGGGGATACCCGATACTAGGTATATTTACGCGGGTGGAGCCACGGGAAAAGCTAGTATGAAATATATTTCTTTACTTGTACGGTTAAGGTAGAAATGTTATGTTTATAGAAGCTGAAGATATAGTTTTTTTCATTGCATTGGAATATTTACATGATAATACATAATTTGTCAATCTGTTCCCTAAATGATACACAATTCTTGAATTTGCTGCGCTATTAGTAGTTAGTTTTATGTTAACAGATACATAAGAGACCATTATAAATTTGAATAAGCTCATTAATCTTATAACTGAACAACCCGTAATATCTTGTATGTGAAATTAAACCCAGCTGAAACTAACCTCTATCGCTTATTTTAGCTAAAGAATTTCGTATAAAATTCTCGCTTCTATGAATTATAATTAGTAAAATGTTGAACATTTTCAACCGGCACGTTAATTATAAATATTTTTAGGTCACTTGTTTCGAAGCTAAATTTCAATTTTCCTGTCGACATATTTTGTTTTACCTCAGGCGAAAGTTCAGTTTCAATTGCCATGTCGGCCATGTTTAAAAAGACATCGGGCGTTCCTACCCGCTTTTAAAATAAGTCGCGTCCACAAACTAAAATACTTTTGGATTGTATAGTTTTCTTTCACATTTCGTCTTCCGTAATTACTTTGATTCAGATCCATGGAAAAGTGGAGATAATCAATAAATTGTTAACCATATTTTTATATGAATACTAGCTGATCCCGACAGATGTTGTTCTGTTTTATTAAGTAATAAAAAAAAATGGCAAATAAAAAAAAAATGGGTGGGTCACCACACACATTTAGGTCACACATTTAGGGGTTGAAAAAATAGATTACGAACGATTCTCAGACCTACTAAATATGCAAACTAGAGTGTGTGCTTAAGACCGCACTGCAGAAGTGAAAACATCATTGAAAATCGTAATTAATTTACGTGTTTATTTAAAACGTGAGGGATCAGCCTCACTCATAGCCTACGAAGAAATGTGTGTGCGGTGCTTTCTCGCTCGGGTACACTCGGCGGTCCCGAGTTCACCCGATCGTGCCTTTCACCTCAGAGCATGACGGATCAGCCTCACATCCTACGAAGAAAAGTGTGCGCGGTGCGCCAAAAGAAGTTTTCACTTCAGAAATTTTTTATAAGATTCGGTCAAGCCGTTTAGGAGGAGTGTGTCCCTGAACACTATGATACGAGAATTTTATATATTTGATTCGTTGAAATACTTAAGTTAAATTATCGCAGTATTTACCACCACCTGTTAATATAGATTATTATGTGACCTATGCCGTTGTAATCCAGATGCAATTACGCTTATATCTAACCCTATTTTATCTTTGGTCCCGTGTGTAATTATTCCATAGAAATGTCCAATGTCCTTTCAGCTTCATTCGCAACCGTGCCCAATAAACTCAATCTAAACTTTTTCATCGTCTACTAGTTTTTTTATAGTTGGGATAACTCATCAAGCTAGCTTAAGGGCTGCCTCGGTCAATAGCCTAAGCAAATTGTTTTACGATAATTTACACTATAACATACATTTTAATTTTTACCTCAAAAATCGACATTTTTAGATATATTATCAGTTTTATTTGTACGGTTATAGTAAAAAGTCAAGAAAAATAACTTTATGAGGAAAGCTAACGGCAGTTTCTTCTAGACAATCATCAAATACAAAAACAGATGTCCAGTTAAATAATCTTCTTTTTTTTCTAGTCGTATCCTCATGACTGAGGCACGTGACCACCAAAATTTTCTGTATGGAATAGGGTTCTCCACTTCTCTCTGTTATAATGAATCTCTATGCTATGAACGGCTCAATGTACATACATTTCCATACTTCAGCAGCTCAAAATTAAAACCCGCCTGTCCTCTCTTTGCCTGCAGAGATCACTCGCCTTTTTCGACTACATAGCCCGCCGGGAGCCCAATAACCGTGACAGACTCACACTAGCAGGGCAAATGGAGGGAAAAAGAAGTAGAGGCAGTGTGCCTATACGATGGACGGACGCGATTGTTGAGGCTGCCAACTGCACGTTCCAGGAGGCATTTCACCAGTTAAATAATACGTTGACGATAGTAATCTAAACTGAAACTATGTAATCAAATAAGCTTGCTAACTTACGAATGAAGTAGATAAATATTTCGGGCATGTCAAACATTACAACAAAGATTGTTAATATAATTGTCCTAGTTTAAGGATAGTGTCAACATTAGGGTGGAAAGTTTAAGGGCGACGGGAAACGGTTTATCGCTGAGGGACTGTAGCATGTAGATTATAATTACAACAATGATGTTTGTTGGAATATTGCTGATTGGATTGATTATGACATTCCAAAATAGATGACAACACATTGCTATTAGAAGTTATGAGCTATGACTGATTTAAATGTTATTTCTATTGTAGACTAGACGTACTCACAAGGAATTAAGAAATTAACAGAATGCTAGAATTTGCGTGTAACCGATGTCTATGACTCTCGTCATTAGTCAATACAAATTTCTAATAGATCTTTAATGTTGCGTATATACATACAGATTATTTTGACATCACGACACTCCGGACCATTATGACAGCACGACACTCGTGCGTTTGATTTTCAGCTCTATTGTATAAGCACAGAGTTCTATTTACAGTGTATTCCGACATATTTTGTGCAGTGATCCAACTATCAAAAATTTTCTAGCCCAACTTAAATAAACTGATAAATATATAATAAAAAAATAATGTTCTGTAATACTATTTTGTCCTTTTTACATTAAAATATACTTCGAAAAGTTTATTTTCTACAGGTTTACTTTTACAATTTACTTCATTTTATTCTTCTTTCTTTCTTTCTTTCTTTCTTTCTTTATTCTTATCATTTACTTACTTACTTCGCTTGTTGATAATGATTATAATAGTTCAATAGCTTAATTTAATTAAAAATTCAAAGATTTCATGCCTAACACGACTATCGAACACATTGGAAATGAATCTACGGAATTCAAAAAAATATTGTCGCTGAGCGACGAGAAAGTCGGGATAGTAGGAAAAGATTACAAAATAAAACTACAACCTTAAATTATAATTATTTTATTCTTAGACAAGCTTTCGGCCGTGATTTTGTAAGCTTGGATGTTGAGGTGACTAATTTCCTATTATTTTTAGAAATAGACTTTAATTATGCTAAAAATTCGTTAAATAAAATGGTAAATGGTTTAAGAGTATTGTCTCGTCATTGTCTCGAGAGGAGTCGCTGAGCGAGTCCCCGAGACAAGGGCACTGCATTCGGTTGTGGTGTCCTCCAAGGACACGAAGGACTCGGGAGACGAATTAATGGAAAAGATAAGGAAGACTGTAGATGCGAAGGATGGATGGGTCAAGGTTGAAAGGACGAGGAAAGTTAAAAATAGAAGGGTAGTCGTCGGCTGTGTGAGTGAGGAAGAAAGAAGTAAGGTGAAGGAGAGATTGAGAAAGAATGAGGGATTGGTGGTGGAAGATGTGAAGAATAAAAACCCCCTTCTGGTCTTCAAGGATGTAATGAAGAACGACAATGCCGACTTCATCACCGCATTAAATAACCAGAATGCGGCCATCCTTGAGGGCCTTAAGGGGGAAGAGAGGAAGGTGGAAGTAGTGTTTGGATTGAGAGCAAGGAACCCCCTGCAGAACCATCTCGTAGTTAGAGCTAGCCCACATGTATGGAAGAGATGCGTGAATGTAGGATATGCCCATATAGGCATATGCAGAGTGAGAGTGGAGGACCATAGTCCGCTGGTGCAGTGCTTCCGCTGCCTCGGGTATAGGCACACAAAGAGAGTGTGTAGGGAGGAAACGGACCGATGCAGCCACTGCGCAGGTCCTCATATGAGGACCGTTTGCGAAAAGTGGCTGCGGAGAGAAGTGCCTCAGTGCATAAACTGCACTAAGGCCAAGAGAGGTAGCGCGGAGCACAGTGCCCTCGATAGAGAATGTGCAGAGAGAAAGAAGTGGGATGCTCTGGCTAGATCGGCGGTGTCGTATTGCTGAGGTTGTCCCCGGTGAGTACTTCCAGTACCGAATATTGCAGGCCAACCTTCAGCGGAGCCAAATCGCCACAAGGGAGTTATTACTCGAGGCCACCAAGCGTAAGGTTGGCGTAGCGTTGCTGCAGGAGCCCTACATAGGTGGGGCGCGGAGTATGAGGACATACAACGGGGTGAGGGTCTACCAGAGCGATGGAGAAGGGGGTGGTGTTGTCAAGGCGTGTGTTGTGGTATTCGACGATACATTGGACGTCGAGCTACACACACGCCTCAGCAACAACAACATAGTTGTGACCACCCTCCGAACCAAAGCCTGGGAGACGGTTGTAGTGTCCTTCTACTTCGAGCCCGATAAGCCTGTAGGGCCCTACCTGGACCATCTTATGCGGATAGGGAGAGAGCTGGGATCCGATAAGATGGTCCTGGGAGGCGACGCGAACGCTTAAAGCCCGTGGTGGGGTGGCGACGCGGAAGACCCGCGAGGAAGGGACGTGTCTGCTGTACTGGAAGCAATGGGTCTACATATACTCAACACTGGAGACACCCCAACTTTCGATACCGTCAGAGGGGGAAAAAGGTACTCCAGTTGCGTGGATGTGACAGCGTGCTGCGACGACCTGCTGGACCGAGTGGGCGACTGGAGAGTTGATGAGGGTCTGACGAGCTCGGACCACAACGGCATATCATTTGGCATCAGACAACAGAAATCCACAGGCACAAACATAATACGTACCACACGCATGTTTAACACACAGAAGGCAAACTGGACTCAGTTTCGTGAGAAACTGACCCAGCTGATGTCGGACAGACAATTGACTGCACAGGACATAGACACAATACACAGCACACAACAAATAAAAGAGGTAATAGACAGATACACGGAAGCCATAACACAGACATGCAGAGACACAATGCCGACTAAAAAACACACACAGAGATTCACCTTGTCGTGGTGGAATGATGAGCTCGTGCAGCTGAAGAAGGAGGTCGCCACGAGGAAACGCAGGATCCGTAACGCTGCGCCTGATCGCAGAGACCGCGTAGTTGGACTGTACCTGGAAGCGAAAGAGAAGTATGAAAAGGCAGTAAAAGATGCACAGACTGAAAGCTGGAAGGAGTTTTGCCGGAAACAGGATAGGGAGGGGGTCTGGGAAGGCATCTACAGGGTGTTGAACAGAGTCAGAGGGAGGGAGGAGGATCTGCCCCTTACGAGGGACGGTGAAACCCTCGACGCCCGAAGCTCCGCGGAATGGCTGGCGGAGACCTTCTACCCCGAGGACCAGGAAAGTGGTGAAAGTGAGGAACACCGGCGGACGCGCCGGCGGGCGGAGTCTCTGGACACCGAACCGCCGGCGGGTCCGGACGACCCTCCTTTCATCATGGAGGAGTTGAAGAGAGCCGTAAGGTCCTTCAACCCCAAAAAGGCCCCCGGGGCTGATGGACTCACGTCGGACATCTGCCAACACGCTGTGGAATGTGACCCGGAATGGTTCCTTGCTCTGCTGAATAGGTGCCTCACCGTCACCTGCTTCCCCAAACAGTGGAAGCGGGTGACCGTGGTGGTGCTAAGGAAACCGGGCAAGGAATCGTACCGGGTACCAAAAGCCTATCGACCGATCGGCCTCCTGCCTGTTCTCGGCAAAATCTTCGAGAAGATGCTGGTCGCCCGACTTAGGTTCTACCTGCTGCCCAAGATCAGCCCTAACCAGTATGGCTTCATGCCCCAAAGGAGCACCGAAGACGCCCTCTATAGGTTGGTGAACCACATCAGAAAGCAGAGGGAGGAGAAGAAACTTTCTGTTATGGTCTCGCTGGACATAGAGGGGGCCTTCGATAGTGTTTGGTGGCCGGCCATAAAGGTTAGGTTAGCTGAGGTTGAGCAGCTACCTGAGTGAAAGAAGAGTGAGTGTAAGGTATGCGGGTATGGAAGTGAGCAGGGAGACCAACAAGGGGTGCGTACAGGGGTCCATAGGCGGACCGATCCTGTGGGACCTCTTGTTGGACCCCCTGCTATGGATGTTAGAGGAGATGGATGTTTTTAGTCAGGCTTTCGCCGACGACGTTGTGCTGGTGTTCGAGGGGGACACAGCTCTAGAAATAGAATTAAAGGCGAACACAGTACTAGAAAAAATTAGAAAATGGGGGGAGCGGAAAAAACTTAAGTTCGCTCCCCATAAAACATGCGCATTAGTGTCCACACGGAGGCTTATATACGACGTGCCGCGACTCGCTATGGGGGGCGTTGAAATTCAGTACAAAAATAATCTGAAAATATTAGGATTAACAATTGATAGCGGTCTAACCTTTAACGCCCACGTAGGCAATATATGCAAAAAGGCAATAGACAGGTACAAACAGCTAGCAAAAGCAGCCAGAGTAGGCTGGGGGCTTAACCCCCAGAGAGTCAAAATTATATATACCGCAGTAGTGGAACCTACTGTTTTGTATGCATCAGCAGCGTGGGCACCCACCGTGGAAAAGATGGGGGTCCAGAAAAGGCTCAACTCCGTTCAACGGGGTTTTGCCCAGAAGATTTGCAGATGCTGTTGGCTGGGATACTCCCCCTTGATCTCAGGATACTCGAAGCTTCGAGGCTCTATGAGATCAAGAAGGGGGCACCTCACCCGGCGTTGAGGGACAGGGAGGTGGAGCGAAACGCTCCAGCGATCGAGGACCCACATCCGGCAGAGCAGGAAGAGCTGAGGTTCGGGTTGGTAGACGAGGACTCTTATGCGGACGTGGTTGATAGCCACGTCCATAGGATCTATACGGACGGCAGCAAGATTGAGGGTCGAGTCGGAGCCGCACTCTCCGTTTGGGAGGGTGAGGCCGAGACGAAGGCCGTCAAGCTCGCGTTGCCGCCGTATTGCACCGTCTACCAAGCTGAACTTCTAGCGCTCCATAGAGCTGTAGACATAGCCTGCAAGAGTGGAATGGCGAAGGTCGGTATCCTTAGCGATTCCAGATCGGCCCTCCAGGCTGTCACCCTTAGTTCCCCTCATCCCCTGGCAGTGCAAACAAGGGCGGCCCTCCGAAAAACTGCATCGCAGAGGCGGGAGGTCTCCCTGTTTTGGATTAAGGCGCACGCAGGGTTGAGAGGGAATGAGAGGGTTGACGAGTTAGCCAAGGAGGCCGCGCTGGGATCGAAAAGGAAACCCGACTACGATCTGTGTCCTGTTTCATTTGTCAAGCGTATCTTAAGAGAGGATACGGTTGGGGAATGGGACAGGAGATACGAAGTGGGAGGGACGGCCGGAGTCACTAAGGTCTTTTTCCCAAGCGCTGCTGCTGCATACAAGATAGTAAACAAGATAGACATCACACATCACACCACACAGATTCTGACCGGGCACGGCAGGTTCGCCTTCTATTTGAACAGATTCAAGTTGAAGGAGGACCCGTCGTGCTCATGTCAGCCAGGAGTTGAGGAGACGGTTCCTCACCTGTTACTCGAGTGCCCGATTTTTGCTAGCAGTAGATATGACACTGAGCAAAAATTGGACATATCGATGACGGGTGAGAATCTGTCTGCCATCCTGGGGGGAAAGAAGAGGGACATTTTCCTCTCTTTTTGTAAAAGAATTGTGTGTGCAACAAACAAGAGAAATTGTGATATTTTGCTGTGATAAAAAATTAGTGTTAGGTTCTTAGCGGTAGGCTTTTAAATTTGTGATATTAGGCTAGTCAACGTTGTGCTGTATTTTATTATTTTATATTAATTGATCTATATTTTACCGACATTTTAAATTTAAAGTGGAAATTTTTGTTGTATTTTATTGTATTATTTTGGAATTTTATTTACTGTATGGATGTTATTGTAATTATTGGCTTTTAAAAAATTGTTCTCTTATATTAATCAGACTTTAGAAAAATAAATAACTTGACAAGTACACTGTATCATGACAGTATTACTATTGTAATAAACAACAATCATTGTAAATATAAAGTTAATAATAAGATGACAATTGTAAAAATTAGTAATAAGACTATTATAAAAATAGAAAAAAGAACTGTAAAAGAAATAGAACAAAAAAGATTAATAAAAAGCCCTGATTATGTTAGGGGGAGGGAAAAAAAAAAAAAAAAAAAGTATACTCTGATGAGATTAATGATATTTTAGGTATGAATATTTTCCCCTTGAGCACATCTAGTGAGTATAGTGGCTGCGACAATGTTGCGATGGAGAACAGGAGTATATCCTGGAGATATTTAAATGCGTTATCAATAATAGGGATTCTTTTACGCCATTAATAAATAAGTATTCCACGAAATATTATCGGAACCATCGGAGATTGATTATTGATAAAAGCCCAAGACATCTGTTTTCCTTATAAGTACTTATTGTATGTGTGTAAAAATAAACAATAAGGTTCCGACACTCATAAAATGTTTAACATATAATCGATCTGTAAGACAGCTAAAAAAGTGCCAGCAGACACGACTTACTGTAGTGTAAAAGAATTCTTACTGTTGTAAATTTGCTTATTAGTTTAGATACAGATACTATGATACAATATTTATATGCACTGAAATAATTTGTCATGACGTAAAATTTAATTAAAATAAATTGTTAGTTTTAGGAAAGTTTAGGGAAAATATTATGACATGATATGTATATCATTTATTGTAAAATCTTATTATATAATTATTATTATTAATTCTGTAAAATATAATAAAATTAGTATTTAAATTGACGTATATTATATTAAATGTAATTTGCGAATGTTTAAAATTATACTCTTATAATTAATTGTAAATTATTATAATGCATTAGATTTAATTTTATGTTTCACAACATGATATAGTAGTATGAAAGAACAATTCATCTAAAAACATGAAATTAAATCTAATGCATTATAATTTACACAATTATAATGCATTAGATTTAATTTTGTTTCACAACATCAAATAGTAGTATGAAAGATCAAATTATAATTATAGAATAAAACTATATTATTGTAACTTCATTCTGGCAATAAATGAATTACGAATTATGAACTTTTATCTGGAGTCTGGTGCCATTGCACAATATTAAAGGCTTAGTATTTATTAATAACATAACTGGTGCTCCAATATTCAAACGGAGGTTATGTCTTGGAAGACCTGTTGGGTTTAGAGTATTAAGGAACTCCACTGGATAGTTTACTGCATCATCAGACTACTATAGTACTACTGAATCCACTGACTTATATTGTACTTCATCTACTTCAAATGACTTGAGTAAAAGTTCATTTATTGTGGCTGCCTTTTTTTTGGGAGTCAACATAACTTTTATTAATTTATTTATTTATATACTTTATGCACACAATATGGTACAGAGGCGGGCTTAATGCCTTGTGGCATTTTCTACCAGCCAACCTATGGGTGCAGAGACAGTGTGAGGTAGATGCATAGTATTAAAAGGAAACATAGATTTAGACATTTTGAGTATATATAAAATATATAATAATATTAAATACTACCATATAAATACAAATATAACTCTTTATTTAAAATAAACCTACTTAATATTTAAATATGTAAACATAATAATATATAACATAATAAGATATCTAAATAATTTATTTATTTATTCTAGTCTGCCAATGATTTTAAGTATAGTTTACGAACTCTGCGTTTGAATACATTTTTTGTCTCAGACATCCTAACTTCTTGGGGTAGTAATTCCAAAGGAGGATGGACTGAATATGGAAGGATGAATGGACAAGGGAGGAGCTATGAGAAGGACAAAGAAGGAGCAAATTATTTGTAGAACGAAGATTTCTATCATGGCTACTGCACAGATATTTAAAATAAGGAGTTAGGTAGAGAGGAGCAGAGGGGGAGTGAAGAAGGGTATAGAATGTATACAGAGCCCGTAGAGAACGACGTTGTCGTATTGGCAGCCAATGACGCTTAGAGCGGAAGGAGGAGATGTGGTCGTACTTACGGAGGCCAAAAACAAATCTTATACAATTATTAAGAAGCCGGTCGAGTTTGTTGAGTAGGTCTGCATTAAGGTCAAAGTAGCAAATATCACATAATCCAGTATTGGGTATATAAGGGCTTGAACTAGCACAGTTTTTATACTGGAAGGCATGAAATTTTTCAGACGTAGAGAGATCGCAAGCAACTGGTAACACTATTACCAATATTAGCGATTTGGGTACGCCAGTCAAGATTAGCATCAATATATAAACCGAGATCTTTAACACACGAGCTGAGAGGAATAATGTTGCCGTTATAGATAATAGGCGGGAGACTTCCTGTGTCAACTCTACTCAATAGTCTTGGACTTCCTAATAAAGTCGCCTGAAACTTAGTGGCATTCACTGACAGTTCGAATTCAGTGGACCAGGTGTGAATAGCGTTTAGATCACGGTTTATATCATCGATGGCAGTGGACAGATGCTCAACCCTTTCTTGACAGTACACTTGCAAGTCATCAGCATACAGATGATACGAAGTACGAAGAACATAGGAAATTAAATTTATAAATATGGAAAATAAAAGAGGAGTGAGTAAGCCGCCTTGAGGAACCCCAGCTTCGAGAACCCGCCAATCAGAAAAATACTGGTCAACGCGTACACGCTGTTGACGGCCCCGAAGTTAAGAAGGGAACCAGTTTAACGCTTAAGGCGAGATCATAAGATGGGAGAGGATGACCAGGAGAATATCGTGGTTAACATTGTTAAAGGCGTTTGAAAAGTCAATCAGCACTAAAATAGTGACTTTCGAATCCTCCATGCCGGCCCTTATATCGCTAGTAATTTTTAATAGAGCCGAAGTGGTACTGTGTCTAGGTCTGAATCCAGATTGTAGTGGAGAGAGAATGTTGTGTTTGAACACAAACCGAGACAACTGTCTGTGAACACACGCCTCGATCACTTTGGAGAGGAACGGGAGAGTGGAAATCGGTCGAAAGTGTGAGGGTTGCACAGGAATTTGTACCTTTGTTAAAGGTACAAGGTGTGACGTACCTCAGGAAAATGAGATCATGAAACGAGAAGCCGGGGGCAGGATATTGACCGTGGGAGTGGACTAATAAAGGATCAGATGTTAATATTAAATCTAACCAAATATCCTCCTTTTAAATTATGGTGTGTGGCTTGAAGAGACAAATGATGCAGACTGGTTGATTCTAAAATGTGAAGTAGTTTGTGCGAGCGAGAGGAAGACATGTCTAAAGATTTGTATTAAAGTCACCCATTATGATATGGTGTCTATATTCAGCTCCCAAAGACTACAACACTAATTCAATTTGACTTAAATAATCAATGGAAGGAGGACAATAAACTACACCAAGAACTAATTGCGTCCCCCCAAAGCAGACCTCAAGAAAAAGAAATTCAGCGGCAGCAGAATATTGTGGAGGTGAACGAGCAATTATATTAAAGGGCATGTCACTCCGTATGTAAATAGCTACACCGTCACCACGTCTGTCAAAACGATCATTTCGTATTAAAATAAAGCCGGGTAGACTGTATGAAATGTTGGGTTTTAACCAGGTCTCTGAAATTAGGAGTGCGTGAACATTGATTCCCGAAAAAGTGTCTAAGATGTCGTCGAAGTGGCTAGGCACACTTTGTGCATTTATATGACATACATTTAGTAGTTGGCTGTTCAGTGAAGTAAAATTTTTACGCAAGAGTTCTCCCAGATGCTATCATTAACAGAACCAAAACTATTGTCGGCAGACGAATTGATAGAAGTATTATTATCTGAGTAAAATGAATCATTATCAGAAATATATATATATACATATATATATATATATATATATATATATATATATATATATATATATATATATATATATATATATATATATATATATATATATATATATATATATATATATAATAATGTCTTTTTCTGTATATATATATATAATTTATTATTTCTCTATATATATATAACACAATATTAATTCGAAAGAAAAAAAACTATTTGGTGGTAGTAATCTTAACCTTAAACTTAACCAATATAGGAAACTTAAGAAAACTTAACCAATATGGGCCGGCTTTTGTGTTGACTGCTGGGAGTCAAAAGGCTACACAGTCGATGATCATGCCTTGATAGAATTTGCTGTTATGTCTTACATAGCAAGTTTCTGGTGCACTATATGCAAATAATTTGTTACATGTATTAACTTTATTTACACCTACCCGAAAAAACTTTTCTATGGGCTTTGTCATGATATTGGTGACATCAGGGGTAAACTCCTTAATTAGTTTAGTAGTAGTAAATTCTGTAAGTGATGTCACCACTGTTGCCAAACTTTGCGTATTAGTAATTTTACCATTAATTGTAGGGAAAACTCCATTTCCTGTTTTAAGCAACAATTCTTAAACTGTTCATCAGACTGTTCACCTCTCAAATGAACTTTATGTTTATTGTAAAAGCGAGCTTTTGTGTGTGACTCCACATGTATGATGACTTTAAACACGATATTACCTTATCCGCTCGTGTGCCCCTGGGTACTATGAGTATCAAAATAACGAGCTTGACGAGAACATTCCAAAAATATGCCTATAACAAATATAGTAAAATGGTCAAGAGTCTGACTCTGAAAAAAAAATACATTCATACCCTTTAGGGGTGGAATATCGAAAAATTGTGAAATACATGCTTACTAATTTTCTTTTAGAACTACATTTACAAAGTTCCAAGCCGAAATGCTCATTTAATATTTTTTCGCCATACAAAGTTTAAAAAGGCTTTTTACCAATTAATAGATCGAATTTCAGAAAATATTGAATTAAAGTTTTAGTAGATCATGTCAAAGAATATCACGAAATTTGAAACAGATTTGACCACAAACAAAAAAGTTACATGCAAACGTTGATACCTCTTTTTTTGGGTGAGTTTCGCAAAATCCTTTCTTAGTGGACCTATGGTCACAAAACGGTCCAAATATTACGTTTCTAGCTTCAGTAGTTTTGCCTCGGCGTTGATGAATCAGTCAGTCAGGACATGTTACTAAATAATATAATGTAACTAATATAATTATGTTTAAAAAATTAAAACCGACTGACAAAGTAAAATGCACAAAAGAGTATGAAATAAAACTTATTTTCTACGTAATTCACTTTTTAAATTTGGCTAAAATTTTAACTATTTATTTCTCTACTCAATCTTCTTAATTTTGACGTCGGTACCAGCCCGAACAATATCTTGATTTAATAATATTTAAAGCAGAACTCACAATCAATTTGGTTGGTACCATAATATTAAATAATTATTGTTATCTATTGTAGTAGTCGGCGGAAAAATTGTAGCGATAAGCATTAAATATAATAATAGGCCAAAGACCTTTGAAATTGCCATTCTGCAGTACTGGCCATTTTCAAATCAAAATAATTTTTGTTTGGCTATGAATTCTAATTTCAAATTAATTTTATTTTTAAAACATTGAATTCATTTTCCAAAAGTAGTCATTTGTTTATTGATTAGTGTTACATTTTCATCGCATTTCAATCTTTTTCGTCATCATGGATACGTTAAAAATTCGAGTAATTATGGAATATGAGTTCCGTCGTTGCAGCAACGCGGCACAAGCAGCACGCAACATCAACGACGCTTACGGAGCTAACACTACAAACCAACGCACCACCTCTTATTGGTTTGCTCGCTTCCGTTTTGGAAATTTCGACTTGAAAAATGAACCTCGCGGTCGTCCGAAGACTTTGGTCGACGATGACGAATTAAAGGCGATTGTGGAAGTTGATGATACACAATCTACGGCTGAATTAGCAGCAGCTTTCGACGTTAGCGTCAAAACAATATTGGTCCATTTGCGTCAAATCGGCAGGGTAAAAAAGCTTGACAAATGGGTGTCCCACGAACTCAATGATCGCCAGCGCGAAGTACGCGTCGAGACGTGCCTTGCACTGCTCAACAGACACACAAATGAAGGAATTTTGAACCGCATTGTTACTTGCGATGAAAAATGGATTCTGTTTGATAACCGCAAGCGCTCAGCAAGTTGGTTGGATCCTGGT
This sequence comes from Phengaris arion, assembly GCA_963565745.1. Lineage (NCBI taxonomy): Eukaryota > Metazoa > Arthropoda > Insecta > Lepidoptera > Lycaenidae > Phengaris > Phengaris arion. The sequence continues at coordinate 12,216,139 of OY751444.1, forward strand.
TAAGCACCTAAACAATGCCCTAAATGAAAACTTACCCCTAGAAAAGTGATGGTCACTGTTTGGTGGTCTAGCGCCGGTGTGATTCATCACAGCTTCTTACCAAACGGGGTGAGCATTACTGCAGATGTTTACTGTGAAGAACTGAACACAACGAAGGAGAAGCTGGCACATCTCCAACCAGCATTGGTCAATCGCTCGTCTCCGCTGCAACTGCACGACAACGCGCGACCTCATACTGCACAGCAGACGGTCTCCAAGTTGCAAGAACTGTGGTTGGAAACTCTCCGTCATCCGCCCTACTCACCAGACCTTGCGCCTACAGACTACTACTTTTTCCAGAATTTGGATAACTTTTTAGCGGGAAAAAATTTCAATACCCGAGAGGCAGTACAAAATGCCTTTGAAGAATTTGTTGCCGCTCGTCCAGCTGATTTCGTTAAGAAGGGCATCAGTAAACTGCCACACACACTTCGATTAATACAAATAAAAAATACATGAAAAAAATTCGTTTAAATTTTTTCAAACAAATGGCAATTTCATAGGTAAAGACCTAATATTATAGTGATGATGATGATCATGAATGTAATTTTGCTAATAGCAAAATTTCACACACACATTCCTCCGAAACGGCTTGACCAATTCTTATGAATATTTTTTTCCTTATTCGTTAGGTCTGAGAACCGGTCGTAATCAAAGATTCAAAGATTCAATCTATCTTTTATATAAAGCAAAACAAAGTTGCCGGGTCAGCTAGTCGAAGATTATAAAATTAATAGATTAACATAAGTATCCTCGACATAACACCAGTGAACAAACAAATTACAATTTCCACACGCGTATCGAAGTTTGAATAATCGCCGTGGCGAATAAGTGTACAAGTACCTGGGAGTCGTTTACTAAAACGCGAGCAAAGCTTGGAGTTTTAGTACGTAAACGTAATAAATTAATAAAAAATATATAATAAAAAAAAAAAAAAAAAATATATATATATATATATATATATATATATATATATATATATATATATATATATATATATATATATATATATATATATATATATATATATATATATATATATATATATATATATTGCTTAAAAATGCGCAGTTTCTAAGTGATAACACCTAGCTAGTTCGATTTACCTCCCTCAAAACTTACTGCGCACTAAATTTCATATAAATATTTGTTATTTAGCCGTTGTCGAGATTCTGAATATATACATACGAGATAGTCTCGATTAAAGTATAAGATTTCTAATTTTTATTACAAAAAGTTTAGGCTATAGGGCAAACTCTTAACCCGATCGTATTTGTTTCAGGCTTAAATTGTAGCTGACTAAAGGAGTTTTTCTCAAATTTTTGATATCATTCTTCGTTTCCAAAATATCGAGCGAATTTTTTTTTTCACTGTAACTATATATTTTTTTCACTATTCTAAAATAACCCTAAATTCATCCTCTTCGGCAACCAAATCCGTGGTTTGCTTCGGATCATATATGTACGTGTGTTTATACTATACTATATAAAGGAGTTTTTCTCAAATTTTTGATATCATTCTTCGTTTCCAAAATATCGAGCGAATTTTTTTTTTCACTGTAACTACGAGGGCGGGTCAATAAGTCCGTGACTTTTGGAATAAAACACAGATTTTTTGATAAATAAATTATTTTATTTTTCAACGTAGTCCCCCTTGAGCTCTATACACTTTGTCCAACGCTTCTCGAATTTTTTTATCCCTTCCAAAAAATATGATTTGTCGAGGTCCTCAAAATAGGCCTTCGTTTGCGAGATGACTTCATCATTGGAGTCAAATCTTTTTCCACCGAGCCATTTTTTCAGGTTTGGGAACAAGAAGTAGTCACTCGGAGCCAAATCTGGAGAATAGGGTGGATGTGGGAGCAATTCATAGCCCAATTCATGGATTTTTGCCATGGCAACTGCACATGTGTGCACCCTTGCATTGTCTTGGTGAAAAAGAACTTTTTTCTTGGCCAAATGAGGTCGGTTTTTTTTCAAATCCTCATCGAAGCGGTCCAATAAGTTGGCATAATATTCCCCATTAATTGTTCTTCCCTTTTGAAGATAGTCAATGTGGATTATCCCACGTGCATCCCAAAAAACAGTCGCCATAACTTTATTGGCTGACAAACCCACCTTGGCCTTCTTTGGCGCCGATTCACCCTTAGAAACCCACTGTTTTGACTATTGTTTGGTCTCTGGTGTATTGTGATGGATCCATGTTTCGTCCACGGTTACAAAACGGCGCAAAAACTCCTCCATATTGTGATTAAACAACGCCAAACCTTCCTGTGAAGTTGTTACACGATTGCGTTTGTGGTCGACTTGCGGAAAGCTTTCTCATGCCCAAGTGATCATTCAAAATTGAAACCACTGAGCCATGCGAGATGCCTATGGCTTCCACAATCTCTTGCACTTTCAATCTTCGGTCGGCCAACACCATATCGTGAATTTTTTCGATTGTTTCGGGTGTAGAGACCTCAACTGGGCGTCCAGGACGTTCGGCATCTTCAGTGCTTGTACGGCCACAACGAAATTCAGTAAACCACTTTTTTACCATTGAAATCGATGGTGCAGAGTCCCCATAGTATTTATCAAGCTTAGCCTTGGTCTCGGTAATGGTTTTTTTTCGCAAAAAATAATGCTTAATAAGCACACGAAATTCACTTTTTTCCATTGTTTCCTTAAGATACTGGATAGTCTGATAAAGATAGCTGTAAAACACAAACTAACTGACGCAGCAAGTTCAAATTTTGATAGGAGTCAACTGACAGATGCCTGTTGACAGGAGTAGTGTTGCTTTTTCAGTAAGGAGGTTAGAAATTCAAAAAGTCACGGACTTATTGACCCGCCTTAGTATATATTTTTTTCACTTTTGTAAAATGGGTTATTTTAGAATAGTGAAAAAAATATATAGTTTAATTATAGTTTATAAATTCATCCTCTTCGGCAACCAAATCCGTGGTTTGCTTCGGATCATATATGTACGTGTGTTTATACTATACTGTCTAACACTATTTATAAGTTCTAGAAGACAGATAATGCTATTTTCTTGAAATGGGAGATCGGAAAGTTTTACATTGTTTTATTCTTGTCCCCATTGATATATTTTATCACAAATATTTCCAAGCTCCAATATAATTTCAAAGCGTATCGGAAAGTCCTTAAATGGAGAACATATTATAGAAAGAATCAAGAACTAATAACAATTTACATGGCAGATTTGATTTGGATAATATACTTTTAGCTTTTTCAGTGCTAAATAAAGTTTTCGATTGAAATTATGTAACGTTTCAATTAGGCGAAGAACCTGATTGATGCTTATAATAAATTTTAGTTTCAATTTTTGATATTGATCAATTCATTAGCGTCCTGCACTCGTAAATTTCAGACCGTGCATCGGACTGCATTCCAAGCCGCGTCTGTCGTGCTAATTACGAATAAAATATGCCACGGTTTGGACTGCCGGCATCTTACATAATAGGTTACGTGATAGCGTGCGTTTCAAACTGTGGAAATGTGTCATCGACAATCAACATCGACATGCCAGATCGGAGTGTCGGTCCCGTGCATTTACATGTTAGATTCGAAGCGCGGGTTGAAACGGCGCGTGCTTTTTCCAGCGGTCAGAACTGTATGTGTGATGGGCGCAATTCACTGTTAATAATATTATTATTAACACATATGTATTAATCATCCTATATAATATTCAATTTGCCATTCATTCTTAAAGTTTTTCCTTAGGTTAAAGTTTTACAGAATCAACGAAGCAGCGCCTTTTAAAATGTTAGGCATAAATACAGGGAACGTTCGACTGCAGTGGAACTTGTTTATTACGGCTGCATTATGGAATTCACTAAGTGGGATATTTTAGAAATAAATCAACTGAAATGAATTCAAACTACAGCACTTCATTTATTATTGAACTAGTTATGGCCAGCGACTTTGCGTAAGACATAGCCCAAGGGTACACCAAGTACATTGTTTCTGAATGAAAAATATAGAAAATAATACTAGAAAACTTACTTATCTTCAATTCAGGTTCTTAAAAAATAAGTACAAAATTTATACAAATTATTGCCGTCAGTCTGGCCTTTATTTCATCGCAAAAAAGATTTGGATCAAAATCTTCTTACAAATATTTAGTTAGGCGAGTAAGGGCACTTTGAATATACCATATTATATGTAGTGCTCATGACGACACTAGATTTATTACATAATAACTTTCAAAGTTGCATCCACGTGTTTGCATTTTGATATTACTTGAGTTCACTTCTTTCAATATCCATAAAGAACGAAGCTCCCGCGTTATAATAGTGTGGATCATTTAGCAAACTACTTTGTTGCAGATTTAAGGCGCCTTCGTTCGAGGGAGACATGGGTTCGGATACGATTATAGATGCGGACACGAGAGCGACGGTCCTGTTCGACTGCCAAGTATCTTCGCTTAGAGATAAAACGGTAATTTTCTGTAATAGTAATCCGTTGTTAGAGTTGACGCTCAGTCACTTATGGACTGCTGTGTCAGGAACATAAATTATGATAGACACTGCGTAGAAATATCTTAACCTGTAGCCAAAGATTTAAAGAGCATAAATCATTGTCACTTAAGCTTAGCTTAATTTGCCAATAGATAGAAGAAAATTCACCTGAAATAGGTAATTTAAATGACTATAATTCTCAATTTCAAAGGTCGCCTTTACTTTACAAAAAGAATTATGACCAGTTCATTAAGCTTTACTAATTGATTTAGAACTAAGTATAGGGACTGCCCTATACGAAAAGCGTCATTCAAATAAAGCCTTAGAGTATTACGGTAATTTGAATGCCACATTGTGTAAAATATCTTTAATGTTACAGGTATCCTGGCTAAGGGTGTCTGAAGATCAAAATTTTGAATTACTGACCGTAGATCTGGAACGACACACAGCTGATTTCAGGTGAGAGTAATTTTCTTCCGAAATTTTCAAAATATTTTACAAACATGAATCAAGTTAAGTGATCATGTTTTTAACCGACTTCCAAAAAGGAGACAGTCATACGTTCGGCTGTGTGTATATTTTTTTGTATGTTATGAGAAGGAATACAGTGTGCCTTTGAGTATTTAGTGTATATCTTCCATTATTCCAAATGTAAGCCTGTGATTGTCGTTCTTATCACACTCCTATTTATTTCGCATCACCATCCATGATTTCACAATGTTGATTGTGAACTTTCGTTCAATGCATAATAATTCTAAGTGTAACCTGAAACTACGTGTTACCGGGAATCCATTATAACAAAAGTCCGTGTAATTCAAAACAACCCCTTTGTTATTCAGTGAATGCCACGCCAATCAGCGAAATTTGTTTACACGTGCGAACTCAATTGTCAATTCCTATCGAAAGCTTTCTCAAAATCCTTGACTTCCTGCTAACATTTGGTTTTGATCAACAACACTTATTATGCTTAGTACAAAGCTTAAACTTGTTTTTTGAGATTGAAAATGTCTAATCGGACGCTCCAGTATACGGGGCGATTTCACGAAAAAGTGCGATCCCCTTATATCTCGGAGAGTTGTGAATATATGATATTTAAACAGGTTCAAAAGACGCAAATTCACGAAAGCTATAAGGTGCAAAAAGAATCATCGAGAAAATAAAAAATTAAAAAACGGTTGGGCGAAATAGTGGAAAAAAAATCATTTCCGGATTTTCGATTTTGGTGCTCGATATTTTGAAAACGAAGAATGATATAAAAAATTTAAGGAAAATTCCTCTGGACAGTGTAGTCAGCTACAATTTGAGCCTAAAATAAATACGATTAGGTTTAGGGTTTGCCCTGTAGCCTAACCTTTTTGAAAAAAATAATTAAATATCTTTAAACGAGACGATCTTGTATGTATATAATCAGAATCTCGACAACGGCTACAAGAATTTCATGAAATTTAGTATGCAGTAAGTTTTGAGGGAGATAAATCGATCTAGCTAGGTCTTATCCCCTAGAAACTGCGCATTTTAAGCAACATATGCAATTTGTTTGTTCACAGGTGTTATGTCGAGGATACTTATGTTAATCTATTAATTTTATAATCTTCTACTAGCTGGCCCGGAAAACGTTGTTTTGACATATATAAAATATAGATTACGACCGATTCTCAGACCTACCATCTAGTTTTAACCGACTTCCAAAAAGGAGGCGGTTATACATTCGGCTGTGTATATTTTTTGTGTGTTCAACGATTCCGCCTCCGCCTCCGCCATCTGTGGACCGTTTTTCAAAATTATTTTTTGACATCTTAGTGGTGACTTGATGATGGGGGGATCCAAGAGGAATCGAGGGAACTCCTCAAAATTTATATGGACATATATGGCGATTTCAAAATTTTCTGAAGTACCTAGTCCAAGCATTTGCTACCTAAAAGTAAGATTTTGCACCAAAGTATACCCTGGATCCAAAAGTACTGTTGTGAATCTAATTATTATTTATAAACACTAAAAGACTTACGATTGGTTAGAACAATTTATTTAATTATTTTAACTATTTTTACATTCGTATGGATAGAATTTTCATTGCTAAGTCTATGTGACAACTATGTCACTTAGAAAAATAATACATTTAAAAACATAACAAAACTTTTTAAAAAACGTGTGGACAAATCCACCACATCCTCCCCGCCTTGCGACGTGCCTTAAGTTGCAAAAGGATCATAAAACAAATTTTGAAAATACAACAAGGCATACAAAAAAATCTAATAATGCAAGGCAGAGTAAAAATAAAAAACAACACAGCAGAATTAAAAAATAAATCAATCAAAAGTATTGCCTGCTGTGAATGTCAAAGGTATAATAGGAGGTAGAGCATCGCCTTAACAGCACACACCAACAACTCCCAAAGTCCTCCCCACCAAAGCGCTGATGGGACTATAAATCACTATAAAACCCTTTGTTTTAAGCTGCTATTGTCCAACTCCAAAAGGCTTATGCGTCGTGATATCGGACCCTGCAATATCTTCAATTCATTTAACTCTATCATACATTTAGGTTCTCTAGCGCAAAGCTCCTCTGAAAATGACTGGTCAAAGTCATTACTTAAAATCCAACTCTTGTCATAACTGTTGCCTATAAACATAAAGGATATCTCAACCTTCACCTTTCTACTCATCGTCTTGAGGTCCTTACATTCTTCGATGCTGCAGTGCACCTCGCTTGATACCTTCACTGCAGTGCTATTTTATTTGATGACTGCAGTTACGAAGAGTGAAATCGAGGGTGCAGCAGTTGGATCAGCCAAAAAATTTTTTGCTATGCACCCTTGGTCACTGGCCAATACTTCACGATCGTACTCTTTACTCAGCTCATATTTGACAAAACGTTTGTATTTCTCTACTGTTTTGTCATAATAGCTATCATACGGCGGAAAAGTCTCTACTAGTTCATTGACTTGCGACTCTATCATGTAGAACTTTACACCAGGGATTGCGGTTATAGTTTTATAGCAAGCACATTAAATACGGAATCTTTTGATTGTTCGAATATTCAGTTGTCTGCTAAACTGAATTTGTGACGGCAATGTTTTCTTGCAGACTTCGCTCTGTCCATTTTAACTATTACGGTCGCTTGGTTGTGAATCTAATGTGGCTATTACTTACAATTATATTTTTCCACAAGATTTTTTCGACTTTCGACAACTGGCTTGAAACGTATAGTTTTAATATTATTATTGGTATATATATTTTTACGGTCGCCAGATGTTGTGGATCTAATGTGTATCTTATTCTTATTTGTAGACACTAAAAGAGTCACGAGTGGTTAGAACCATTAGTTTTAATTACTTTAACTATTTTTAATTCGTATGGATAGAATTTTCATTGCAAAGTCTATGTGACAACTATGTAACATAGAAAAATAATACATTTGAAAACATAACAAAACTTTTAAAAAACTTGTGGACAAATCCACCACACGTACTGAACAGAACTCCTGACTCCTTATAGATAGCTGCTTTGAGAATTTCGGCGTTGTTTAAAGAACTGCAAGCATATATGCCACTATGTCAATTACAGTAATCATAATCTTCACCACCATCACACGAAACACCAACATATTATTAGGATGACAAAGGTTCTCACTACTCATCAAAGTTATGTGCGCCGATATCAATGTTTTTGAAATTTTGCTATTGGCAAAACTATATTCGTGATCATCATCATCACTATAATATTATATTTATTGCTTATTGCTACATTTTTTACATCGACTACTATAATAGATAATATATTATTATTTAATATTATAGTATTTAATGATTAATTATCATCACTGGTGATTGTTTATTGTAGATCCATTGATTGTGTTGCTTATTTGGGGAAATACCTCTCAGAAAAGTGGCATAAAATAACGCTTGAGTTTGTTTTGCCGAGAGAGTGAGAATAGCGGAGGCTTTTTCATATTTATAACTTTTTAAACGTGTTAATAATAATATTATAAATATAACTAAGAGAAACATTATTATTTTTAAACAAAAAATGAAAACCGACTTCCAAATTAAAAATGTACAAAAAAGTATAAAATAAAACTTATTTTCTAAATAATTCCCCCTTTTTAACTGCACTTATTTATGTCATCAATTTACAGTGCAAGAAACAAATACAATAAAAGATGAAATACATGATATTCATATCTATAGTAGTAACTACTTAAAATATTTACAAACTATAAAAGTACTAAAAAGGCAAATTAATACTAGAAAAACTTAAAAAGCTACAATAAAAAGAAATCTCCCAGGTCGTCCCCACCAGGCAGAGTACCTAAAAAGCTCAAAGAGTTTCCCTGATGGATAGCGATACTCACTCATTGGGCCAGGTAGGTGCCGGCTCTGGGGTCTCGGGTGACCTCCATTAGTTTTTTGGAAATTTCTCTGAAAAGTTTGTGCGCACCCGAACCGCATGAACCGAATCACGGTTTCAACGCCAATCGGTTCAAATATGAGAACCCTACTAAGGTGCTCATATTTGCGCCGCTTGTGGTTCTCCACCTGATTGGCGGCCGCACCTGCAGTACTCGAGGTGCCCTGAACATGGGACGGAGCATGTGTATCGACGTAAGTAGCGTCCCATATAAGAGCCCGTCCCACTCTCCAAGGGATCAGGGTCATACCATCTGGTCTCTTGCCATCGTCGCGCGCCAAACCAGAGGGTTCCAGCACAGCTGGCACTCCGGCGGTGACAAGAGCTCGACGGATGAGGTCGTTCAGGCAGTGATGTTGGGAGATGCGGCCAGCGCTTCGTTGACAGGACAGACCGTGATTTCCGAGGCTATCCACGTTTGCGCCATAAACGCAGTGGTGGGAGACGACGTGGGAGGTTGCCAAGATGCAGGGAAGTAAACGAAAAGCGGTTCGATTCAAAAATTCAACAACCAGCTGTATTGGGTGACGGTAATGCTTGTAGCCAAAGGCCTGACTCCCACTTCTCCGCATCTAAGAGCCGAGCCTGCTCCACAGGACTGGAGGACGTATTAAGAAGATTATTCCGTACCAGTCTGCAGAGTTGTTCGTCCTAGAGCCTTTGGGAAAAAGTATTGTCAGGCAAATCGTCTACAAGCACTAGTTGCGTTCCAGGCGTCCTTGCCCTTGTCCAGAAAGGGAACTATATTGGAGTAGGATGGGTGCTCTAGTATTTTGAAGATGAGTCTATAGTTCGCGTGGATTGAGGACAAGGCCGGGAGGGATATGTATATAATAAGTTATCCCCTTTTACACTTAGCTAAAAAAGCTTAGCTCTACTCAATCTTCATAATTTTGATGTCGGTACCAGCCAACTTGAACGTGAGTTCTACTTTAAATATTATTAAATCAAGATGTTGTTCGGGCTGGTACCGACTTCAAAATTATGAAGATTAATTAGAGAAATAGTTAAAATTTTAGGCAAATTTAAAAGCGGAATTATGTAGAAAATAAGTTTTGTCATATTCTTTTGTGCATTTTTACTTTGGAAGTCGGTTTTCATTTTTGAAATATAATTATTATATTATATTATAATATAGTAACATGTCCTGACTGGCTGATTCATCAACGCCGAGCCAAAACTACTGAAGCTAGAAACGTAATATTTGGACCGTGGCTTCCTTTTATTTTTTATTTTATTTTATTTTATATTATTTGGGTGGCTTACAGGTATTACAGTATACTATAAGATATAATGCAAAGAGCCAGTTACCAGCCTCCACAGATAGTTCAATTATATAAACTAATTACACAAGAAAATTAGTAATAATAAGGTTAATAAGTTTCTTATGAACTTTATAAGCAAAATAAAATTTGAAAATAATTACAGCTAGTTACTGAAATACATCAACTAACAAATAATAAAGATACTACGAACTAAGTAAAATAGTTGGTATTGTGATAGTAGGAGAGCCATAACATCGGCTGTTTTTACTTTGGTATTGTTTGAGAAAAGTGGTATTGATAGATGCTAGGCCGGTAGTGAACAGGTCAATACCTGGTTTGGACTTAACGGGCTGATTAAACGATTTCGATGATCTACGAAGGAAGGATTTTTGGCGATACCTTGTGCGTACATAATGACGTGATGGAACACTTAATTTCAGTTTAGATAAAAGATCGGAACAGTCTAACTTTGATTGAGCTAATTTCATCAGGAAGCGAACGTCAGCGATATTTCGTCTAGTTATAAGTGGTAGAAAATGAAAGCGATTGCATTGTTCTTTGCAGATAAGGTAGGGAATCTTGAATTTAAAGCTAAGGTACCTTGTAAATTTTTCCTGAATTTTCTCAATTCTATTTATGTATGTTGCAAAATAAGGATTCCAAACTTGACTACCATATTCCAGATGACTACGGACTTAAGCACAATATAGGATTTTTAGTGTTTTCATTTTATCAAAGTCGTTGGTGTTACGGATGATGAAACCCATGGCTTCAACTGATTTGGTGATGATATAATCTATGTGAGATTCAAATGTGAGCTTGCTATCTAATAGGATCTCCAGGTCTCTAATGATGGAGATGCGAGATAAAAATTTACTGGCGAAAGAGTAATCTTAAATAAGAGGATAATTTTACGACTAAAGGGAATAACATTGCACTTGTCTGTGTTGAGGTCAAGCTTGTTACTTAGGCAATAGTTAAGTAACAATAGTAAAGTTGCATCGGACAGGTTCTTAATAGGTCGAAAAATTTTCATATCATCAGCAAACATCAAGAATTTAGAAAATTTAAAGCAGTTGCCAATGTTGTAAATAAACAAAATGAAGAGCAGGGGTCCTAAGAGAGGACCTTGTGGGATCCCTGAGGGGATGGGTATCCATGAAGACATTAATCCGTTACATACGACTGATTGAGATCTATTTTGTACGTACGAGGAGAACCACCTTAAGAGGTCTCCCCTTATGCCTAGCTCATAGAGTTTATTAAGGAGTATATTGTGATCGATCCGGTCGAAAGCTTTACAGTCAGTTATACATTATAGTCAGTATACACTGCGTCGATTTGATAACCATCATCCATGTGTTCAGAAACGTAAATCGGTAAACATAATGAGGTTGGATGTGGTAGACCTGCATTTTAAAAAACCGTATTGTTGCAGGGCAAAGGCAACAGTACAGCTGGTTCTATACTATTCGTTCAAAAACCTTAACCAACAGACAAAGTTTGGAAATTGGTCTGTAGTTTTCGACTTTATCTTTGGCCCCTTTTATGGGAGATATATCCGAGATTTGTGACTTAGGTCCATTAAGAAGGGATTTTGTGGAACTCACCCCCTAAAGGGGTGAAAACGGGGTATCAACGTTTTTATGTAACTTTTTTATTTGTGGTCAAATCTGTTTGATATTTCGTGATATTGCTCTTTAACATGAACTACTAAACTTTAATTCAGAAGATTAATAAGAATAATTAAGAATTGTTGCTTAAAACAGGAAATGGAGTTTTCCCTACAATTAATGGTAAAATTACTACTACGCAAAGTTTGGCAACAGTGGTGACATCACTTACAGAATTCACTAACGGGTAATCTCCTGATGGTGACATCAATCTCATGACAAATCCCATAGAAAGGTTATGTGAACGTGCCATTTTGACTCCCAAAAATGAAACCGCAGCCACAATAAATGAAGTTTTACTCAAGTCATTTGAAGTAGATATAGTACAATTATATAAGTCAGTTGATTCAGTAGTACAAATTGATGATACAGTAAACTAAGTAAACTTAATACTCTAAGCCCAACAGGTCCAAGACATAATCTCCATTTGAATATTGGTGCACCAGTTATGATATTACGAAATATTAAGCCTCCAATATTGAGCAATGGCACTAGACTCCAGATTTATAATTTGAAAAAAAGTGTAAAATTCATAATTAATTAATTGCCATAATGAAGCTACAATAATATTATGGTCTTATTCTATAAATATAATTTGATCTTTCATACTACCACTTTATGGTATGCAACATAAAATTAAATTATTATATAATAATATATTAAAATAATATTATCGTAATACATTATAATTGACAATTATTTATAAGAGTAAAATTTTAAGCATTCGCAAAATACATTTATTATTATATACGTCAATTGAAACACTAATATTTTACAGAATTAATAATAATGCATAATAATAAGTATATAATAAGATTTTACAATAAATGATCTAGATATTATGTCAACTACTTAATGTAACAATTGATTTAATTAAATTTTACTTCATGTCAAATTATTTCAGTGCATATAAATATTGTACTATATTATATGTAGTTAAACTAATAATTAAATTTACGACTATAAGAATTCTTTTACACTATAGTAACTTGTTTGCTTGCATTTTTTTAGCTGTCTTACAAATCGATTATATGTTAAACATTGTATGAGTGTCGGAACCTTATTGTATATTTTGACACACATACAATAAGTACTTACGAGGGCGGGTCAATAAGTCCGTGACTTTTGGAATAAAACACAGATTTTTTGATAAATAAATCATTTTATTTTTCAACGTAGTCCCCCTTGAGCTCTATACACTTTGTCCAACGCTTCTCCAATTTTTTTATCCCTTCCAAAAAATATGATTTGTCGAGGTCCTCAAAATAGGCCTTTGTTTGCGAGATGACTTCATCATTGGAGTCAAATCTTTTTCCACCGAGCCATTTTTTCAGATTTGGGAACAAGAAGTAGTCACTCGGAGCCAAATCTTGAGAATAGGGTGGATGTGGGAGCAATTCATAGCCCAATTCATGGATTTTTGCCATGGCAACTGCACATGTGTGCACCCTTGCATTGTCTTGGTGAAAAAGAACTTTTTTCTTGGCCAAATGAGGGTCGGTTTTGTTTTCAAATCCTCATTGAAGCGGTCCAATAAGTTGGCATAATATTCCCCATTAATTGTTCTTCCCTTTTGAAGATAGTCAATGTGGATTATCCCACGTGCATCTCAAAAAACAGTCGCCACAACTTTATTGGCTGACAAACCCACCTTGGCCTTCTTTGGCGCCGATTCACCCTTAGAAACACACTGTTTTGACTGTTGTTTGGTCTCTGGTGTGTTGTGATGGATCCATGTTTCGTCCACGGTTAAAAAACTCCTCCATATTGTGATTAAACAACGCCAAACCTTCCTGTGAAGTTGTTACACGATTGCGTTTGTGGTCGACTGCGAGCAAACGCGGCACCCATCTTGCGGAAAGCTTTCTCATGCCCAAGTGATCATTCAAAATTGAAACCACTGAGCCATGCGAGATGCCTATGGCTTCCACAATCTCTTGCACTTTTAATCTTCGGTCGGCCAACACCATATCGTGAATTTTTTCGATTGTTTCGGGTGTAGAGACCTCAACTGGGCGTCCAGGACGTTCGGCATCTTCAGTGCTTGTACGGCCACAACGAAATTCAGTAACCACTTTTTTACCATTGAAATCGATGGTGCAGAGTCCCCATGGTATTTATCAAGCTTAGCCTTGGTCTCGGTAATGGTTTTTTTTCGCAAAAAATAATGCTTAATAAGCACACGAAATTCACATTTTTCCATTGTTTCCTTAAGTTACTGGATAGTCTGATAAAGATAGCTGTAAAACACAAACTAACTGACGCAGCAAGTTCAAATTTTGATAGGAGTCAACTGACAGATGCCTGTTGACAGGAGTAGTGTTGCTTTTTCAGTAAGGAAGTTAGAAATTCAAAAAGTCACGGACTTATTGACCCGCCTTAGTATAAGGAAAACAGATGTCTTGGGTTTTTATCAATAATCAATCTCCGATGGTTCCGATAATGTTACGAGGAATACTTATTTATTAATTGCGTAAAAGAATCCCTATTCTTGATGACGCATTTAAATATCTCCAGGATATACTCCTGTTCTCCATCGCAACATTGTCGCAGCCACTATACTCACTAGATGTGCTAAAGGGGAAAATATTCATATCTAAAATATCATTAATCTCATCAGAGTGTCCTTTTGTATTTAAAAGACTGTAGAATCCCCTAAAAGTATGCTACGCTATGACCATCAATAAAGCTCAGGGGCAGTCATTGAAAGTGGCTGGGATAGACCTAAGAGAACTGTTTCTCACACTGACAGTTCTATGTTGCGTATTCCAGAGTAAGTTCGGCTTGCAGTCTGGTGAACCTTGCTCCGCACGGCAACTTAATAATATATACACTCTAATAATAAAATAGTCCTAAACCATTTACCACATAATTTAATTTATTTTTAGCATAATAAAAGGATCTTTCTAAAAATAATAGGAAATTAGTCACCTCAACATCCACGCGTACGAAGTCACGGGCAAAAGATAGTCTAAGAATAAAATAATTATCATTTAACGTTGTAGTTTTATTTTGTAACCTTTTCCTATTATCCCGAGTTTCTCGTCGCTCAGCGACAATATTTTTTCGAATTCCATAGGTTAATTTCCAATGTGCTCGATATTTGTGTGGGGCACGAAATCTGTGAATTTGTTTTCTTAATTCAATTAAGACAAATTAGTATTTTGAAAATAGCACTTTAAAATATATGATCTTTTAATTTTTAAAAAGTATTTTTACTTGCAGGTACAGAGTAGATTTGGCTGGAGAGAATTGGAAGCTGATGCTATCTGATGCGAAGGTCCAGGATTCTGGTATTTACTGCTGTCACGTGTCCACTCATCCACCTATGCTCAGACGATTTCAATTAACAGTTCATGGTAAGCTCGTTAGTAACCTTTTTTTACAATCTCTATAATATTTCTCCCTCGCTTTCTCTATCTATTTCTCACTTTTTCCATCTCATTCGCCTTCGCCTACTTGCCATTTTACATTTTAGAATAATCTGTTTAGTATGAATACTTCATATCCGTAATTTGTGTATTCCGTAGTCGTTTTTAATCAAGCTCTCATAACAGTTACCGCATCGTTCATTACAATCATATTCGAAGTAAAGTGGATTAAGTAAATACAATAATATGACGTGTTCATAGCTAATATAATATTTCTGAGCATAAAATTACGTGACGACATTTCAGCATGTCTTATAATAAATTTCACTTATGCGGAATGGAAGACTTCATACGGTAAAGAATTTAACCTCATTGCGATCATAAAATAGAATTATTTACATAAAACGTAATAAATATTTTATGTGAAATATGAAGAGATGTCTAATATACATGTAATCTATACGACAAGTCTTTTAACATGAGTGTGAGTAAGCAGCTTTTAAATATACCTATTTTTTTTGTGTACATAATGTGTTCATATTATTGTTTGTCTTGTTTTTAAATTCACGGAACGTTAAGTTACATTATGTTCTAGATAGCAATAAAAAAGTTAAATATTATATACATTACCGTAACCGAAAATAGGTTTCATACTTCAGCATTCATATCTTTAGTAGACAACGTTGGTATTAAATTTTTTTGTGTCTTTAAGTCCTAAAAGATTTAACGTCGTTCTATTTTTTCCAGGCTATCGCTTTTTTTCATAAATTCAACACGAAATGAAAATAGTGAAAGTTATGCTGTGTTTGTATTCAATATCTCTCAAAAATACAGGGCTTCGGCATATTCGAAAGACGGCAACTTTACTAGAATTTAATAAAGATATCCCTGGGATCCTACACAATATTTTTTATATTAAAACATATTGGCGGAATTCTCGTACAGGTTTAATTTAAAGGGCGTCGTTAATAACAGTGAAGACCTCTTCATTTCATTACTTTGAAAGAAATATAAGAACATTATTTTCCTTATAAATTTTATTTGCTTTTAAAAATATTAACATTACAACTATCTTTTTAAATTTCTAATACATAAAATCCATAAGCATTATTGAATATTTTTATAAAGAGGTAGGTACTTAATTACTTGACGACAAAAATCATTCATGCTTATTCTCTAATTCAATCCTACTACTATTACCAATGTGAATGTTTGTGAGGATGAATGGATGGATGGATGTTTGTTACTCTTTCACGCAGAAACTGAATGGATTACGATGAAATTTGGTATGCTAGTAATCTAAACTAAATCTAGAGCCTAAGCTCTAAATTAAAACATAGGCTACTTTTTATCCCGTTAAAGTACAGTATTCCCTAGGGATACTATATTTACGCTGGCGGAGCCGCTGGATAAAGCTAGTTTCTAATACTTTTATCTAACATTCGCCACATAATAATAGGACTGTATTCAATATATCTAATTTTGGTCTAGTTTAGTTTATCCCAATCGAAATCGTTCATAATCATAATTCAGGTACTAATTTATTACAAATATGGGTGCTTAATCCGTAAAATATTAGTTTTTCTCAGTTCGAAGCTACAAATCATAAATTTCCCGAAAATACCCCAGGACATTTTTATCGTAAAATTGTTCCAGTCGCTGTGTATATCCGAAGCACTGTCGCACATTGAGACGATAAAATAGTGGATGTCCGAGTTCTTTTTTAGGTTATGTCCGAGTTTTGGTTATGCGTTCAACAGGAAATTGTATTCTTGTATTCTTTCATTCATTTCCTCTGAAGGATTGGAAATGTTTCTGTTTTTTTGTGACGGAGTTTTTAAGTTTATTTAGTTAGAACTGGTCTATTGAAATTTCTTGCAAACAAGGCTCCAACATTTTTAATATTACGAGTACTAAGTGTCAAATATTTGGAGCAATAAAGCAACGCTTCAGAGACAATTAAGAAAAATTGCGTAGCCGAAAGGTATTTCATAATAAACACGAACCTATAACAATGAAGCTCAGTTTTTCCTCCCACTTGTATAATGTTCCAATCAAAATCGCTGTAACAGGTAAATTTCTCCAGGCGAAGCCTTACTGAAACATAATATTGAATACCTATAAAATGAGATATTAAAATGTAAAGTATCAAATTTTTGCTGCCTCGCGGAAAATTTATGTTATACACTAAAAGCTCGAGGCAAAGTGGTCGGAAGTAGATTTTAATTTGTGTAACAAAACATTTATATTTTCTTTTAGCGCCAGAGATAAAAATGAGCAAGGAGGCGTTCCTTGAGAGCGGGGAGACGTTATCCCTTAAATGTGCCGTGTTGCACTTAAGCCCAGGTGAGACGATCCCGGAATTGCACTGGTACAGAGGGAACAATACCACCCCCCTGGACGAGACCCGAGGAGGAGTACTCGTGGAGACGGACCTCTTAACTCTTACAAGCCATCTTCAGGTAATTATTTCGAAATTGCTTTTGTACACCCAATCCCTTTTAACAAAACTTCTTAATCGACAATGTTTTAACTTATTGCACTGTTCAAATCTGTATGATTTTAGTTGTTGTATTGGGTAATTATACATTTGTTTGTTTAAAATCATCATCGTCCGCAGAATTACTATTCTAGTAATATTTCAATATTACTACTCTAGTAATCTATTTTATTGGACTAATACATAGATCGTTTATAAATATTAAAAACTTATGTTGCTCGACATAATATTATCTACGATTTAATGTTTAAGGAACAATGAAATTTTATGAATATGACGTTCGGAAACAATTTTAGAGCATACACGGTTTATTCTTCGCCGGTACAATATTTTATAGAAAATACATCTCGATTCTCGGCGAACGTAATTTCAGAGCAACGCCTCGTCGGTTCCATTACGCCGCCATTATATCAAGTACACGTAATGTATCGCGTAGTTCCACTACCTTGACTTTCGCTAATAACAAAGTTATTAGTATTAGATTCACATGTTTTGGTGGTTAGGATTAGATTATATCGTAGTAGTATCGTACTACGATATAATCTATGTCGTCTATGTCGTCGATAGTAATATCGTATGGAATGCTCGTTTTATTATGATTATCATTTACTTCTTCATTGAAATCTGTGGTTTATCATTTTGATTCAATAACAATATTGTCTTCATCGCAAAGCACCACAAAATGATATAAAGGTAACTTTAACTAACGAATTTCTTTATTTGCTGCGCTCCACGTTGTTTTAGTTTTTTTTTTGTTTGAAGTTTAATTATAAATGCATTTCTTAATGAAATTACTAATCTTTTTACACTTAATTCCTTCTCGAAAGGTGAATATCTTCTTATGAACTTTCCTTAAAATATTCCCGAGAAAAACAGAGGAGTTCATGAATATTAATTCACTTTAGCAATTTTAATATAATCTAAATCAAATTTAATTTTGGTTTGAATATTCCGACGTATTTAATAGGATAGACGTAAATAAGTGATGCTTGAAAATTTATCATATTATGTGTCCATCGCCATCGTTCATTTTGCGTCTTTCCGAAACTTTTTCTCGTATTTAAATAATTACTTTATAAATGACATCATTATTATCATCATCACCATTGTCATCAATCATTAGAAAACTGTACTTCACCGAGCTCTAAAATTACTTCAATTACGCTAAAGAATGATAAGTAAAACGTCCATGGAGCTTCCTTTTCTTATAATCTATCTCTGTCTGCTGACAACAAGCCACAATTATAAAAATGCTATATAATAGAACTAAGTAAATATCAGTCATATTTTTATTCATATTGGAAAATCACTGCAAAGATAAATTTATATAGTCTTGAAAATAAAGCATAAAAATACGAATGACACAATACATTCTTAATTACTCACTATGTATACAAAGCCGGCACAGTTTGATGGGTTCAATTAAGGTGCTCCAACATTGCGGACCCACTTACAGCGAGTTTATCCGCCATTTTATTTTATGTAGAAAAATTACGTCAATTATATTATTTTTGTTAAAGTTATAAAGCGTGTGGACCTGTTAAAAAGACAACGAAGACGTGCCGTGGGAACGGCTTAAAAATGTATTTTTTATTTCAATTTATATTTACCAAGAATTTAAGATGTGCTCCTTGATCATTATTTTCTTATAAATGATTCCTACTTAAGCAATAAAAATCATTCTTTACTACTATCTGAATGATTTCTCTAAGCTTTTTTTCGTAAATTCTGATATTACCTAGAAAAGGTATAATAATTCTCGTCAATTTAAAAAGAGATGCAATGTTTGCAAATGATGAATAGGTTTTATATTTTCAATAGATATTCTTTTTAGGAAGCTCAATGTATTTCCGGACGTCTTTATGTAATACGAATACATAAACTTCAATAGATACAAAAATAACCATAAAGTTGAATTTCAACTCATGTTTTAAACAAATTGCATCCGCTCAATGTTGCACCACACCTCACTATCTGTACCGCGCCGTACCGTGTAGGTGTGCTGGATTTCCCTAATGTATTTATTGTGTAAAGTCTGCTTCGGTCCTCGGCTCTGTGTTCTATGCACTAAATACCTCGTTAAAGGAAAATAAACACTTTATTAGGCACACAATTTGTATGAGATAAAATGCTGTAAAATACTGAACTAGGGAATATTATATTGTGAAAAAGATGCACAGCTTTTGTTTTTCGTTTGCTCATCGTCCTCATCAAAAGAAGAAAAATATTTTTATGTTATTGTTATAATGAGAGAAATATAACATCTAAAGCATTGACTTGCAACTTTACTCGACATAATTCACCACGATAAACAGGCGAGAGGCCAGAAGGTGTCAAATCGCGACATAGATGCTCAGAGTGCTGTCAAGTATGTGTTTATTTGCAATCTTCTTGGTAAAGTGATGTGAGAAGTGGATCAGTGATATTTTGTGGAAAATAAGCTGTGTGAAAAAATAAATTGATTTCTTCTTTTGATATAATGTATAAGTTCAAGGTGAAAATACTCGTAGTAGTTCTAACCAAAATTGACTAAAATGGCGTTCGCAATCGGCAAAATAAAAGTAAATTTTTCTGAATGTTAGCTTCATTAGTTATAATAAATCGAAAGGCCTTTAATGTACGTAAGTACTCTTAAATCCGATTTATTTTAGCGTTAACGTAACGTTGTAACATATTTATCGAACAGACACTAAAATGAACCTTTAGCACGTAAACTCATACAAAATCTTTTAAGAGAAATAACAATATATTAGGTCATTACATATGAAATTGGCGTTTTGTATTCATTTATAATCAGGTTCATTAGTATAGTTCATTGTTTCTTTTACTAAAAAAACCATTCGGACAGGAATCAATAAAATCTTTGAAGGTGCTTTGGACTGCCCCATCGGATTTGAATTTTTCCCTTGCAAAAAGTTATCCAAATTTCGAAAAAAATAGTAATCTGTTCGAGCAAGGTCCGGGGAGTATGATGGATGTCTTAGACATTCCAATTGAAGCTCCTCGAATTTGGTAGCCGTCTGTTGTGCTGTGTGTGGTCTAGCGTCGTCCTGTAGCAGCAGTGGCCTAGAGCGAATGACCAACCTCGGTTGTTTAGCAGATATTTTAAACGGGCAATTGGCCCACCACACTTACCCACCACTGCAACTCCTGTGTAGCCAGGATCGACAGTGGTAACCAACCGCAATGACAAAAAAGTGTTGCATTGTTTCCAATAGTACTTATGACAAAAACGTTTGAAAGTGTTTAGTAGATAGCTTTTCCATCACGATTTGCAGTTGCTGGCAATGGACATCTGCCGTAATCGTCTGGCCAGATTTAAGAAAGCTGTAGTGAACGACACCGGCACTACTCCACCTAACGCTCACAAGTAACTTTTTTTCAGTAAATTTTCGCTTGGGGCAGGCTTTGGCTGGTTCGCCAGGGTTCAGCCATTGCGATGAGCGTTTCCAATTATCGTACAGGATCCATTTGTCATCACAGGTAATGATTCGATTTAAAATCCCTTTATTATTGTCCCGGTTGAGTAATGTAATGCAGCAGTCGACGCGCGATTGTCGGTTTGCTGCACTCAATTCATGAGGTACCTGTCAAGATTTTGCACCTTCCCAATATGCTTCAAGTTGATTAAAACAGTTTTATCACTAACACCGTAGCCTGCAGCTAACTCGGACGTGGTTTGCGATGGATCCGCTTCCACAAAGCCTTCAATTTTTCATTATCAATTTTGGTCTCCGGCCGTCCGTTTTCTTTTACAACACCGCCGTCATACATATCATTAATCCTTCGAGCCGTTTCTGCAGCACTGGTGCCACGGTGGAAATCGTACTCGAAAATAATACGATATTTCAAGTTTTCCATTTTATAAACAGAGTGACGCAAAGAAAAAACCAAAAGAGGAAAAAAAAATGAATCACGGTTTTCGTAACACAAATGCATGAGTAAATAGCGGTATAAATTTGAAATCGGAATTCCTAACCAAAGAAGATATATTGAGATCAAAGTGGCCAGTACGACAAAACGCCAATTTCATATGTAAGGTCCTAATATTATGTGCGATCATTATCCACTGTGTATATATTCGCGTGATTATTAAGACAGTAGGTACTTTTTGTTATTAAAAACCATAGACGTATATACGAGTATTATAGACGAGGCATGTTGAGGCAAAAAGTTTCTCCAGTTAAATGACCCCACTTTTGAGATTTTTGGGGTCATTTTGACATTTGAATTATAGTGAAAACAAGATGGGTGACATTTGAAGTATAGTGAAAACCAAGATGGTGTAACTTTTTACTGTATGTATAAAATCTTTGTTAAAAACACTTAGACAACGTTCCCACGAGCGGGTTTTTTCCATCGGAGTTAGTAAAAACAGCACTGTATATATAACTCACAGTAATCATCATCATCATCTTATATACAATGTATAATAATGGAAGCTTGGCGCGTATTCAATTCTACATTCGATCGTTTATTTTCGTTTCGTTTTAACGTTCTTGAAATGTGTTATTAATAATTTAACACATATCACTAAAAAGGGAAAAATTATTATTATTTTTAAACAAAAAATTAAATCAACTTCCAAAGTAAAAATGCACAAAAAAGTATGAAATAAAACTTAATTTTCTAAATATTTCCCCTTTAAAATTTGGCTAAAATTATAACTATTTCTCTACTCAATCTTCAAAGTTTTGAAGTCGGTACCAGCCAAATTGAACGCGAGTTCTATTTTAAATGTTGTTTTATCAGGATGTTCAGGCTGGTACCTACTTCAAAATTATGAAGATTGAGTAGAGAAATAGTTAAAATTTTAGCCAAATTTAAAAGGGGAATTATTTAGAAAATAAGTTTTATTTCATACTTTTCTGTGCATTTTTACTTTGGAAGTCGGTTTAATTTTTTTCATTGCCGTTTTTACTAACGTCGACGGAAAAAACGGCTCGTGGGAACTGGGGCTTAGGGCCTGTTTTACAGTGTCGAATAACTTATTCAGATTTTTTGTCGCTACTTTCTTTATAATGAGCGACAGAGACAAAACATGCAAATAAGTTAGCAAATTAAAAGTATAGTCTACATACCAAATTAGAGCCTGGAATTAAAATAACTGTAACCAAACTTGAAATATTAAACATAGATATAATTATAAGGGTCAATTCATACCGAAATGAAATTTTATGTCACTGCATTTTTAAGATAGCCATTCAAAATTGAAATGTATGCATTACATAAGAAGATACAAGTTTCATTGTAAAAGTTCGTAGGTCATTTTACACCGCACTGCACAGCGCATGTGTAGTGTTACATGACTGATGTTATATGAAACGTGTACCTTTCTGTATAGTGAACAAAGTTGAATTTCAATAGCTATGGTCGCGGTGTGAGCTGACCCTTAGTGCCATTTCGCAGGTCGCCGGTCTAAAAATGGAAGATGCCGGGAACTACACTTGCGCCCTGGAAGCCCCTCTACGGATGAACGCTATTGCAAGAGTCCATGTGTTGCAAGGTAACAATAATATCTATGGACGCTTTCACACCACGTCAATCTGGTCCCGTGGTAAGTTCTTGAAGAACTTGTATTACGGTTACCGGACAACGGAAATATATTTAATACTTTTTATACTATACTTACATTTAAGGTTTTTATTACAATATAATACTCTTATGTACCTAATACACATCCATGAACCAGGAACACAGAAAACGTTTTGTTCCCCGGCGGGACTCGAACCCGCGCCCACCGGCTTGAGCGCCAACGCGCTAATACCTGAGCCACAAAGGGCGTCAAGGTTAATTATAGTAAACAAAAAATTATGGATAAGACCGGCAACTGACGATGTTTGTAAGTACCTACGTTTGGTTCGCCTGACTATGCAAGTGATTATGGTCGCAACATTAGTGACACACACGCACGAGTGTGTTATCGGTTTTTTAAACCATTGTCTACTTATTAATTTATTTTACATGTAATATTATCAATGCGGTTCCGACGAAAACAAATGGTTTGTTAAAAGTTTGACGTGTCTATCGGTATTTATTTGTGTGAGTGTGTGCGTGTGTATGTGTGTGCGTGTGTATGTGTGTGCGTGTGTATGTGTGTGCGTGTGTATGCGTGTGTATGTGTGTGTATGTGTGTGTGTGTGGTTGTGTGTGTAATGTATGTGTTCTTAGTACGGGGGTTACTTAATCACCAATATAGGTATATTGTCACGAGGAAAGTTTTTATTATGTAGATAGTGAGACTAAATGCGGGCGGATGCATTGGCTTAAGCCACTTTATAAGTAAATAAATAACATGAAAATAGCGTATATTCGATTTGATCCTCTTATAAGACTACTCGACTTTGTAAAATATAGATCCCTTACGTACAAAATAAGGTACAAATACACGGCACATTTCACACGGAAATGGCCTCCAACACTTGGCCTCCAATCACAATGGGCGTGTCATTTCACGGAGCTCGGAGATGCGAGTAACTTTGTATGAAATATGTGATTCGCTTCTTAGGGTTCCATATTGAATATTAGTTTCAATTGAGATGTAGAAGCGTGTAATAACGTTGTGATATCTTTAATTGACCAGATTTCAGAAAAGGATTTTTTTTTCAAAGTGACTTTTTGCGCGCGAATTGGTCCGCGTGGATCCTTATTGCATCCCAGTGGGGTATGTATTACGATAAACCATCTTTCACGGATTTCTTCGTCTTATTAGCTTCGTGACGAAATTCAACGTCATCCGATCAACTTTCCATATTAAATTATACAAACTTTAGACCCCCATTTCAACCCTTTAGGGGACGAATTTCATAAAACTATAAAAAATGTACTCAATATTTTGTATTTACTACCTGGGATATTAAATTTAATGGAAATCGGTACTGATTTTAAATAATTTTCATACAAATATTTAACACTTATTTTACACCCTTAGAGCGTGAATTCTAATAAACCCTGAAACAGGTATTCAATTAAGGGCGGATTCGACCAAACTGGAGTAAAATTTTACTCGAGTATAAATGTCTCCTAATCTAAGAGTAAGCTGGTTTTGCGTTTTTCCAACTACTAATCCAAGAATAAGGTAATTACACGGGAGTAAATATTTACACGGGCGATTTTGACGGAGTAAAGTATTAAACTGATAATAGTGAATAGTAGCACAGCTGGCTGTCAATTGTCACGATCAATGTCATTGTGAAGTGTTATAATATTTGATATTGACATTTTACTGTATTACTCTACGAAATTAAATTATTATGGCGTACAAGTCATTCTAATACAAACAATAGTAGATGATTTTTTGTCGGTTTATACATTCGTTCATTATTCATTGAATAATAATACCGAGCATAGTATACTCTTCGAGTAACTTGGTAAAACGCAAACGAAGATATCCTAGAGTAAATTGAAGGAGTAAAATTATTCTCATTATAGTAACACTCGTGTAACTTCAAGTTTGGTCGAATCGAGCCTTAATGTATATAAGGGCATGAAACTTAATTTTCATCGAAATCGGTGTAGATTTAAAGATTTTTCATAGAAACTCTCAACCCCTATTTCACCCCTTTCAGGGTGAAATTTTTCTAAATCCCTTCTTAGTGCGCTACTATTAGCATATACGCATTACCGTATAGTTTTGTGAGCATCTATACGTCAGTCAGAAAGTAGGGACATCTCATTTTATATATAAACTTATACATATACAGTCGATTCTCGTTAATTCGAAACTCGGACGACTCTTAAAATATTACGAATTATTGAGTGTTTGAAATATCAAATGGTACTCTGCAACATTGTATTGTCGAGTGTTTGATGCCGATGAGTTCGAGATAACGCGTCGTTTTATTACGTGGCGACGACTTTTTCGTTCGAATTACCAAGTGCATAAAAATGTATTGATTTACTTCGTAATACACAGAGATTTTCTGGGGGACTCGTGATAACTTTGAAATACAGAGTGGTTAAACGTAGGTTTCAATTAACAAGAGTCGACTGTATATAGATATATATGTGTGGAAGATTAGCTGTGTTTAGAATACCATGAGATGCAACGTATTTCGAAGAATGTTTTGTGTTATCAATTTTAGATAAGTCGTCTTGTAATGTTACGTCACAAACAATATCATGTATCAGAAACACTTTTAAACGTAATATTGGCTCTTTTAAACTGTTTTAAAACTAATACTCTATATTTTGGCCGTAGCTAACATTAACTATAATTACATTTAAATAAGTAAATAAGAGATAGAGTGACGATATTTTAAACTGCTTATTGCTCTTTAGGATCAAGTTTGGCTGAGCTTCAAAGCGGAGTGAAGACCACTACTTCCTACATCAGCCTCCTTCTGGCGTCTTTGGTCCTACTCTTCAGTACATCCTACGGTGAGATCAGATGACCTATCTAGACCAAAATTTCACCTAAGGCTGGCAACACAAGAATTTTAAGGGAACAAGAGCAAATTTAACGTCAAATTTTACTGCACAAATTGGATGGGAGAAATTAAAAGCATTCGAAAAATAAAAGAGACTTGGCGAAATCACTACCATGCTAAATACTTTAAAATTGTTAAATGTTAGCAATATTAAAAAAAAAATGGTTTTCTACACAGAACTATATTTTAACTCATAATTAAAAATATATAAAAATACATGTTGGAGTTTCATGTTAAAGATTTTATATTTATGAAATACGAATGTTAACTTTGGTGAACCAATACTGGCAAAAATTGTAAAATTTATTTAAGAAACTCTCGGAAGAGAATAAATTCAATTATGTTTCCTTATTAATAATTCATCAGTTAGTTCTTATAACAGCTGTTATTGCAACGATATTTTTATGTTCGATAAAATTTAACAAAAAATCTCCAATACTTTATATCGGCCAGAGTATTTACTAATATTGCGAAGGAATAATAAAGTATGTCGATTATTTGTTTCAAATGAGCAAAATTCTTGTATATTACAAAAGGCAACATAAATATGGATCGAAAAATTCAAAAAGTTCAGTAATAAGTTTCTAAATTAAAAAGGTAGGTACAGGACTAAACAGGTACAGGAGAAAAACGAAAATTACTATTCAAATATTTGTATTATTTCTGTATTTTTTTGTTAAAACAAACATAAACGCAGTATTTAAATTTGTAAAATCAAATTTGTATTTATCTTCATACATTTTTATCTGCAGTGACGTCACTCGTGCACGTTTTTGTATAGAGCATTTTTAATGCTCTCCAACGATGTCACTTTTATGATTAATGTATTTCTTCAACGGTTGTCCG
Organism: Phengaris arion; assembly: GCA_963565745.1. Lineage (NCBI taxonomy): Eukaryota > Metazoa > Arthropoda > Insecta > Lepidoptera > Lycaenidae > Phengaris > Phengaris arion. Next base: position 12,243,130 of record OY751444.1, read on the forward strand.
TAAATACGCCACTGCAAAGACAATATTACCTGGCTTATTATGTACTTTTCGTAAAGGCAATAAAAAACTATGCATGTTTTCCATTAATCTACATAATATTATCTAAGATGATAAATTACATGATTTTTAATAATGTCAGAAAAGATATTTCATAATGTATTATGGTATTTTCCAAAATTGTTAAATAATATTTTACTTTTCCCTAGATTTTTACTAATAACTTCATTTATCATAGTACTTCTTTTTATTATATTATTATCATAATATTAGTCGTATTTTGAATATTTACCAATTTACCATATTTTTTGTACTTTCATTTCTGTGTGTATATGTTTACCGTCCAAAAAAATGTAAATATTGTAAAAAATGTAAGTACAATATATTTAGATCACATATCTTAAAATAATTTCTAAATAATTTAAATCATATCTTCACGTATCAACAGCTATCAATTATAATATTAATGAAATACGAGTATGTTATTTTGACACCTATGATGTGTACTTAGGTGGACCAACGTACTTTATAATATTTTTTATTTGAATAATATATTTTAAATGAATGACGACCTCATACTGAAAAAATGTAAGTATAATATATTTAGATCACATATCTTAAAATAATTTCTTAATAATTTAAATCATATCTTCACGTATCAACAGCTATCAATTATAATATTAATGAAATATGTTATTTTGACACCTATGATGTGTACTTAGGTGGACCAACGTACTTTATAATATTTTTTATTTGAATAATATATTTTAAATGAATGACGACCTCATACTGAAAAAATGTAAGTATAATATATTTAGATCACATATCTTAAAATAATTTCTTAATAATTTAAATCATATCTTCACGTATCAACAGCTATCAATTATAATATTAATGAAATACGAGTATGTTATTTTGACACCTATGATGTGTACTTAGGTGGACTAACGTACTTTATAATATTTTCTATTTGAATAATATATTTTAAATGTATGACGACCTCGTACTGAGGTGCACAAAAATCTCAACATTGCTTTTATAAATTATTTTTATCTTGAACAAGTAACATGAAATGTTATATTTGTAAAATGCATACCGGTTGCGGTAAACAAAATTAACAAACATTCTGATGCAGTTTAAATAATCAAGCTGCGTAGTGCGGCGTCGAGTCTCGGTGTGAGCTGGTGTGCGCTTAGCCAAAAAAATATATTACCAAAAAATTTTTCGCCATTTGTTGAAAATTTATCAAACTACGATGTAAGCCGTCGAACCATGACCTGTAATGGCATCCGTAACCTGTGATAACAGGCTTTAATTTTGAAAATATTCTGAAATACCAGTACCTGCTGTAATTGAAACAATAACTTTCACAACGGATTTTGCTGGACGTTTAGTGAAACTTTTAATTGTAAATATTTTAATTGGTTTGCAGTTTTCACTCTGTCTTTTTGTTTACTTATTTTTAACGTTTGTTTTAATGAAAATTTTATGCTTACATATTGAAATAGCGCCACTTTTAATTTACTTTTGAACCATCAATGCAATCTATAAATAATTAATACCTTTGATCTAAAGTTGATATAATTTGTGTTATATCAAATAAGAACGTAATTTAATATCAAAACAAACATATCTTACTCAAAATATCTATTATAATATAAGCTTTGGTTTATTAACCGACTTGCAAAAAGTATGTGGTTATATATTTGAAACTGTTAACATTTTTCAAAATTGTTGTGTTATCTTATACGGTATATATAAATTAAATTGTAAACTTTCAAAGATTGAAAAAAAAAACAAAATGTTTTTGTTAAAACTAGTTTTAGTATTAAATTGTGTATTTATTTATCTATTGCACATTAATGTAAGCTTTATACTTATGCACATATTTGTAGTCTACACATTATTAAATCTTATGGCGCCCACACACGCTAGGCAAGCAGCTTCTAGGAGAAGAAAAGCTTGCTAGCCAAGCTGCTTGCCTAGCGTGTTCTAGCATTAGTGTCTTTATTCCATATCTTCTATAGATAAATTAACGGTGCTTTCGTTCATAGATTGTTGAAAGTTGATGTGCTGTATGTGGAAATATCAAAACTGTATAAATATTGTGATATAAAGGTGGTTTTTGATAAACAATGTAGTTTTATTTAGAACTAGAGACTATGCACCATTCAGTATGCACCTACATAATATTATAATATATTAGTAACTAAGAGCTTTGCTCGGAGTTCTGGTGAAATGGTTAAAAAATCCCAGATGGCGAAAAACTTTAATAAACTATAAAAATGTAAGTAAACACAGAGTAAAATATAACACGCTTTCGTCGTCCAACCACAACATAAATAATGTAGTCCAACGCACACCTAGCTTAGCGACGCTTTGACAAATAGAAAGTGTAATATAAGTTAAGAGCTTATTAAATTAAATACAATAACGTTTATTTCGGGCGGCGTAGGCCCATATTATAAATACCTTACAGACTAACATACATATTATTATTATTATATACTTAAACTACACTTTATCACGTGTTGTCGGCGAGTAGATGCGCGCGTCGTTCCGGAGTCTCCCCCGGAACCTCCGGGAGACCACACCCGTCGGCCAGAACTCCTCCACCTGACGAAGGTCGGCAAAAGATGCGTCGGCACTCTCACCACAAAGGAACTGACATTGACGTCTTCTTGCGGATATAGACCACGACGTCCTCGACCTCCATGGACCAGTATATGTGTAAACCAGAGTTTACTCTAAAATATTTACAATCGTAGCGATAAATATATAATTTTATATAATATATAAAAGGCAAAGCTGATTGACTGATGTATCAACGCACAGGTCAAACCCTAGAAATTTGAAATTTTGCACACGTATTTCTCTTGTGACGTAGGCATCCACCAAGGAAGGATTTTTCAAAATTCAACTCCCAAGGGGGTAAAATAAGTGATAAAGGTTTGTATAAAACTTTTTATTCCTTGGACATATTTGCATGATATTTCGTATGAATTGAGTAGGTACGCAAAAAAAAGATGAATTACGTATTTCTGCGTTTTCTATAATTCAGCCCCTAGGTGGGTAAAATAGGGGATGAAAGTTTAAAACCTAATTTTAAGCGGGCGAAGCCGCGGGTAATTAATGCTAGTTGTAGATAAAATGTAATTAATTATGGGCCAGCCTAATGAGTGCCGTGATTTAGTAGGACACTTCATGTCTAATGACCGTTATATCCAGTGCACTCCACTGAACCACCCACCTAGTACCTAGCTTCTATGTACTGTGGTATGTATGTGACATAAGCCGTAATTACGGTCTGCGCTGTTGTAGCTAAATGTGATGGCACCATGTCCTGCTGAAACGGAGGAAAGAAGATGTCTCGAGTGTACTCCATTTCGATTCAATGAAATTTAAGACTGGGAATATTATGATCTGGAATTCGGATGGCCAGGGAAAATACAGAGCAGTAAAATTAGAACTATGCGCTTAAAATCGAACACACAAGTGTCGAGTTAAATGTCAATGTCATATATGCTATATATATGCTCGAGACAGTTTCCATTTTCACCTCTATTGAAATTGGCACAGAGTTCTGTTTTCAGTGCTCTGAATTTTCCTGGGCCGGCCGGATTCCGGATCATATAGTCGCAGCCTAAATATAAACAAAATAAAATAAAATTCAACCGAATTAATGTCTCATTGTATTTCTGTATTGCGCGGTGAATCAGAATATGTGATATTTAAATTGGAATTGGCATTATAGCCGCCCATTTTGAGCTCTGTTTCCATTGACATTACATTGAATCGGAACGGATTATAAATTATAGTTTCTCCTTTATTTGTCTAAGATTGTTGACAGCGTATGACAAAATATTTTGTTTCAATTTTACACTCCAATTTTATAGGCAGGTAGGAACACAACACCGTAGTATGTAGTATGTGTTAATCCAGAGCTTAAACTAATACCATATCAAATTTCATGAAGATCAGTTCAGTAGATTTAGCGTGAAATCCATCTAAACATCCATCCATTCATCCTCTCAAACTTTCCCATATATGTAGGACGAGCTTATAAACGCCAAATTAATGCAATATAAGCGATGTAATAGCGCTGACAAAATGTACAAGTAGGTAACTTGAAGCCACGGCAATATAAAGCCTGTAAGTTAACGATTTGTTGAACATGACGTTTATTACAAGGGCATTAGCGGAGGCTATATGCACGTAGCCTTATTCTCATTCAGGACGGGCGCGCAAAGTTTGAGCCGCGCCTGAATTCCAAGTAGACTTACAAGGAGGTAAAAAATTATGTTGCCTTTTAATCTCACTAGCCATTCTAAGGGCGTATAGAATTTTAAATAGGAGTATTAGACTTGGAGCATTATGCATATCTCTGTGGTACGAGACAAAAACGAGTGTATATAAATCGTTGGATAGTAAGTGATTGAGCGGGCACAAGGACTTAAACTAGATTAACCACAGGTACTCCCATATCTCTTCGGTCTCTAGAATTCTAAAAATCCCACAGAATACTAGAACTTATAGGACACCAGCTTAAGTGGCGGGTCATATAGCAGATAACTAAAGCGCTCACTATTTTTTAAACCTGAATGAATGAATGAATGAAATATTCTTTATTGTGCACACAACATAAAAAAATATATATAAAAGAAAAGAGATAAAAAATAATAATATACACATGTAACACAATGGCGGCCTTATTATTCCAGGAAACCTTGGGTAGAGGAAATAATAGAAAAGAATTTGGCGTGCATGAGCAGTTAAAAAGAACACAATAAATCCAAAAACAATTAATACATGCGTTTAAACAATATTATTATATATATATATATATATATATATATATATATATATATATATATATATATATATATATATATATATATATATATATATATATATATACGTATACATACATACGTATATAAATTTTGATAAATTACTTTTATTATTAAATAAGTACATACATAAATAAATACATAATATATATAACACGGATACACAAATAATTTTAATTAAACTTTATAGTCTTAAGACAGAAAATTATAAACAATAATAAAAAGAAAAAAAAAGAAAAATGATGGAGAAAAATTATTGATTTAACTGACTACAAATAGTCAAATAATGCATCTTCGCCATAGTTTTAAAGCCATTTAATGTTTTAGCAAGTCTGATATGTTTTGGTAACGAATTCCACAGCTTTACACCAGTAACAGCAAACGAGGAGGCATAATATTTAGTTTTATGCATGCATAATTATTCTAGTTGAAAATTGGATGCAGATCGTAATTCTTTAACAGTAGCTTGTCGAAATATAAAAATATCTTTTAAATATGAGGGTAAACAAGGTGCATGTACGAGTATAATAGAGAAAACAAGAGAGAGAATACGAGCGTCCCGGCGAAACGCTCGTATTCTCTCTCTTGTTTTCTCTATTATACATACCTGTGTTGTCATAAATAAGAATCTAAGGGTCAATTCACACAGAAAAGATACGTGATGCTGCGCTGCATTTTTAAAATGGTTATTCAAAATTGATCTTCATTCATTACCCAAGAATATGTAGGTAACACCTTTCATTGCAAGAGTTCGAATATGTACATATCAGTGTACATATTCGAACGATTCTTTCTATATAGTGAATAAAACTCAATTTTGAATAGCTACTCTGCGTCGCGTCGCGTATCGTCGCGGTGTAAACTGACCCTAAGGGCTGTTACAGTGTTGAAATTTAATTAAAAAGAAATATTTGTTGGTAATTTTTAAAGCGATAACTTGTTGTCTTTATTTCTATAATAATACTAGCTTTTGCCCGCAGCAACTTAGAATTGGTATAATAAACTATCCTTAAAATATAGACATATATGCCATCGCGGAGTTTTTGTAGACCTATAAAAGAGAAACAATCCCACCATACATTGTTTTGTTATTTATCTCTAACGGGTTAGGTAAGACAGCGTTTTCGATAAAAGTTCCCAGACGGCTTGATTTTTTCCGACACCTTCATAAATCAAACAATTTCCATAAGACCTTAGCAAATTATTATCGACTTAAACCTTCCCAATGAACCACTCTGTCGGTAAATACCGTTTACGGCATGAAAATCCTTTTAGTAGTTTTTGAGATTATCGCGACTTTACAGACTGACAGACTTGGCACTTAAGTATCCCATCTCTGTCTCCTGGTTCTAAGCTACCTCCCCACCAATTTTCAGACAAATCTGTTCAGCCGTTCTTGATTTATAAATAGTGTAACTAACACGACTTTATTTTATAATTTTAAAATAATTTTTGTTTGGCTATGAATTCTAATTTCAAATTAATTTTATTTTAAAAACATGGAATTCCTTTTCCAAAAGTAGTCATTTGTTTATTGATTAGTGTTACATTTTCGTCGCATTACAATCTTTTTCGTCAACATGGATACGTTAAAAATTCGAGTAATTATGGAATATGAGTACCGTCGTGGCAGCAACGCGGCACAAGCGGCACGCAACATCAACGACGTTTACGGAGCTAACACTACAAACCAACGCACCATCTGTTATTGGTTTGTTCGCTTCCGTTCTGGAAATTTCGACCTGAAAATTGAACCAAGCGGTCGTTCGAAGACTTTGGTCGACAATGACGAATTAAAGGCGATTGTGGAAGCTGATGATACACAATCTACGGCTAAATTAGCAGCAACTTTCGACGTTAGCATCAAAACAATATTGTTCCATTTGCGTCAAATTGGCACGATAAAAAAGCTTGACAAATTGGTGCCCCACGAACTCAATGATCGCCAGCGCGAAGTACGCTTCGAGACGTGCCTTGCACTGCTCAACAGACACACAAATGAAGGAATTTTGAACCGCATTGTTACCTGCGATGGAAAATGGAGTCTGTTTGATAGCCGCAAGCGCTCAGCAAGTTGGTTGGATCCTGGTTTAGGAGCTAAACAATGCCCTAAAGGAAAACTTACCCCTAGAAAAGTGATGGTCACTGTTTGGTGGTCTAGCGCCGGTGTGATTCATCACAGCTTCTTACCAAACGGGGTGAGCATTAATGCAGGTGTGTACTGTGAAGAACTGAATACAATGATGGAGAAGCTGGCACATCTCCAACCAGCATTGGTCAATCGCTCGTGTCCGCTGCTCCTGCACGACAACGCGCGACCTCATACTGCACAGCAGACGGTCTCCAAGTTGCAAGAACTGGGGTTGGAATCTTTCCGTCATCCGCCCTACTCACTAGACCTTTGGCCTACAGACTACTACTTTTTCCAGAATTTGGATAACTTCTTGGCGGGAAAAAAATTCAATACCCGAGAGGCAGTACAAAATGCCTTTGAAGAATTTGTTGCCTCCCGTCCAGCTGATTTCTTTAAGGAGGGCATCAATAAACTGCCACTACGTTGGCAAAGATGCATTGATTGCATGGGTGATTACTTCGATTAATACAAATAAAAAATAGATTTAAAAAAAATGTTTAAATTTTTTCATACAAAACGGCAATTTCATAGGTAAAGAACTAATATAAATTTCAAATTCTAATCAGACTTATTTTTCAAAACATGACAATAATATTTATGACGTGTCAAAACAAAATAAAAATAATGGGTCCCACTCACAGGCAATCAATTCCTTTACGAATTAATTTCCAATTACGATCAAATTGGAAATTAATTCATAAAGGTAAATTGTTAACATCGAACGTTTTAGTTGTTACGATAATTTATAGACTGAGATCCCACGCCAGCCTGACTACACTTACACTCTTACTGATAAATTAAATTTCATTTTGCAGTATAAGTGTATATAATGCATATATATAATGCATACCTATGATGATGATAGTTCATACCCGCTATTGTTTGCGGTGGGCGCCAAAAGTACGAAAAAATTTACTTGTATATGAAAAGTTTAGTTAGGCGGGCCTCGGATATCAGGCTATATTCATCATTGATCTAAAGCGATTTACTTGCAACTACGAACCCAGTAAATGTTTAAATTGTAAAGACTAAATCGATCGATCGCTTGTGAGTGTGAGCTTTAAATCAAAAGCACTAAGGAGTATTGATATCAAAAATGCAAATCGCTCCCAAACAATTTTCATTCCCCTTTTTAACCCCGTTAGCGATCGAATTTCAATAAACTATGATACACATATTCCATCAATTCTATTACAAAATGTTTGTGCAAAATATGAATTAGGTTGGACCTAGAAATCACGTTGCCCCATACAAACTTTTCCCCCTTTTCACCCCCTTAGGGAGTCGAATTTCGGAAAATCTCTCCTTATCGGATGCCTACGCATTACAAAGAGCATGCCCTGCAAGTTTCAGGTCTCTTCGATCAGCGGATTAGGCTGTGCGTTGATCCGTCAGTCAGTCAGTCATTCAGGACAAAGGAGTTAAATGTATAGATTATAAAGAGAAAAAGTTTGTTTGTTTGCTATAGATCGACCGATTTTTATGAAATTTGCCACAGATGCATAAACCATGAGAAAAGACATACGCTACTTTTATGGCGGCGAAATATGCGGTTCCGTCGGGATTTTCTTATGCGCGTAAGAATCAGTCCCAGGCAATATTATATCCAAAATAAGGGCCTAAGTTAGTGCTATTATTGTTGAAATTTTGCCAAAACGACCTATATGCACGTCACTACTTAGTCATTATAAATGCAATAACGTTGTCTACATTTCATGCAGCTAAAACGGTCTTATCATAAATTGCTTGTACCAATGTATTATGACTTTTTAATAATATCAGTAATGGTAGCAATTTGAGTCGCTATATAGAGCGATGTAACAAATGGCCGGGCCGGGAAGCGGCGCATTAAAAGCTGGAACGTGTTTATCACAGGTTTCACCAGCTAAATGTAAGCTGTTATATTCATGAGGGATTCTTTGTCTGCACTGAAATAAAAATTTAATCGTACTTAGTAGGAGAAAATTGAACATAGACAAAGAATATACTTATATTACTAACGTAAAGAATCGTCATTCAATTCGTCGTCAAGAGGCGGGCGGGGCGTGAGTTTTCTCCAGCGAGGACTCGTTCACGGGGCTAGTCGTTGATCGTTTAATACTTTGATATGATTGACAGTATAATTTCATAACATTTATGATAGTTTTCCTATGTTAGTTTTAGATCTGACTTATTAAAATATAATGCGATCAATGGATAATGTTTATGTAAGTTTCCTGTATTCTCCGTGGAAATTAATACACCTATGTCATACTTCAATGCGCGTGATCACGGTACGTACGCGATCGGTCACGGCACAGCCAGCACTGAGAGCGCCTTATCATTTCTTAAACGAGATGTGTGCCTGCGTGTGGATAGGAACACGGCGCGCACGCACACATTCAAACCGATCGCGGCACGTTTGTATGAAGATGTTCTACTGTTCTCTGTTTTCCATGCCCACTTAGCAGGTAACTTGCGACTAAGCGGTGCGTAGTAGTTAGTACTGCTACAGATTACTGAATAGTTACTACTTACTGCGCTAACTCCGGGCGGTATCATTTATGGCCGAGGTGTAGCGTGACGTCACGCTGCTGTTAGCGGGATTCTAAAATTTACGGAACTTTGAACGCGTGTAAAATCATAACTACCCAATATTTCTGAATTTAACAAATACTAGTATATCTGTATATACTAGTATTTGTTAAATTCAGATTGTAGCTTTTATGTGTAATAGTTTCAAGTGATTTAACATACCTAGTAACAGTTCATACTCATACCCAGTCAGTTCATTTTGAATCTAAGTATCAATGGAGACTCCATTGATACTTAGTTTCAAAATGAACTGACATTTATTTGTGGGTAGTGTAGTAAACTAAGATATGGAAGACATAATGCAAATGATGTTTTTTCAATATAACTGGAAAAAAAATAGACGGATAATAATTCTAAAGGCGTGAAAGTCATCAAAGAGATATTTGCCTTAAATCCTCTTCAATTGAAACAATAATCTGTAGAATTGATGAATAAAAATCCTTATAATATTTTTTTCACTTCCAATAAAGCGTCTTAGAAATTTAATATTGAATCTTAGACGAGACGTATTTTAAAAGGATCTGAAGAATTAATTAAGACAGGCAACCGACACCAATTTTCTTTTTTGTGGTCGCTGTTAGCGATATTCCAAAAAGAAATGTAATCTTTAAATTTTTTATTTTTTTTACTAAACCAGATGACAGTTTTTTCATCATAATTCTATATATTATATATGTAAAAGAATGTCGTGTTAGTTACACTATTTATAACTCAAGAATGGCTGAAACTATTTGGCTGAAAGTTGGTGGTGAGGTAGCTTAGACGGACATAATATACTTTTTATCCCGTTTCTGTGGGACGTGACATAAAACGTGGTATAACAAAACGCAACTGACATGGACTAACACAACGGAACTGATAGCTAAACGTAATATTGTCTATGGTTAAGTATGGTTGGAAATTTAACAATTATAAATTTTAGAGTTGACCGGTTGATGTGTTTGTTTCTATTAGCTTATTGTGACGATATTATCATTAAGAATGCCGCGACCAAGACGATCGAATATGTCAAAACCGAGACGTATACACATTTTAAAATTATAAATTTTATCCATTTATATTCATAATTACAGATGCTAGTAGAGCGGACAGACAGACAGACATACAGACAGAGCGAAACTATGAGGGTTCCATGAGTATTACGGAACTCTTAAAAATATATTGCAATTCCAATGTCTCGCTAAAACTCGAGAACGGCTTGACCGATTTGGCTAATTTTATTATTGAAATAATTGTGGAAGTTCAGGGAAGATTTAGACGGTGAGAAATATTGGAAAAATTGCAGAGAAAATAGTGTAGATGTAGGTGTACATATAGGTATAGGTATAGGTAGATGTTGAAGTAGGTTGTAGGTGTATGTATAGTTATTTATTTATTCCAGTTTATAGTTGATACAGAACAACGTGTGTCGGAATGTTACGGGTAATATTAAATAAAAGAGGTATTAACAATGACAAATTTATTTTAAATTAGAGGTCGTGGGCAGAAGGCCGAAGGATCTGGTTTAGCCTCTTGGTGTCTGTGGGGATCGGAGGGCTTTAACCACGTGGGAACTTAGCTGAGTCCAGGAGTCTAGCACGTGGTGAGGGCGAACTGGGGCTCCAACTTCTGGTAGCGTCACTCTGTCACCGCTGCATCCGATCGTCGTCGATAGATCGTCCAAGGGGGCGGTGCAGACTGATTCGAAAACCAGTAGTTCAGTCCAGAATATCTAGCGGCACTCAGAACTCCAGATGTGGGAAAATAGCTATAAGAACTTGTAAATCGGTGCCTTGAACCCGGTGTATAAATCCCTAGAAAATCCATGAAAAACGTGTGGGTAGGAGTCCCGTCACACGATCAAAATCACGGGCTGTGTGACCATCACAAAATAAAAGATGATATACAAGAATAATTAAGGCATGGATATAAATATCCTAATATTTTAACAATGCAAGAACGAAAAGATGAAACTACAAATGATACCACGTGGTATGGCCAATCAAATAATTGACAACTAATTTTACAATGGTGCTAATTTACAGGAAAGAATAATGTGTTTTAATTACAAGCGTGATTTCCCAAATATTCACAACACAGATATAAAAACTACTTACCGTGGAAACGGGAAGATATAAAACGACTACATCTTGAGTCTATAGAAAATTTTATTCTAAAAGGAAATGTCATTCGAAGAAGTGCCATATATACCCCTCTTCGTCTTTTTTTTAAAACTTTTGACAACTAAGAAACTAAGGCGTAAAGAGAAAAAATTCAGAAATCAAAATAAAAAGATATTATATTAATAATCAATATATTATGTAATATAATTATACAAATCTACTGTATTTTCATTATTAAAAACTAAATTATTATTTTTTAAGATTTAAGACGGAAGTAAAATCGATCTATGAATCAAATATTAAAGAAAGGCTAACGCCGTTTTAGTAGGGACGTGCGCCGATAGATGGCGCTAAAACCTCTGAATGAACAGAGGAAATTTAACTACGTTACAGGGACAACTAGTCATCAATATAATAAAGAAGAAACCGCTTCTAGCGTTAACGTAGCCAATTATTTTTAATCAATTAATCTTATCTGTTTAATAGTGTGAGTGTGCAATAAAGTATTTTTCATTATATTTTATTTTAGCACCTCGATGTCAGATAGATGGCTTAACCAGTTAATGGTTGGGGTGACCTGCTAAAATAATTTATGACATAAAACACGTCGAAAACGTTGTGTGGCGAGTTCACAAATGAGAACGTTTTAATGAAATTAGATTTTGTTCAGAAAATGTTCACAAATATTTGCCTTTAAATCTATAAACAGTTGTCTAATTAAAATCTCCAAACTAAAACATTACGGCAGAGTCATTAAAAGTTAAAATTTAATTCGCTGTCTTGGCGTTGGTTTCACTTCCCAAGAGAATAATTTACTTGTAATGAAATTTGAAATTTATTATAAGCCTAATTTAAATACTTTGCCAATTTTTTTTAACGGAGTCGGGAACAAAAGTACAAGTAAATCTTGGTTATAAAATTTTAAATTAACCATTCTGCAATGTTTTTACGTTAGTAAAATAAAGATATAGTCTACTTTAAGTGGGAGCTCACAATGTCTAAACGTAAGGATCAATTTCTATCTACGATAGATTAATCATTTTCTAAAATATTTTTTCTATAATAATATCCTGCTAAAAAGAGCTAAATAAAACAATCTATTATATCCATAAAACAACATTACACCACAGAGAAAATAATAAATATTATACCTATTTCCGGAAGATTTCTATACAAAAATATCACTTTATCGTTACGTTTTTAGAATTTGACGTAACATAACAAACGGTAGTTATACCTTTATCATTAATTAAATTGAATTATTTACATTCTCCTAAGATATGAGTTCAACGTAATTATAAGGCTACTCCATAACCACTGTAGATAGTACTATCAGAAGTACAGAGATGATTGCTTATTAATAAGAAATTCATAGATAAATAAAAAACTGAAGTTATTTCTAAAGTAAATAAAGATATACAAATAATGGAACTGGGCGAACATACAGATAAAGCGAAAGGTAAAATATCCAATTTCAGTAACGTTCTAAATAAATTAACTTAATTTTACATTTCTAAAACAGGAGACGTAGCAGATGACGAATTGTTTGATGCTTAGGCAGTCTATAAGGTAAGTCGTTCCACTCAATTTTTTAGACACAGATTGTTACGACCTACGGTGTTATTATTTTAGCTAGTAGTTTTTTAGTGACCACACGAAGAGGTTGTGTTCATTAGATACACGAAAAGAAATTATTGTGTTTAGTTGGGGATACAGTTATATTGAGCTGATTGAAATGGGGCTGAAATATCTTTATTTAGTCCCTTCGTTATTATAATTTTTTTTCTGGATTTAGAAAAAGAGCCTAAGCTAAACATAATCTTATCATACTTTTAATATTACTAATACTTCAGATGAAGCGACCAATTCAATGCAGATACTGGAAGAAGCATTAACAATATGTAAGTTTGGAAAGTTTCACTGGAAACTGCTAGCAGCAACGTTATGTGCTACGTTTGCTTCGGTGATGACTGTTACTACCTCCTCTTTCATTTTACCAGCAGCTGAGTGTGATTTGAAAATGAGTACTTTAGATAAAGGGATGTTAAATGCTATGCCATTTATAGGTAAGTCTTTAGAATTTTTAATTTCTTTTTTATCTTCTTTTTTTTACACATAGTTTGAATCTTTTGATTGTAAATTTCTGGTAATTCAAAGTAGTTTTAACAGGAAATATAGGTAATTGTTACTTTGGAAGTATTTATGAAATGAAAGCACGGCATTTTACCCAACATTATTTTTACCATTACTTATTACAAACTTACGGCAGTTTGTCTTTTTTCGTTCACAAAATATGATAAATTGATATTATATCAATTTATCATATGAATATCTAGGTCAAGTAGGTTTCACGCTTTTCGCTGGATTCTTAGTGGATGGCTTTGGAAGAAAAGTGTTTTTGGTTTGGGGAAACATCGGCATTTTCCTGTTCACGATACTCGGAGGATCCAGTCAGAATTATTGGATGTTGATGCTTATGAAGTTATGTGAAGGTATATCGTAAGTACCTTGTTGTGTAATTTACATTTATTGATAATTTTAGCTTTTAATACGTAGTTACTTAAAAATTTAATTATTTTAAGGTGTTAAAGCGAAAAATAGTTGTCATTTATCATCTGATTTATAGGTATTAAACATATGAAGCGTGTGCAAGTTTACATAGAATTTAACTTTTAAATTTTTTATTAAAGGTATAAAGGTATAATAACAGATGGAGATTTTCACTGGGTTTGATTACTTAACTTTTTTCATAAAATAGATGTTTTCGCAGATTTTTTGTCCAGTAAATTAATTAAGACAATTTTTCCCAGTCACTTTGATAAAACAAATTGCTACTTCCTTTGATTTTTTAGACAAATAAACAGCGAAAAATCATTTGCCCGAAAAATTGCTCATTTACGCCATAAAAACGTAGGTCAAGATATCCCACAAAAACTCAAGATCTCAAACCCCTGGAAATTAAGCCGTGTCAGGTGTAATAAACTTTTTCCAGATTAAGTCTATCGTTCGCCGCGATCTCGCCTATGTTCACGGAGTTCATTCCGAGGGATGTAAGGGACCGTCTCCTGCTGCTGCTGGCGGCCTTCAAGCCGCTGTCATTAATCGTGGCCGCCCTCGTCTCATGGGCGTTGCTTCCGCGGAACATCCATCTTGTGGTATTGGATGGGTACTTTGGTAATACGCTTTCTTTGACGTGAGTTAGATGAGATTAAATATAAATTTGTATAATACATATAGCCGTAGACTATATTCAGTATAAATATATTCTAATACATACCTAATATAATGTTATGATTTGTTTGTAAGTTTGTATTTAATAGGTTTCGAAACTACTGAACCGATTTTGATGAAATAGGGCACAGATATACAGTAGACTTGGCTTTTTATCGCGTCAAAATATACTGTTTCCTCGGGATATCCGTTTGCGCGTCATCGTGGCGAGCAACATCTACTGAAATATATTTTCAATCAATCACTTGAATCCAGACAAATACAGTAAAACTGAAAACAATCTAATGATACAATGTACTTGTATAAATACCAACCAAAAAGTTTTGCTTCTACAGCGAGCGTTGTCTCTTACACTTGGGCATGTTGCCCATTGCCCAGTAATTATGAGCTAAGTATTTAGTAGATACATAATATTATGGTAGAACTAAGTATATAAAAAATGGCAGCTATAGGGACTGCCGATAGAAGTGAAAAAATAAAAAAATATAAAATAAAAAGAATTAAAATATTTCGTCGGACCGAGATTCGAGTGTAGTATTCCAAATAACACGACAAAAGAAAAAGTATGACAAACTAAGATCCTTATGTCGTCGGCATAAAGGTCATGTCGGAGGTAAAACAATTTTGAACGGCCTTTCAACAAGTCAACCATGAGCATGTCGGTGACGCGAACCCATTAGATCTTCCCCTACCTACCAAAAACTGCCCAACGCGGCTATAGAAGTTTTCACATCAAAAGTAAACCCAATTTTTGTAACAAACAATATCAATAATGACGAATTATCTATGAAAATGATAATTCGTCATGATGATGGGTGCCCCACCATCTAGTTCGGTGCTCGTTACTGCACATACATTAGACCCATACATTCAAACACATCAAAACCTCTATTTTAAAACGACACTTTCAATTCTGGTCACGATTATATCTGGCACGTGTCTCGACCTGGCCGTAGTATCGTTCTAACGAGACTGCTGAACGCCTCCGCAGAATTAGATTCCGAATCTCCCTGGACCTAGTCTTGGCATTTATTACGAATCATTTCAAGAACCGAATGTATGTAAGTATGTAGTTACGAAATATTTTTATATAACAAAAAAATAGTTATTGAATCTATTTTAAAAGCCAAAGCTATTTGTTTTATTGTTGTGAACATAAATTTCTAGTCGTCGAAAAGTTTTTACATTTATTCCTTACTCTTAATTATCCTACATTAATATGTTTTACGTCTTGAATTCCTGGCAAATTAGGGTTAGTTCACACTGCGACGCGGCGCTCCATTTTTATGTTCGTAGTATATTCTTGTGTAAAGAATAAAGTTCAATTTTGAATACCTATCTTAAAAATGCAGCGCCACGTCACGTCTCTCGTCGCGGTGTGAACTGACCCTCAAGTACACTGAAAATTAATAACTAAGGATTCAATCAACCCTTTTAACGTCAAAATCAGATCTTATTTAATAAACAACCTCACTAAGAGCATGTCAGGACACGTCTAAGGAGGGTTCCGTAACTATCAACATGTATTAGTTTTTTCAAATTACTTCAAAAGTTACTGTCCGATTTCGTTCAAAATAATTTTCCTGAAGAGATTTTAGCATGATCTATCAGCATCGAAACTTAAAAGTTTCTATCTCTTATAGTTTAGACATTCTAGGGGGGGGGGGGGGGACATCTTACAAACCACTTTGGAGCCCGATTACTCGTAAATGGTCGACTTTGTAAAAAAATCATGTATTAAACCTTACCTTTATTTTTTAAAGACCTATTCAACAATACCCCACAGTTTGGGGTAGGATGAAAAAATATTTTTCATCCCCAGCTTACATCTATGGAGAGCCACCCCTAAAATATAAAATTATATTTTATGATGCCAAAACCGAGATCTATACACAGTCTATAAGCTATACCAAATTTTATTTATTATTATTCATAATTACAGAAGCTAGAAGCGCGGACAAGCAGACAGACAGATAGACGGACGGAGGACAGAGCGAAACTATAAGGGTTACTTGTATATTACGGAACCCTAAAAACCTCCTTTGCTCATCCAATGAAAAATTACATTTTCAGAGCTCCACGCGTGGAACATGTATCTATACGTAAGTTCGGTGTGGAGTATCGTAGCTGCCATCCTCTACTATCAGTTGCCCGAGAGCCCGAAGTTCCTCTTATCTCACGGCCAGGAGAATCGAGCGTTGGAGGTTTTACGGACGATTTACACCACGAACACGGGGGAGAGTGGGGACAACTTTCCTGTAAGTATTGGGGTAACATTTTTTATGCTTTTTATGGTGACATCGTATTCCTTAAAAAGGTCACCGTCGAATGTACAAAATGGTTTTTTTACCCCACTACGGCGAAGCCTAAAGGAAGGGTAATCATTTTGGCCGTCTATATATGTATGTATGTATATTCGTTCCATTGTAGCGCCTAAATTAGTAATTTGATTTTAATGAATGAGGTTCGTAATAATAGGCCGGGTAACATATATAATATATAATAGACGTAGTCGGGTTATATATTTAACTTTTGATTAAATTAAATATGTACACGAGTCGTTGATTACAATTTTAGTAATTGGCTAGTGCAATTCAATATATTGACGGTATAAAATTTGACATCCATGTTCATTTATTATGTGTAAAATGTTTGTGGTTTATACTAGCAACCCGTTACTTCAATTTGGACTTAACGTATACAATACAACGTATACAGAAGAGAAAAGGATTGTGTGGTTTTATGAAACCACGGTAAAAGTGAAACTTAATAACAAAATAGCGTGGAGCACTGGCACAAATGAGTACTAGTCTATACACTACACGGTCAGCTGATGCGAACTATAGGCGCCGCCATATTGGCCTCGGCTGCTCTGACGAGCGCCTTTCACTTTATCCCTACTCCGCGGCCGACCGTCACGCGACATGCAACACACAGACGAAAAAGTTTGAGACGATGTAATAAAAGTTTCACTTTAAAAACTATAACATAACATAATAGGACACACTACTAACCATCTTAAGCCTCTGTATAACGCCAGTGACCTTGAGCGTCAAGTCCCATACTAATTTTGTAGGCGACAAGGGCGGATTGCGCCGGCCGAAAAGTATTGAAATCGGATAAAAATCGCTATAAATATTTGAGACAAAATTTGCAAAAACTAAAACTACCTTCTCCTGAGTCTTGTCCTACTTAAAATACTGAAGTAATTATCACATTCGTGTGACTTATAGAAAAAGAGAAAAAAGGTTATAACTTCAAAACAAGGGTGGATTTAGGATATTTTAAAATTAATATTTTAATAAAAATGTAAATTTATAAAAAGACAATCCTCGGCTAAATATAATCCAGATTAACATATATTTTTTTGGAATTTTTCGATACGACCATGACTGAGAAAAAAGGTTTCAAAGAACTCCAATTTTCAGTTCTATAGAAAAGGGTCTTACGTCTTCTTTTTAAGGGTCAATTCAATTTAAATCAAATCAAAAAATTATTTATTCAAAATAGGTTTACAAAACACTTTTTGACGTCAATATAGATTAAAATACAATTCAAGTCGGCAAGAAAATAAATTTTGTGGGGTTAGTAAGCTTAACATATTTTCTATAAAACCTTACGT
Organism: Phengaris arion; assembly: GCA_963565745.1. Classification (NCBI taxonomy): domain Eukaryota; kingdom Metazoa; phylum Arthropoda; class Insecta; order Lepidoptera; family Lycaenidae; genus Phengaris; species Phengaris arion. The sequence goes on from OY751444.1 coordinate 12,261,640, forward strand.
ACCTACTATCTTAATTATTAGAAACACCGTTACATTAACACATAACAAGACAATTCGTAATATATAACAAGTCAATCAGTGGATGAAGAGCATGAGCAGGACTACACTCAAATATATTTACAATTTAGATACAAACATCTTTGTCATTTATGTACTGATCAATTTTGTAGTAAGCTTTTTCGATTAGCACTTCTTTGATACGTCTTTTAAATTTTGTTTCTAGCAAGCAAACTATTTGTTCTGGTATTTTATTATAAAATCTTACACAGTTGCCCATAAAAGACTTCTTTGTTTTGCTCAATCTAAATATAGGAATTCATAGTTTATTTTTATTTCTAGTGTTTTTATTTATGGTAGTCACATTTTTGTTTATATAAGCCTATATTCTTTTGAGTGTACATAATAATTTCGTATATATACAGCGCGGGTAAAGTGAGAACTTTAATTTCTTTAAATTTTTCTCTTAGCGATTCACAACATTTCATTTCATAAATTGCCCGCACTGCTCGTTTTTGTAAAATGAAAGTATCTAAGTCAGCTGTTGATCCCCGTAATAGGAGGCCATATGTCATTAAACTGTGAAAATAAGCGAAGTAAACTAGCCTAGCAGTTTTTACATCTGTCAGTCGACGTATTTTCCTTACAGCAAAAGCAGCAGCACGTAGTTTAGATGAAATATTTTCAATGTGACTATTCCATTGTAGCTTTGAGTCTATATGAATTCCTAAGAAAGTAGTTGAGTCACTTAAATCAATTTTTTCTGTGTCTATAAAAACTACCGAATACTCATTTCTTTTTACATTAGGTAAGGAAAATCTGATACATTTAGTTTTTTTCGCATTAAGAACAAGATTACTTGAACTGGACCACATAGAAAGTTTTTTTTAATGTGTTATTAACCTACAACAGCTGACCATCCTTCCGATCTACCTTAAACATTACCGAGGTATCATCTGCAAAAAATACTACGTCATCACATTCGGCTATCATATATGAAAGATCATTTATATAGACTAAAAATAAAAATGGGCCAAGTATAGAGCCCTGAGGAACGCCCATTTGTACTAACGATCATGACGATATAGCGTCTTCAATACCTATAATTGTTTCCTATTAGATAAGTAAGATTTTATTTGTTCTAATTCTGAGCCACGTATTCCGTAAAAACTAAGTTTCTTGAGTAGTGTTTGATGGTCAACACAATCAAAGGCTTTAGAGAGATCACAGAATATACCAATGGCATCCTGTAAGCCCTCCCATGCCTGTAGTATCAATGATATCAGCGTGGCTCCGGCGTGAGTTGTAGATCTCCCTTTTGTAAAGCCAAACTGTCGGTTATGCATAATTTTAAATTTGGTGAAATGTGCTAATAACTGGACGAGCAATATTTTTTCAAATATTTTACTGAGCGAGGGCAATATAGAAACCGGCCTGTAGTTTGAAGGATCTTCTCTACAACCTGTTTTATAGAAGAGAATAATTTTACATATCTTCAGTGGATCCTGAAAATGCCCTTTTACAATATTGTCGTTGAAGACAACCGCCAATAAAAGCGCAATAATATCAATAACTGGTTCCATTACTTTGACAGATATACCCCATAGATCCTCAGTAGTTTTTATATTTAGTGATTTGAAAACTTTTTTAATATCATTTTGATGAACTTGCGTAAAATTGAAATCTTCTGGTACTTTAATATTAATATTATTTTCTAATAACTCTAATGCATGTTTAGGTGACGCCTGAAGACTTTCAGTTGTTTTGAGGGGTATTTTAGTGAAATACTCCTCAAAGTATTCTGCCACTTCTAATTTATCTGTAATAATGGTATTATCAATTTTCAAACAAATAGTTTCATTACTATATTGTGATTTGCCTGTTTCACTATTTATAGTTTTCCAGGTGGCTTTAATTTTATTAGAAGATTTAAATATATTTTGTCGAATATAATTAAGCTTCTCAAGAACATTTTTTTTTAAATTTCGAGTACCTTTTAACATAATCAGCAAATACCTTATCTGTCCTAAATTCCTTTTAACTATAAAGTTCATACATCCTGTCACGACTTTTCCTCAATCCTTTAGTTGCCCAATCACTGAAAACTCTTTTTCAAAAGGTGTGTATATTTCTTTTTGTAAATATTGTTTAGAATTCACCATTAATACTATTCCATAAATTATTAAATAATTCGTCAGGATCATTAGCCAAATTGACAATCGAAGAAACATTATCCTCAATAGAATATTTAAATCTTTTTAATCTTGTTTCAGTTATGGGTCTTACGCTATGTGTATATTGCTTCTGACTTATTGTAAGAGGTAATTCAATTTTTAGACCTTTGTGGTCTGAAATTACACCGTTCATTACTTCTTTTTGTAATACCTTACGGTCAGTCCAAAAGTCGTCGATACAGGTAGCTGATGTTGGTGTAATTCTTGTTGGCTCTTTGAATACATAATCTAGATGAAAAGATTAAAAAAGTGACAATAAATTATTCCTATGCGTAGATTTTACCAGAATGTCTATATTGATATCTTTACATATGATTAAAGATTTTGACTTTACATATGATTCATATGAAGAAAGAAGATTAAAAAAATTAAATTTATTACTTATAAAATTTTACCTAATATATCGTCTATCACAGTCAAAAAATTTTGATGGTCAGCTGATGGAGGTCTCTAAACACATAAAAATAAATAGTCACTAATCTCTGCACATGCTACCTTACACACCCTCTCTACCGAATAATTAACTATGTCATAACGTTCTTTATATTTAATATTATTTTTAATTAGTATTAAGTAACCCCCACCCTCTGTTGAGACCCTCTTATATACACTAGCAATCTTGTAACCACATACATTAAAATTCATTCTATCTTGCTTGAGCCACGTCTCCATAATACACATTAAACCAATATTATATTTTATCAGTCAACAGTTCAATTTCAAGAATTTTGCCAGAGAAGCGGTTAACATTTTGATGAAAAACAACTAATCGATTCTGCTGCTTCCCTGTTGTCCCATTTATTAGTTTAGAATCATCATTTTTTACTTCTATGACTTGCCGTCTTAGTTTGTTTGTTATTGAAAAATTGTTTATGTATCTTCCGATGCCGACTGTTAGTTTTTGATATTGATGCTAAAGGTGATGGAACTGATCCACTTCGAGTTACATATTCTAGTATGTTTAGTTTCTTTGGAGCTGATCTGTGTGTTTGGTTCGGTGATTTAGTTGGCGAGTCCATGCTATCTCTTTTTCTATTATTCTTGTCTTCATGTGGCTCTCTTATAATCAATTTATCTTTAAAAAAGTAGCAGATCTTTCCCTTCGCTCTTTATTTCTCTAACTGCGGTAGGAGCTGCTTCCTTTTTTCTAATATTTCTTTGCTAAAATCTTATTAAATTCTCAAATACACACCAGCTGTTAGTTTCTTTTTGTTTGTAAGGATTTCAGTTTTTTTCCAGTTTGTAGTAAATGAAACTAATATTGGACGTGGTTTTTTTGTCTTTATCGCCAAGTCTGTAAGCCTTATCAATTTCGTTAAGTTAAATTTCAAACCCCATGTCTTTCTGGATTACATTGGCAATTAATTCAATTGTGCGTTCCTTGTGACTCACTTCCTCTATATCGAAGAATATAACATTGTTTTTTCTTTTGTAATCATCAATTATTTTTAATTTATCTTGCAAGTCTTTGATGTTTGTTTTTTAAATTTTATTTTCTTCGATGAGGGTAGTTAGCTTTTCATTTATGTTTTCAGATGCTCTCATAGTGACAAATTCAGATATTGTCTTGGTCTGCGCCGCCATCTCATTTTTCAGTTTTTGCCAGAAAAGTTCCATTTGTGTATCCATATTTATTTGTAACTATTATTTGTATCAGTGTGTGTCACTAATCAATTTGTATTTTTTTTGACTAGATTTATGCTGGTGACAATTCACAACATTATGAGCAAAACAATCGTATCTATATCTTAATAAATTATCTGTTGTAATGAGTTGGCAACCCTATTTGTCTATGGTCTTTAAATCTTTAAGTTGTCAAACTTGTCTTTCAGTGTCACATCCAGATAAAAATGGTTTAAACTTGTGGGTAGATAATAAATAATATGAAATCTTCTAACCTCGTCAAGAGATGCAATTGTGGATGAAAGTGTTACTTTTCTTGACTTCCGTGGTCTGATTTATATTTTACTTCACTAGGTAATAGCTTGATGAATGTTTGTGCGGGTCGCAAACGGTTAAGGTTGGTTTTTAAACACTAGATTATTAATATTTTTTAGAGAGACACAGCCACTATTGTTTACTATTCAACGCCGGAACTTGAAATCCGTATTGAATAAAGTTCAATTTTGAATAGCTATCTTGAAAATGCAGCGTGGCATCACGTATCATTTTGTTCTGAAATGACCCGAAGACTCAATCACAAGGAAATGTGTCGTTTGGTTTCCAAGCTTAAGCTGACAACCAATGTTTTAAGACATCGTAAACTCTCGCAGGAGACCAGACAGTGCATAGACTATCTCTTGCAAATCAAAGTTGAAAAACTTTATTTTACCATAGTTTGTGAAATCTCAAGGAAACCTTCAACCCTCACAAGAGATTAGCTTGTAATTTTGTATGCTTAGAAACATATTTTGTCTTTTTGAATCATTTGATTTCGACTATCCAAATCTAATCCAAAAAAGGAGATGGTTATAATAGGGTTGCCAACCATCGTGTGCTCCCAGGACATGTCCTAGTTTTTGCATGTCCTGGGGTGTCCTGGATAGATTCACAGCAGCGTCCTTGGTTTTTAAAGCACCATGATAAGGTAATTTTAAAATTACCTTATCATTTTATTAAATAATTTTAAAAAGTATTGAATAAAATTAATTAATTTTATTCAATACTTATACGAAAAAATATGATTATTAGCATTACAGTATGTATTTCATTTAACCTATTTTTACTACGTCATATTAATTTATCTGTTGGAACTCTATTACTTAGTCCTATTTTTAAACTGAATGGTTCTGATTTTGCCAACTTCAAATCCTATTTTTTTTTTATTTGGGGTTGGTTTGGTAGCCCTATGTTATAATATTAAATGAAGGGTACAGGGGAAAAACATGCTATGTCACATTTTTATGTTTTTTGAACTGGCAATGCCATTGTGAAGTATAAATTTGGTAGAACGAAACGCCAAAACACACTTTGCAGTAACATGCATAGTCACGGAGTAATATTCATAGTAAAATATTGATACAGTGCATTAACAAGCAATGTCCAACTCGTACAGGAGAAAAATAAGCATTGTCCATCGTTGTTAGGTTGACGTTTGTTTAATGACATCTTGTTTTTTGAGGTTATTTTGTTCGTCCTGTTGTGTTGTGTTGTGTCGCGTGTGTTTAATTTTATATTTTTATTGGAAATGTCGTCAGAAGAAGAAAACGAGGTTAATCTGAAGCAACCTACCAAAAAACGTAAACTTTACGGTCGATTGTCGGATGTTAATAAGAAGATTAGACTTCAAAGTCATGAAACTGGTCCAAGTTGTGATTGCAAGAGATACAAGTGTTTTGAAGCTGTGAATGAGGGACAGAGGGCTAGAATTTTGAAGGATTTCAACCTGTTGCCATCTAGGGATGAACAAAACCTTTATTTAAGTGGTCTAATAAGTGTTTTGGAAATTCAAAGAAGACGACCTAGAAAAGAAGAACCTGAAGCTAAGTTACATACAGCAAATTACGCTTACAGAGTGAGAGTTGTAGACGAAACCCAGCAGCTTGATGTGCCAGTGTGTGCCTCAGCATTTATTGCAATACATGGAGTAACAAGACAAAGAATATGTACAATAAAAAAATCGTTACTCACAACAGGTAAAGCCCCAACTGACATGAGAGGAAAACATTGCAACCGTCCTAAAAAACTGAGTCCAATGCTTAAATCTAAGGTCATGGATCACATAAGATCATTTCGTGGAAGAAAAAGTCATTACAGCTTACATGACAGCTCAAAAATTTATCTACCAGAGGAGTTGAATGTCAAGAAAATGTATGATATGTTTGAAGACAAAAATCAACTATCCTACGAAACATATCGATCTATATTCGTTAATCATTTTAACATAGGATTTGGATATCCAAGAATTGATACCTGCAGTACTTGTGATGAATTTCTGGCTAAGGCAAAAGCTCTCACAGTAAATCTAAAGAATGCTTCCGATCTCGAAAAAGGTGACATTGAAAATGAAATAAAAAAGTTAGAAACTGAGAATAAGTTACATAAATTGAAGGCTAATGTTTTCTATAAACGAAAAAGAGAAACTAGAATTCAATGTCAGTCATCTACTCGAAAGGAAGCTATTGCAATGGACTTTCAAAAAAATTTAAGTATGCCGAACATTACCACAAATGACGTTTATTATAAAAGACAACTAACCTTAAATCTTTTTAACATCCATGAACTATCTACATCCAAATCATATTTCTTCTGCTATCCAGAAACTATAGCAAAAAAAGGATCTGACGAAGTGTGTTCATTTCTCCATTACTATATATTTAACATGCTTGATAAAAATACTCGAGAACTAGTGATATTTTGTGATTCCTGCGGTGGGCAAAATAAGAATTATACTGTGTTTCGTTTCATACACTATGTTGTACACTGTGCAAAACGCTTGGATGTGATTAAAATCATATTTCCTATTCGCGGGCACTCATATTTAGAATGTGACAGAAATATGGGTTGCATTAACCAGAAATCACCTTGTGAAACGCCTGATGAGTGGGTAAAAGTGATTTGTGAAGCTAGACAGAAGCCATGCCCCTTTAATGTGATTGAAGTTGATCAACCGCTTGTCAGAAAATGGACAAGCTTTCTATCCCCAATGTATAAGAAGACATGTCCTTTTTTATCTCGACCCATAAGAGAAATCAGGGTTGAAAAGGATCATCCAAGATTGATTTTTCACAGAGAACATTACAATTCCTCTTGGACGTCATCTATTCTCATGGCACCTAAAAAAAAGTTGAAATCCCATAATGACTCTCATAGTGCTGGTGAGTTTGTACTGCCAGATCAATCCTATGAAGACAGCCTTCCAGTTTCAAAGGCAAAATTTATGGATATCCAGGCCCTGTCAAAGTTTTGTGGACCAAAAGCCAAGCAATACTTCTCACAGATAAAATTTATTGATAATTAAACAATAAATATTTTATGGACATTGCATATTATTTGCCTGTATTTTCTGACTTTGATATGTTTTCCTGTGCTAACTCAATAAACATAAGAATGAAAAGGTTTTTTTTTTTACTACACAACAGAAACAAATATATCTTCTTTATAAATAAATATATTTTCCTTCTATTTGAAACTTTGTTGTACCTTTTTTCAAGGATCAAAAGATTAATTTTGCAATTTCTCAGTTCATTGTCTTTGTGACATTGCATGTTTTTCCCCTGTGCCCTTCAAATACTAAATAAGTTTTCGACAGTTACGTTAGTTTCATTTACTGAAACGATGGTTAAAATTAAATGACGTTCAAGGCAGAGACAGCGACAGCCTGTGAATAGGAGGGCTCTTAATTTTGGTTAACGTTTCAGTATTCGTCTGTTAGGTCGTTGCAAACGTAACAAATACTTGTTACTTTCGTTGAATCAGTAAGGCTGGGACGACAGAACTTTGCGCTAGTACAATAGATTTGAAAAGTATTGAGTGCCGAGCTGTATTAAATGACATTGACATTTGACCCGACATGTGTGTTCAATATTCAGCTCTATTGTACTAGCGCAGAGTTCTTTTTTCAATGCTCTGAATTTTCCTCGGCCTACCAAATTCCAGATCATAAAGTCCCAGCCTAATAGACACTCTGAAATGGCCTATCCACCCTATTTGCAGATTGGCTCATTAACTACCGTTAGGATGCACACAGACAGGAGCGTGAAGCGGCGGCTTGTCCGGGAGCTGACTGAAGTGAGATATCTCTTGCACGGACCGTTATTGTGGCGACTAATGTTATTCGCGCTGATCACGTTTGTCTGTTTGTCTACGTAAGTAATGACATATTATTATTAGTACCTGGGTATCTGAGCTTTGCTCGGAGCTCTAGTTGATTAAAAAAATAATAAAATAATCACAAAAATATCTTTCCGGAGTTCGAACCCACCACATTCAGAATTACCAAACAACGCAAAAATTACACATCCCAAAATGCCAATCAGACTAACATATTAGAGTCGAAATTATTGGTATATTGTTACATGACGAAAGAAAAAACATATTTAACTTAAAATGCTCAGTTTACCAGGGATACGAGGGCGGCACTGAAAATTTCGGGAATCAAGGAAGTGACACAATATTACTATTTAAAAATGTATTTATTGCTTTTCGAAGTATTCTCCGCGAAATTTGACACATTTTTCCATACGATGGAACCAATCATTGAAGCAACCATTCCATTCGGAAGTTGGGTTATGGGACGCCTACAAAATGGCCGTTTTGTAGGCGTCCACAGCTTCTTCAGGTGATGAAAATCTCTGACCACGCAATTTATTCTTTATTTTAGGGAAAGTATAGAAATCATTAGGGCTTAGGTCGAGGCTGTACGGCGGATGGTCTAATAATTCCATGATTTCTTGCTATAAAAACTCTTTTGTTCTGTGCGCGGTGTGAGAACTCGCATTGTCGTGATGGAGGATGATGCGGCGGTTGCAGTTCTCTTTACGGAGTTCAGAAACGACCTGTGGCAAACAAATGTTAGCATACCATTCTGCATTAACCGTTCTTTGTCCCTCAAGAGGAATAGTCGCAACATGGCCGGTTTTGGAGACAAACGTGGCCACCATTTTTTTTGCAACACTCCGTGAACGAACAATTTTTGTTGGCTTTAACTCATTTTCGAACACCCAAACTTGTGACTGGTTTTTTGTTTCGGGTTCGTACGCGTATATCCAGGATTCGTCACCTGATACGATGTTGTATACAGTATTTGAGGATCCTGCGTGGAATCTTTCGAGAGTTCTGACGCACCAAGTAACGCGAGCCGCTTTTTGCTCTTCACAGAGCAAATGCGGTATCCATCGCGAAAACAACTTTTTTACACCTAATTGTTCATGCAAGATTATATTTTGTATTTGACTCATGCCAATGTCTAAAGTTGCCTGAATTTCGCGGTATGTCACATGTCGATCTTCCTCAATCAGCTTACGCACAGCATCAACGTTTTCTTGGGTGACTGCAGTTTTTGGACGACCTTGACGGGGATCATCACTGAGCTTGACACGTCCACGTTGAAATTCAGCAAACCAGCGATAAATTGTGGTTTTGGATGGGGCTTCATCACCAAATGCAGAAATCATCCGGTCAACACACTGTTTTTGTGTTAAACCACTTCGAAAGTCATAATAAATCATCGCTCTAGAATTTTCTCGAGTCAATTCCATTTTCTCAACGACTAAACAAGTTTGACAAGACCTTGTGACAAGACCGAGAATCTTTTTTTAAATAAATAAACGGTATTCGATTTTTAAAACCAAGGAGTTTTAAATTAAAGAGATTTTAATATGACAGGAACAGTGGAAATATTCCATTCCCGATACTTTTAGTGCAGCCTATGTCGCCTGTGACCTGGCTAGGTCGATTTTTCTCCCCCAAACTCTCTGCATACTAAATTTCGTGGTAATACTTGCAGCCGATTTCGAGAAACCGATTATATATTTTATTGTCTCGTGTCTCTGATTATATAATTTCAGAAATTTCTATTAGTTTATTAAGTACTGGTAGAACGTAAGACTCAAGCGAAGACACAAGCGTCTGAAGTGTATATCTCTTGCACGGGATTCACTCAGTTATTCGCGCTAATCACGTTTGTCTGTTTGTCTAAGTAAGTACCATTCGATATTGTCAAACGATTTAAATATCAGAATTTGATACAGTTTTCACGAAAATCCAAACTGTAAAATGCGCCATCATCAATACAATTCCTCAGACGAACGTTTTGTGTGTTTACACAGAAATTAACATAATAACTACTTACCAAAGTGGTCTTCATAAAAATTCGGTGCGTGAATTCATTGTTTGTGTTTGTTTTTCGTTAAAGATAAATATTTTTTTCTTTTGATTTTAAAGAAAATTCCCTTATTTTTTCAAGTATTTTTCGGGAATAGTTATTTGTACACAAGGAAAATATTTTTGAAATAACATTTGGTATTAATATGAACAAAACATTCCATAAAAATTTACAAGTCGCATGGCTTAATAAAACAGAAAACTTTGTTTTTTTTTATTTATTTTTTATTTGTATAATTAACAGCAATATCTGTAAAGAATACTACACTACGTGTATATTAAAACTAGTATTTTCATCTTAGCTACCGCGGCGCTCAATCGCGACCAGCGACCAGCAAATTAGGTTTTCTGGCCACGCCTACCGTTGGCGCGACGAAGTCGTGGGATTTGTTTAGTACTCCATATAAATTAATACTAAGCAAGTGGTTGCGCGCTGCGGTCGCTAAGATCGGAATGCTAACTTAAGACATAGTACTGTTACTTGATACTAGAATTTCGCTCTAAAACTGTGCTAGGTATAAGGCTGGCGCAAAAAATGTTTCAATCCGGAATCCGACGTCCTGTCACATTTGACTCGACACCCGACACTTTGATTTTCAACTCTATTGTATTAGGGCACAGTTCTATTTTCAGTGTTCTGAATTTTCCCGCGCCCGTCCGATTCCGTATCATATTATAGTCTCAGCCTAAGCATTATAAAGACAAGGACAGTATGTGATTTAAGCGTCTCTTATTTTAAGAAGTTTTGAAGTATTCGGCGCACACTCTTGTTTTAGATACATGTCTCTGCGTCTGTGGTATCCACAGCTATCTACTACGATAGAGAACTACCACAAGGAGCACGGAGATGCGGCAGGGTTCTGTGATATGTTACAGTATAGGAAACAAAACGTTATCATTACGTCAGGCAACCAGACTGATGCGTGTATACCAGTAAGTAATTTGCACATAATATTATGCAGGATGTTTTTTTTCAGTCAGTGTCCAAGCTTTCAGGAGTGAAATATACTCTTGAATATAAGCAACTTTTACTATGGGATCAACTTTGCTACTTGAAAAAAAAATCAGCTGTTTCCTACAAAAGGGCTACGGCATAGATAGCATCTTGTAGGAAACAGCAGATTTTTTCTTCAAGTAGGAAGTTGACAAACAACCCCTAGTATAGTAAGTGGTAGTATTGGTGTAGTTTTTTGTGGTGCAAACGTGGACAGCCTCGGACACCACGGGCTGTCCTGTCAACGAAGCGCCGGCCGCATCTCCCGACATCACTGCCTGAACGACCTCATCCGTCGGGCTCTTGTGACCGCCGGAGTGCCAGCTGTGCTGGAACCCTCTGGTTTGGCGCGCGACAGTGGCAGGAGACCAGACGGTATGACCCTGGTCCCTTGGAGAGTGGGACGGGCTCTTGTATGGGACGCTACTTGCGTCGGTACACTTGCTCCGTCCCATGTCCAGGGCACTCGAGTTTTGCAGGTGCGGCCGCCAATCAGGCGGAAAACCTCAAGCGGCGCAAATATGAAACCTAGGTACATAGGGTCTGGGTGCGCACAAACATTTCAGAGAAATCTCCAAAAAACTCATTGAGGCCACCCGAGACCCCAGAGCCGGCACCTAACTGGCCCAGAAAATAAGTATCGCAATCCAGCGAGGAAACTCTTTGAGCCTTCTAGGTACTCTGCCTGGTGGGGACGACTTGGGAGATTTCTTTGTTTTGTAGCATTTTAAGTTTTGGAGTAGTTATTATTTTTTTAGTACTTACCTACTTTTATAGTTTGTAAATATTTTAAATAGATTTTAGTTAATTTTAGTAATGATTAATTCAGCAGAGTTTGTTTATTTATAAATCATAAAATTAATTTTGGTAGTATTTAAATCATAAATAATATAAGGTTGTACAAAATTAATTACGTATATTTTGGTCGTTATATCATTATATTAACTGCTTCACGTAGAAAACATTTCATGTACGGTTTTCCACACGGCCAAATTTCACACTGATACGTATGCACAATTCTCCTAAAACAGGATGGCCTGCCATAACCTTTTTATCATAACCCAATTTTTAAAATATAATAATATTTGAAAAAATAACAGTAATAACAACAACACACACTACCTCACTCACACTAGCATGTTCGTATATATATTACACTTACAATTGACACAATTGTAAATGACTGTCAATCTTTCTTTCACATACCTATAAACAACATTTACATATTTTTATTGCGTAACTAAGAGGCAAAAGAAACCCAATAAAGTTGAAACTTACAAATTAATACTTGAATTATGGTCGAATTTCGACCTCTAGTAAATATAATTATGTCAAGACGCTTAGGCTGAAAAATGATTAAAATGTCTACAATATATTTATTTAATAAAATAATATTACGCTCTTTACGGCGCTGTTAAGGTCATTGAGCTCACACAGCTGATTGTTTGATTTTATTTAGGCAAAGCCTCTTTAAATCAACTGTTTCTGTGGGGTTAACGACCTCAGCGCCTTACAGAGCGCAATGTAATAATTTAATTTAGCATGCTTTATTTCGAAAATTTTAATTCTTTTTCTGCCTAAATGTCTTTTTATATGAAGTAATAGTCTAGTGAATAAGTTAAAAATAAAAAAAAACACACTTCATATCGAGAAACCAATAAATCGGTCATTCGTTTTTTTTCGCATCCCCTATTTTTCGACAGCAAGCGTCAATTCACACCGAAACGATACGATACGCCAAGCGGCGCTGCATTTTTAAGATAGCTATTCAAAATTTGAACATTATTAATTACACAATAAGATACACGTTTCGTTGCATAAGTTTGAATATCAAGTTGCACCGCGCTGCACAGCGCATGTGCAATGTATGACTGATGTCATTAAAAATGCAGCACCACGTCGCGTCGAGTATCGTCGCGGTCTAAACTGACCCTAAGCGACTGAAGTCATCATATTACGGACAAATTGTGATTACTAATTTACGAACAAAATTATAATTTTATGAATATGTTAACAGCGCAGACTTTTCCTCTAATCGACTGTACCTTCAGTATGAGAAAAACAAAAACCCAAGCAACCTTGACTGGCCAAAGATTTTGCCCAGGGTAATCAAATAAGTCGCCTCTTTCGTTATATCTAGGGAGCCAGTGGCTATAATTTTTATATGACTAGCTGTTGCCCGCGGCGCTGCCCGCGTAAATACAGTATCCCATGGGAACACTGTACTTTTTTAGAATAAAAAGTATTCTATGTTTTAATCTATAGCTTAAACTACTACCATACAAAATTTCATCGAAATCCGTTCAGTACTTTTTGTGTGAAATAGTAAAAAACATCCGTCCATCCATCCATCCTCACAAACTTTCTCATTTATAATATTAGTAGGATTTCATTGTTTGGCGTAGGATAATAGTTTAATAGTAACGACTAAAAGAATGATTTCAAACAATTTCTTTTTGCATTAGGTACTTGTTGCCATAATATTATCAAATAGGTAGCTTGCGAAAATTTTTAATAAAAATATGTGTCATGATATGATATTATTATCACTTCTGTGAATAGTCTTAATCAATTTATTCGGGACCCTTTTGATGTTCAAAAACTTTTTCTTTTTCAGGAAATAAGTGGCATGGAGACTTATATAAACTCAATACTAATGGGGTTCATATCGCTAACATTTCTTGGCATATCAATACTATTAGTTGACTATATAGGACAGAAGCTACTTATGTTTATATCTTTGATACTGAGTGCAGTGTGCTCTACTTCGCTGTATTGGACAAACTCTTCCATACAAATAGCCATCCTTTTTTCGGCTACATGCAGCTTTCTTCAACTAGCGTTAAGTCTTAAACACAGTATCTTCGTTCGAGTTTTTCCCACAACATTAAGGTAATCTATCTTTTTGTTTAACCCGTATTTACGCTTTCCTTAAACCTTTTGTAGTTTCACTTCCTTCATGATACGGTATCCTTTATTTATTACTGCTATCGTTTATTTTAATTGGTTAAATTAATGTTAATTATAATTTACTAAGTGACCCGACACACGTTGTTCAGTCACTATGAACTGGAATAAATAAATAATTACAACCGACATCTACACCTACCTACTTACCTTGAAATGTTGAATGAACATTTCAATACCAATAACTACACTTACTATCTACACCTACTCCCAACTTATGTCGTTCGTTTCAGAAATAGAACTGTTTTGCAGTTCAACCAAACATATAAACCGAACGCACGTATAAATATTTGACAGTCAAGTGACATTGGAGAGACCGAATTCTCTCACGACCGAATCTCAGTTCAAACCTTCCCTGAACGTCCAAAATTAGCCAAATCGGTTGAGCCGTTTTAAAGTTTTAGCGAGGATAGCAAGTCAGTTTCAACAAAGGAGAGCAATTATTCATTATGTATATAAAGCTAGCTGTTCCATGCCCACTTCGTTAGCTGTAAAACAATTATGCTTGTAAACTTTTACTCCTAAAAAATTATTTAATAAGACATCATTCAGTGGACCAAATTGTAATTCTAAACCAATATCGAATCTACTTGAGCACACACAAAAAAATTATCAAAATCGGTCCAGCCGTTTAGAAGGAGAATACTTTGTATAATAGAGATGTATCAAATATCAGATGAGGCAAGATGGCCAGTGCTATATATATAAAAAATATGTTAGTCTTGACTCAAACAAATAAATAAAGTATGCCTAATGCCTATTTTGCCCCAAGTATTAGACTGAGACTACATTGTACGAAATTCGTTAGGCCGGGGAAAATTCAGATCACTAAAAATAGTATTCTGCGCAAATACAATAGAGCTGAAAATCGAACACACGAGTGTCAAGTCAAATGTCAATGTCAAATCTGACAACTCGCCACTCATACGACAACTATATTCTATTAGTCGAGATTTCTATTTTCAATTCTCTGAATTTTCTCCGGCCCTCCGGATTCCGGACAATATAGTCCCAAGGCTGGGGCCTTAACCTACTTTTAACTAGTATTTTCCAAAACTCCACATTCCTTTTATAGAGGTTTTATTGGTAGTTTTACATTCAAAACTCAACTTAACCTTTTTTATTTTTCAGAGCACTCGCAATATCTATAGATGTAATGGTTGGTCGGGTCGGATCACTTTTAGGTAACATTATATTCCCCGTACTACTGGAAATGAAATGTATGGCGCCTTTTATTACGGTTTCTGCCTCTACAATATGTAAGTGGTCACTGATGGATTTATATTCATCAATTCATATAGTTATCGCTCCCTAGTTCGCGAGAACTTAACCCCATTAATTAATCCCATGGAGTATTTTAAAAAGCATTCATTGTTATTAAAATCAGTTTATCTCTTGTTATGTTCATAGTCTTGATTTTTGTAAGATATGTGATATAAAAAAAAACATTACATGTATATACTAGAGTACACGTCACAGAAATGAAATGAAATTTCATAATTAAAGGTCCGAAAATACTCTCATCTTGAGTAAAGCATATCACTTCAAAAAAAAAAAGAAAATAATTAATTTTGTACACCGAGCGCCATCTGAGTAGTATGAAAAGCTAAGTTGTTATGTAAACTAAGAAGTATAAGTAGATGCCGACAGTTAACGCTCTATCAAAAATAGTGTCGTGACGCGTGACGTGACGCGAACTCGCTCTCAATGCCACTAAAGTAGTTCAAAAATGATTTCTTTGAATATTTCGAATGTTCACGTGGTTTAATTACCATAGTCGTATTAATTTAACATTTTTTTTTGTAAATTTTTAACAGGTGTTGCAGGTCTCACCTATTTCTTGCCAAATCCAAGACGCACTGGAAATGTGGATAGATAAAATGGCTACTTTTAGGCTACTTACTTTACTATAATATAAGGCATTAAATACATTTCTTAACTATAAATTGTCTCACTTTAGTTTCTGATATCCGCTACAAATTACAATGAGCCTACTAACAATTTAACACAGATGAAGCCGCGGCCAAACGCTAGTAAATATTATATTATATAAACTGAGATTTGAACTAGTCGAGAACTTTGTTTGGACGTTGATTAAAAATAAAAAGATTATTTTTTGGTTTTAATCAACGTCCAAAAAAACTTTCCTTTTAATAAATTCATTATTTTAATATTCTCGGTATAGTTACTAGCAAAAATACAACAATTTTATAATCCTTATGCCGTGGAAAATTTTTCAACACTTTTTTCAAAACATTTCGCTTGATCCACATCTAAATTATTATTCGTTACCAGTATATTAGCATACCGCAACAACATAAAATTATTCATATTATTGTTTGGCTTTCATTGTTTTCGCATAAAACTCCGAATACGATCCTGAACTGTGTATAATTTTATAAAATTCGGGAAATAACGCTACAATATATTTATTTTCAACGATTCGCTATTCAAGACGGAGCATAATAAAAACTAACAAACAAAATCATATAAATATATAGCATGCGAAATTTGTTAAATAAAATTTTGTATTGCTGTGTCATGGACATGGCCGTGTTTTGGAAGTGAATACGCGGTCAAATGATCTCAAAATGGCGTCACTGAACTGTGACGCATATGTACGCATGATGGAGGAGGTCCATCATGCGCAATGTGTCGCAGTTCTTTTCTAACGTTATGAATTCTTTGATACTTATGCCTTCGTATTTTGCTGTTCAATAATGTAATTAAATTTATGATTTTCGCATCTAAAATTTAAATGATAGAAACACTAAACTTTGACAACCTCTGTGACTCAGTGGTTGGTGCGTTGGCGGTTAAGCCGGAGGTCGCGGGTTCGAATATTGCCGAGGGAACAAAAACTTTTCTGTGTTCCTGGGTCATGGATGTGTATTAAATATGACGTATATAATATAATAAATATCTTAAGTACATTATGTTTGATATAAAAGTATTAAAATAAACTTCCCGTTGTCTGGTCCCTGTAACACAAGTTCTTCGGAGCACGGGGCCAGGTTGACGTGGTGTGAAGGGTCCATAAATATTATTATATTACTAGCCCTTTCCCGCAGCTCCGCCCTCGTAAGTAGTAGTACCTATCCCACGGGAACACTGTATTTTTTCGGGATGAAAAGAAGTTTATGTTTTAATCCAGGGCCTAAACTACTACTTTGCCTAATTTCATCGAAATCTGTTGAGTAGTTTTTGCGTGAAAGAGTAACAAACATCCATCCATCCATCCTCACAAACTTTCACATTTATAATATTAGTAGGATTTTTTTTTGGTTTCCATATAAAAATCACGGCATAAGTATATTATTATGTTCGAATCAACTATGTAATCTATCTGTGTTCTTTTCCCAGTCGAGGTGTGTTCAAACAAAATTAGCTGAGAACTGTGTCTGACCGAAGCAACTGGGACAGAAATTCGGACACAATCGATTGAGTCAATAAGAGTTCGCCAATCATAACTGACAGGTGCAAGTGCTGAGTTCGACTGAATGGACCAGTTCCTTAACTGAGTTACGGCCCTTAGATACTGGGATGTATCTAAAATGAAGTCTTAACATAAATTAATAAAAAAAAGATTTTATATTAATGCAGTCATAATTAAAACTAATAGTGACATGCTTCAGCACGAATGTGCCGGCTCGACCGGATAAATACCACGGCCTCATAGAAAACCAGCGTGAAATAACCCTTGGGGTTTGGGATTATAAAGACCAGGAATTCAAGTGCGGAACACTGGAGGAGTCACAAGTATTACCCCTCTGGTGTCACTGTTGGACACTCGTCCATGGTAATCTCTTATCATCAGGTGGTCCGTAATCTCGTTTCCTGGTTTATTTCATAAAAAAAGATATTGTAGTTAATCCTTATCCTTGCGTATATTATACTCGCAGAATAACAATATTATATTATACATTATACATTTTTTCAGGTTAATAATGATGAGATAAAATACCTACTTTGTGGCTTAACTGATAAATGATATTAAATTCGCTATAAAAGAGTATAAAACTTAGCCGTAAGGCTTCACCCGGGCTCTGAATATTTAATACCCAATCAATTGATAGGATATTGTGTGAGGTGTGCTTTATTACCGTATAAAGCACGCCTCAAACAAAATACTTATTTTATCAGCCGCTGCAGAAGCGGGGAGGTAATGAATATATTATAATAGTAATCTGTATAAAGATATTATGTAAAAACAAGTATTGGATATTAAAAACTCAACCTTTTTTTGTATGCAACAGCCATGGTTTTTGTTGATTTTTAACGGAATTTATAAAGAAAACATTAATTTACTGAAGAATTCCATTTGTTTCTGTATTTGTTTGGTAAGGTAGATATTATGTGTAGCCCGCGTATCTATGTATGTTCAGGTATACCTACGTGTTTTCTGTCCGATAGCTTGTTCTGCTCATCAATTCTCAGTATCATGGGTCCGACCATAACCGACCACTTACGTTTATTTTGCTGGGCCTCGTCTTCTCTCAATTTGAGGCGGCTCAAACGGAGTTTGGCCGTAGTAGCCGGCCCCGCTAGCCTACTTCGAGTAGGCAGACTTCCCAGACCTTCGATTCCCAGCTTTATCTATAACTACAAATTGTGCTATTTTATATTGTAAAACTAGTGCCAATTTTCTGAAAAATCATTAAAATTTTCTGAGGTGCCATTATATTATAAAAAAATATTATTTCAATTTTGATTATCTCAAAAAATAGTAACATTTTGCAATGTTTCAATTATAAGCGTAATTAAAATTAAAATATAATTAGTGTGACTTCTGTTCTTGCAGATTAGAGGATAATTAATAGCAATATAGGGTTGTAACATGTTACTTTTAACAGAATGCATGCTGAACTAGAGTCATCTCAGTCAGTGGTTTCCAACCGAGCCTTTAATCTTATACTTTAAACGAGACAATCTTGTATATATATAATCGTAATCTCGGCAAGGGCTGCAAGTATTAATATGAAATGTATAATAATAGTATGCAGGGAGTTTTGGGGAAGAAAAATCGGTCTAGCTAAGTTTACCCCCGGGAAACTGCGCCATTTAAAGTTATATATGTTCGTCGTGCAACAATATATCAATAATTTCGACTCTATAATGTCAGTCCGATTGGCAGCTTGGTTAATTTTGCGTGGTTCGGAAATTCGGAATATGGTGGGTGCGAACCCCGGTAAAATATTTTTTCGATTCTTTTTTTTATCTAGGTACTAGAAGCTCCGAGCTAAGCTCGGTTACCCAGGTAGTGTTATTTATCTATGAAAATAACTCGCAGGCATAGGTTGATGAATTATTGTTGAATATAACGTCAGTCACGTTGTTTATCGACCGCCAACGCCAACGGGACGTCAACGATAACGAAAACTCACTCTTAGCACTCTGGTCGAGATGAGATTGACGGGACGGGCGTGCGGTGGACAGACGGCTGTAGTAAATGTATCGCTACTTCAGCGCCGTCGTGTCTTTCTCGTTGACGTCCGGTGGCGGTGGACAATCACCGTACGGGTCGGTTGCGTTCGCGAAACATATCATAATACCTACTATACACTCTTCTTTTCCTAGTACATAATGAATTTTGTGATCAGCGATGTGCCCAAAACATTGTGCCATTGGTTCTACATCCCCGATCTATCCTTAAATTTTAGCCAGGGTTTTAAAAAGGTTGCAAAATAAAATAGACTGCTAAAACTGGCCTTAGTTAAAACATCACTTAGGTAGGCTTCTTTGCGGCCGTTATCGAAGTTACAACTAATGTGGTAAGTTTTGAGTATCTGTTTAGATTTATGCCGCTATTAACAGTCGGTACTGTCGTTACACGATATAATTGAGCAATAATTTACGTTTATGTGGTACAAATTGCACTAATTTCTGCAAGTACGCGTGGGCGTTCGATAACAAACGTACTTAATTGTGTGTAAATAATGTATCTTGACGACAAATTGGTGTTTGTTTGTCTATGTGAAACAAGAAGAATAGGGATGATTCCGAACTAATGTGATTTGCTATAACCCAACCCCCTGTTATAAATACTAGGTGGAACACAGTAAATCTGGCCAAGATGCCATCTCTAATTACGATGACGAGGTTAGAAATCAAATAAATATACATAAATCATAATATTATTTCATCGCTAAACCACGTGGTTTCTCCCATACATGTACTCTTTGAGAACTTCGTTATCGCTTGGATATGTGTCTTTGTCTACAGACGAAGTGCAATATCGTAATGATAACTTCCGTAACAATAAAATGTATGGGAATAACCATTGATTTTCGAACTTCGTCATTGTAAATAAAGAAGACAATAATTATGTTGAGTAAAGTCCCTAGTGTACTACTAGCTATGAATTGGAATGCATTTCGTGGTTTTTAAGTAAAGGTGCAATTTGATGAATGACTAAGTGTCAGCTCATACCGAGACGCGTTGCGACGCGGCGCTTAATTTTTAAAATAGCAAAATTGAACTTTATTTACTACGCAATAAGATACACGTTTCATTGAAAGAGTGGCGCCACCCTATGCAGAGCGGTCTAGTTCTATTCGAAACTTGCAATTAAATTAATTCGAATCGCATTCTTGTAAATGTAGCGCCGCGTCTCGTATCGTCTCGTTTCGGTGTGAACCGACTCTACGACTATAGTCGATGCATAATAAACAGAATAAATATTTGTTCCACTGCGGGTCTATCTAACTCGATTTAACGGGGACGAAAAACTTTTGAAGTTTTAATCTAAACCCAGAACCGTTTATTGCCGGCCGGGGACTAGTTACGACACTTTTATCGAATTGGAAAATACTTTTTCTTGGATAAACTCGTAGTTCTTATCTATGAAGTGTTTGTCATCGTCGAATAAGTATTTTGACCGACTTTGTGGGTAAAAAGCTTTAGTCTTGCACAAATAACACAATATTAGGCTACCTACTTTGTTCACAAAACTTGTTGGCTAGTAAATGAATCATTATAGAGAAAACCCGGTCAAGAGACGGACTCGGTTCCGTACAAAAGTATTATTTTAGTCTGTATTTAGTATTTGTTGTTACAGCAGCAACATAAATACACCTGTGAAAATTTCAACTGTCTACCTTTCATCTTATCTCACTCCTTATGGCCAAATTCTCGAGCTACTCAAGTTACCCTTAATCGCTGGCTGTCACTGTCTCTAGTGGCAGAACGACCAGGACAGCATGTGACTTAAGAGCCTCTCAATTTAAGAAGCTTTTGAGTATCCGTTAAAGTGCTATTAAAAGCCAAATCTATCTCTGGTCACACGCGTTTGCCGCATTAATTAACACAGAGCTTGCGTGCCAATCTATCGGCCTCAATTCCTCCCACGTGAAAATTCCGTGAACGTCACGTCACAGGTATTCGACACCGTAATATTATTATCTCGTAGATGCAGTTAGAGGTAACAGTGAAATCTGTGCGCACATGTATAATTGCGGCAAATGCCTGATATAAAATCTTTGAACTTTAAACGAGGCAATCTTGTATAATAATCGTTTTCTTGAAAACGGCTGCAAGTTTTACCATGAAAATTAGTATGCAGGGAGTTTTGAAAAAAATAGATCTATAAATGTTTTTTCTTTCATCGTGCAACAGTATATCAATAATTTCGACTCTATTATCAGTCCAATTGGAAGTTTCATATACGTATGTATTATTTTTGCTGTGTTCAAAAATTCGGAATGTGGTGGGTTCAAATCCCGGTCTGATAAATATTACTGTGATTCTTTTTATTTTATTAAATTTAACACAAGTCCGAGCGAAGCTCGGTTACACAGGTACAGGTATTTTATTAACTGATGGCCCGAGTTATGTAATATGTAGTCCAAATTTTAGACAGATTTACGCCCGAAATTAATAACGTACCTATCTTAAATCTTAGATTGACTTCAGTGACAGATTCTAAAACAAAAATTGACGTAAATTGACGTGAAGTTAATCCTAGGATCGTTGAAATGTATTAAATCTTGATCTCAGATAGCTAAAAAGAGATTAAGATTGATTATTAATTTCGGGCGTTAACGACACAATACGAAATCTGAGTTACCACCGTAAAAAGTGACGACATTCTAATATTTTGTCTAGTAAGTTCAATGATAGAAAAAAACATTCTGTCTCTACTGACTGGAAGGAAAGAGAGATAATACGCATATTATGTCATATTCTGACTGAGATATTAAATCGGAGTAAACCAGTATGTTCTTTATCTATCTTGACTGGAGCAAAGAATATTATTATATTCTTTGTTTCTAATTTTACTAGCATTTGCGCGCGGCTTCGCCCGCGTGTAATTGGGTTTTAAGCGATATCTTTATAATAATTTAAAACTTTCATCCACTATTTTACTCTCTTAGAGGTTGAATATTAGAAAACGCGAGTACGGAAAAATAATGAGTTACATATTGAAACTCACTATTTTTGTAACTAATTATTTTTCCGTGCTCAATTTATACGAAATTTCATGCAAATATGTCCAAGGAATAAATAGTTTCCTACAAATTTTTATTCCCTATTTTACCCCATGGGGGTTGAATTTTGAAAAATCCTTCCTTAGTGGATGCCTACGTCTTTTGTTTTTATTCTATGGACGCTTCACACCACGTCAATCTGGTCCCAAGATAAGTTCTCGAAGAACTTGTGTTACGGGTACCAGAGAACGGAAATTATTTTAATACTTTTTATACTACACATATATTTAAGATTTTTATTATATAATACACATATTTAATACACATCCATGACCCAGGAGGCAGGATCACAGAAAAACTTTTTGTTCCTTCGGCGGGGTTCGAATCCGCGACCCCCGGCTTGAGCACCAACATGCTCAACCACTGAGCCACAGAGGTCGTCATATGAGATATACGTGTACCTAATAGAAATACCTTCTATGAGTCCTATGGACTAACATTATTTCTTTAATTTTTTTAAGTAATAAAACACATGATATTTGAATACTTATTATTGTTTTGTTCTTTATTGTTTTATTGTCTCTACGTACAAAATAACAAAAACGATAAATCTTTTGAGATCAGCTTACACATAAACAAAATTAAACTTATCAGTATTAAAAAATTAAGAGATCTTCAAAAATTCTTAAAAATTAAAAATAAACTATAAATTAAAAGTTCTCTACTCTTGGCGATATACAAAATGAAATAAAAAAATGAAATAGTATGCTTATATATGAAAAAAGAAAACGTGCAAGGGATTAAGACGACCCTCTACGAGCATCGTCGACATACCTTCCTTGAACAAGCCAAACAGATTGGCTTTATACATTTTGTACAAAGGTAAGCAGTCTTTGTTCTCTTTTTATACGGGCACAAAAACCTCATTATATACTATACTTTTTTTTTATATACAAAATGATTGTCACTGCCAACGTTATCTTCAAGTTCTTGATAAAGCCAAGAATTCAGAATTGAATCCGCATCGTCTTCGTTGACGTTCACTGACCTTGATTCCAGCCTACGATACGCCATTATAATACTCTACAACAAATGGTAATATTTAAATAACTAGTAAGTAAAAAAACAATAAAAGATAATAATTGGAAATCCATGTAAATAATTAAAATCGTAATACAAATGAGTCCTTGGGACTCACTTGGCATTATTACTCACCACATACAAGTCGCACGCGCAGGTCCTCCCGGCTCCGCGTCGCTCGCGCTGCAGTGGGGGGCAAAACTACGGGGAAAATAGCCGCTAAAACGCGTGAAATAAAAAGGTTTAAAGTTTTGATGTGAGTCCCTGGGACTCAGGCACTGAATTAAGGGTTAGGGTTCATATCATCATCATTTCATCATTAACAGCCATAGGACGTCCACTGCTGGACATAGGCCTCCCCCAAAGATTTCCACAACGAACGGTCCCGGGCCACCCGCAACCAACGGCGGCCCGCGACCTTCATAAGGTCATCGGTCCACCTACGAGGGAGGCCGTCCAACGCTACGCTTTCCAGTTCGTGGTCTCCACTCTAGAACCTTTACTCCCCAGCGGTTATCAGTTCTACGAGCGATGTGGCCTGCCCATTGCCACTTCAACTTACTGATTCTGCGAGCTTAGCGATTCTGTCACGCAGATAAACCCTGAGCATAGCTCCATCGCTCTTTGAGTGACTTTGAGCTTATTTAAGAGGCCAACAGTGAGGGACCACGTTTCACATCCATAAGACATCACTGGCAACACGCACTGTTCAAAGACCTTGGTCTTTAGGCACTGAGGTATTTCGGACTCGAAGACGCTGCGTAGTTTCCCGAACGCTGCCCATCCGAGTTGGATTCGTCGTTGGACCTCACTACTGTCCAGTGGGACTGTCTGTCCCAGGTAGACATATTCGTCAACAATTTCGATTTTAGAGTTCCCAACAAATACTGGAGCGGGTACAACATGGGCATTAGACATCATTTTCGTCTTGTCCATGTTCATTTTTAGACCCACTCGTTGGGAAGCTCTATCGAAGTCACCGAGCATGGCGCTAAGGTCTTCCAGCGACTCTGCCATTATGACTATATCGTCAGCAAACCGAAGGTGAGTGATGTATTCGCCATTTATGTTGATGCCGTATCCTTCCCAGTCTAGGAGTTTAAAAACATCTTCCAATGCTGTGGTGAAGAGTTTAGGAGAGATGACATCTCCCTGCCTTACACCTCTCTGCAATTGGATAGGTTTCGTGCTTCCATTCTGTACTCGGACCGACATGGTGGCATTGTTATATAAACACTTCAACACTTCTATATAGCGATAGTCAATGTGGCACCGCTGAAGAGACTGAAGCACCGCCCAGGTTTCGATTGAATCGAAGGCTTTCTCATAGTCCTCATACGCCATACAGAGCGGACGATTATATTCCTCCGATTTCTCTATAATCTGGCAGAGTGTGAGGATATGGTCTATGATACTATAGCCTTTTCGGAAACTGGCTTGTTCGGGTGGCTGGAAGTCGTCGAGCTTGCGCGCGAGACGGTTCGTGATAACCCTCGAGAACAATTTGTAGATATGACTCAAGAGCGAGATCAGTCTGTAGTTCTTCAACAACTTGTTGAAGAACTACAGACTGATCTCATTGTTGAATTGTCTCCTTTTTTTAAGAACAGCACCACAACGCAGGGGCGTTGTGCACCATGCCTCAGGTGTGGCGCCTTCGTGTATGACGGAATTGAACAGTTTCTGGAGGACTTTGAGTACCGGTTTTCCACCCGCTCTCAGAAGTTCTGTCGTAATTCCGTCTTCACCTGGCGCCTTGTTGTTCTTAAGCTGTTTGAGGGCCATCCTAATCTCGTACAGGCCGACGTCCGAGATATCCTCGGTATAGTGTCGAGTATGCTTGGCTCTTGGATCTTTAGCCGTGCTGATAACAGGTGTCCGTGTCGATTTGTACAACTGTCCGTAGAACTCTTCTATCTCCTCCAAAATCTCTGGCTTCGACGAGATGATCTTGCCTTGATCGGTCTTCAGCTTCGTCATCTGGCTTTGTCCGATAGACAGTTTCTTTGCGAACACTTTAGAGCCCTTGTTTCGCTCAATCGTTTCCTCAATACATCTAGTATTGAAGGAGCGTATATCGTGTCGCATTGCCTTGGTTATCTGTCTATTAATCCGTCTATATTCTGACATATCAGCTGAAGACTGCAATTTCATTTCTCGCCTTTGCGCCATGAGTTCCAGAGTTCCATCGGAGAGCTTTTGAGTTCTACTTTGGCGTCGGGTCTTATAGAATTTCGACCCAATCGCATGGACAGCTTCCACAAACCTCTTGCTTATATCGTCCACAGATTCGGACTCGCCTAGGCATTCGAAGCGATTTTGGAGCTCGAGTTGGAATTTTTCGGGATTTTGGATATTGGCAGCGGTGAGTCTGATTGTAGACTTCATCAGACTAGACCTTTCCAGCTTAACGTTTAGATTTAATGTGCCTCTTACCATGCGGTGATCGCTACCAGTCTTAACCCTGTTGATCACAGAGATATCATTAAATATACGCCGCTTGGTCGTCATAATGAAGTCTATCTCATTTTTTGTGGAACCGTCCGGGCTGATCCAGGTCCACTTCCTAGGTAGGCTGCTTCTTGAAGAAGGAGTTCATCATGAAGAGTCCCTCCTTCTCCATGAAATCAGCCAGTCGCTGCCCCCTTGGGTTTCGCTGCCCAATTCCCTATTGTCCCATTCTCAACTCATTCATATATATATATATATATATAGATAACTAACGAAAATAACCGTCATTCAATTGATTCACACAAGTGACAGCTCACGGCTATGCGTGCGTGTCTAGCCATGCACGTATGCGGGGAATGCACGCGGCGAGCGGGACGTGAGTTTTTAAGCCAGGACTTTAGTTCACAGGGCAAAAATTGACAAGATTTGTCTGACGCGACGTTTATAATTATTTTGGTGTCAACCTTAGGCTAACGTCAACATGGCTGATATTCGCCGGTGCTCGAGCTGTCATTTGTAGAGATTATCGCCCCTGTGCCTCGATACAAAATATGAAACTGCAAATGTGCTTTTACTCTTTGATTTTTTTTCATGTTGAAAATGCAGCTCTCTTGCCTATGTGACGTGTATGAATGGTGCATAATGAATCATATTATATTCAATATAATGACTACAATCTTCATGACAATACGAATAGTAAGTTTAAAAACCTATTCATGATTGTATAGAATACAGGCGCTTTGCATTGTTGTGACCTTATGGGATTTTAAAGCAAGGTATATCTGGCCGATCCTTACACCGTTACTTATATTAAAAAATGATACAAAAATTAAATTTAAAACAAAGTGATTCAACTCAAACTGCGAAGGTAAAACGTTGGTTTACATTGATCATTCTAATCTATATCTCGCAGGCATATTGTGTGATTCTACCGTTTACATAATATGGCGTAGTCAGTTTAAAAACGATTGGTGTTATGTAATATGCCGGCAAAATGACAACTCGTTGAATCGTTATAATTTGAACGTTGGTTATAGTTTCGAAATCCGTCTCGCACGTCCGTTGCACGCACCGCTATTCCGGGGAATGGCGGGAG
This sequence comes from Phengaris arion, assembly GCA_963565745.1. Lineage (NCBI taxonomy): Eukaryota > Metazoa > Arthropoda > Insecta > Lepidoptera > Lycaenidae > Phengaris > Phengaris arion. Next base: position 12,288,709 of record OY751444.1, read on the forward strand.
GTGGCCGAGGCGACGCCGCCAATACAAACAATGAACGCGCGGCTTGCCGCGCGGTACGCCGCCAGTGAAAATTGCCAGGGCGCGGCGGTGCGGCGTGCCGCATTCAACCGCGTTGGATGATGGCGACCGCGCGGTCGAGTGCGGTGCGCCGCATAGTGAAAAGGATAGAAACGCGTTTCCATATATTCTCTTTGCCAGACCTTTCCCGCGGTACGCCGCCGCGGCTAGCCGCTTTGCGGCTAACCGCCAGTGAAAAGGAGCCCTTAGGTGATCATGAAGAAAACATCAGTTTGAATAAATAAGATTTTATTGTTAATATTCTTCACTTTGATTCACTTTTTTTGGGTTTTGTAATTAGTTAGAATATTGAAGTAACAAAAACATTAATATTGTACAATAATAATTAATATTTTTAAACTTAAACTTCTTAGGATAATGGCTAACTTAGGGGATAAAACTCAGAGCACTGAAAATAGAAGTCTGAGCTAATACAATAGAGTTGGAAATTGATCACTCGAGTATTGAATTTTCAGATTTAACATTGACATTTGACTCGACACTTGACACTTCGATTTCCAGCTCTATTAACAAATAAAAAACTAAAATTTAAGTTTTGTTTGTAATTTCAAATTAACAGTTCTACATTAAATACATATTATAGGTAATATATTAAACAAATAACCTAACCAAGAGCATGTCACTACATGTCTAAGGAGGGTTCCGTAACTATCAATGCGCAATAGGTTTTCTTTGAATTACTTCAAGTTATTGTCCGATTTCGCTCAAAGTTTCTGTCTCTTATAGTTAAGAAGTACCAGGACCCCACCAACTTATAAACCACTTTGGAGGCCGATTACTTGAAAATGGTTTACTTTGTAAAACAAGACATGTATGAAACCCTGCCTTTATTTTAAAAGACCTATTCAACAATACCCCACGTAATGGGGTACAATGAGAAAATATTTTTCATCCCCACTTCACATTTGCCCTAAAATATAAAATTATTATTATTTTATGATTCCAAAACCGATATCTATAATTATATAATACCTATATAATACACATTCTATAACTATACCAAATTTCAACCATTTATATTCATAATTACAAAAGCTAGAAGCGCGGACAGACAGACTGTAAAATTGTAAGTAATTAAATATAAATAAACAAAAAGAAATATAATTGTTTAAAATAGATTTAAAGAGATGTGTAAAATGTAGTTAATTGGTCTTGCGATAGATGGCACTGTACAGCTCGAATGGTGATGTTATCAATATATTGTATTAGTTTCAATGCCCAACGTTAGATGTCACTATGCCGAAGGGGCGGTTTTTCTTGATCGCGCTATCGTTTAACCGAGTCTAATTTGACTTATTAATTAATAGATTTCCATTATGTTTTAGACCGATGAAGCTAAAACGGCTTAAATGCCTATAGCATAGACCCATTCGAAAAAGAAAAAAAAAAGAAAAAAAAAACCATTATGTGACTTTCAGTTTACGAGATCTAATTACGAGTTGTATGATCAAGTAGTTTATACGTGTAATGTTAGTAATCGAGTAAGTTACATGTGTGTTTCATTTTTGACATGGTGCCGAAATCAGGGAGGGAGTAAGAAGGGTATACGAGATGGTGAGGCACAAGGAACTTATGTGACAGTGAAAAGTAAATATGAAAGGGAATTCTAGTGCAAAGGATTAAGTGTAAGTGAGAATCGTGCCAAGTTAAAGGAATTTGGACCCTAAAAAACCGTGAGTAAATAGACTTATGAAAAGTGAAGTGAAAAAGACTTCAAGAAATATATTCTATACACTTGTAAATTTTTTTCGAAGTTACAATTATAAACTTGTAAAATTTTCTTCAATTTATTCTATGGACTTATAAAAATTTGTGGTGTTTTGGACTTGACAAAGTTTGAGCATTAATATTAGACTTGTAAAATTTTCGTGAATTTATTCTATAGACTTAAAAAATTGTGGTGTTTTGGAATTGTAAAAATTTTTTGAGAATCTATTCTATAAACTATATAAAATTTGAAGTTATATGGACTTCTAAAATCTTTGTGCATTAATATTGGACTTGTAAAATTTTGTTTGGTGAAGATAGAAGGTCCCAATAGTAAAAGACTGATATAAATTTTGAGTCGTGCCTCAAGTGGTTGAGATAGAATTAGTTGTTGCAAACTTTATATAGAACTTTAACACGTGTAATACGAATTGTGAATTGTCTTTTAAAATGGAGAAGTTAATTAAAGAGCAAAAGGAATTGTATGAGAAATTGGTTAAAGCCGAACGTAACTTTTAGAAATCTAATCAGGAGACACGAAAGAAACATAATTATTTGATGGCTGGAATGGAAGCTTTAGACAAGTTAGAGGAGACTTTTAACCAAAATCATCTTGAGATTATGGCAATGGTGACCGATGAAGAACTACAAAAAAATAAATATTTCACAGACGATAAGAAAGATGAATTTCTAGAATTATTTTTACGACGGTTTGCCGAAATGGACGCAACTAGAACAATTTTTGGAATCACGTTTCAGAATTTTAGAGCTTATAGAAACAAATAAGCAAACAAGAAACCAAGAGAAGACGAAAACTTTTAATTCTGCTATGGAAGTAAAAAAAGAGCACCCGAGCAAAATATGTATATTATTATAATAATAAATAAATATAAACATTTATTATTGCGCCCAATTTAAGAATAAATCTGTGCTAGAGCGACAAAATTTGGTACAGGCCAAGAGATTATGCTTCAACTGTCTTGCACCGACGCATCCGGTTTATAAATGTCACCAGAACGCTTCCTGTCGTAAATGCGGCAAAAAGCACCATACGATGCTTCGTGTAGCAAAAGAGGATAAAGACGGTTACGATAGATCGAGGCAATCTGAAACAAATAAGAGAGATAATCAACAAGAAGAAAGAGAAGTTACTGTAGAGATGCGCGGATAATATAGTTGCAAATTTTTCGGGCGAAACTGTTAAAACTTATAATGTATTGTTAGCTACAGCTGTAGTAAAACTAAATCTAGACACGGTTATTATGTAATGAGAGCTTTAATTGATCAGGGCTCTCAAGCCTCATTTGTTAGTGTACATACTGTGCAATTATTAGGTCTTAAACGTACACATGTAGATGGTAAGGTGTGCAGTTTGGGAGACGATCAAATTAATATAAAATATGCAGTCAGTCTCGAAGTTGAATCTCGTCATGAACCTGAAAAAAAGGTCTGGGTTAATGCTTATGTACTAAAATCCCTTACCTCATTGTTGCCGATTCAAAACGTGTGTATCCCTGATTAGTTGGAATTAAAAAGCTTACCTCTTGGAGCTCCAGAATTTGCATCCCCAGGCAATGTTGACATGTTACTTGGTGCTGATGTATATGGGGAAATAATACAAAACGAAGTAAAGAAGAGTCCACATGGGAGTTTACTAGCTCAAAATACTTTATTTGGATGGATTTTGTCCGGAAAAATATCACAGGGAATATACTAACGTTACATGTGCAAATACGAGAAGATGAGCTATTGAAGAAATTTTGGGATATAGAGAACAAGCCTAATAGTATTGACAAAAAGTTAACAGAAGAAGAAAAGGAGTGTGAGAGGTTATACGGGAGAACTACCACTAGAAGATAAGATGGGAAGTTTGTTGTTAGATTACCGTTTAAAACAAATGATCCGCAATGTCAATATGAACAAACGTGTGACACAGCTTTTAGAAAACGCTCAATCACATGGAACCAATAGAACGAGTTATGAATTATTTTGAGAAGAATAAAATAAATGCTGAGAAATCTATAACAATAAATAATGATAATACGGTAAAGGTAATAGGTGTAAAATGGAATCGAGAGACAAACAAGTTTAAGTATGTAATTAATTTAGAGAAAACGGAGGAACCTATTACGAAGAGGAGGATTTTAATCGGACATAGCTAAACTTTATGACCCTATTAGATGGATTTCACCATTGGTTATTACTGCCAAAGTCTTTATACAGAAATTATGAAAAGCGCATTTAGAGTGGGACGAAGAATTACAAAAAGATTTATTAACATAATGGCTAAAATACAGAGATGAGTTAATTAATACTAAGAATATTTTGATTCCACGATGGCTTCGCTGTACAAAAAGGTGTAAGCCTGATGCATTTTCTGATGCATCAAATATAGCATATGCAGCTGCTATTTATCTGAGAGTTTTGGACGAGAAACAGCAAGTGCATGTAAATGTCAATATGAACAAACGTGTGACACAGCTTTTAGAAAACGCTCAATCACATGGAACCAATAGAACAAGTTATGAATTATTTTGAGAAGAATAAAATAAATGCTGAGGAATCTATAACAATAAATAATGATAATACGGTGAAGGTAATAGGTGTAAAATGGAATCGAGAGACAAACAAGTTTGAGTATGTAATTAATTTAGAGAAAACGGAGGAACCTATTACGAAGAGGAGGATTTTAATCGGACATAGCTAAACATAATGGCTAAAATACAGAAATGAGTTAATTAATACTAAGAATATTTCGATTCCACGATGGCTTCGCTGTACAAAAAGGTGTAAGCCTGATGCATTTTCTGATGCATCAAATATAGCATATGCAGCTGCTATTTATTTGAGAGTTTTGGACGAGAAACAGCAAGTGCATGTAATGCTAGTTACTGCCAAAACTAAAGTAGCACCGATTGAGAAGGAGTTATCAATACCTAGGTTGGAACTTTGTGGGGCTGCTTTGGCGGCAAAGCTATTAAATGAAGTTTCACAGGTAATGAAAATACCTTAAAGTAATTTGTTCAGATGGACCGACTCTACAGTGGTCCTGGCTTGGTTACGAGGACCTGCTTGTCGATGGGCGACATATGTGAGTAACAGAGTATCACATATTCTAACAATTATTATGGATTATGAGCAGTGGGGACACGTGTCAACTGATGTTAATCCAGCAGATTGCGCATCTAGAGGGTTAAAACCAACGGAGTTAAGTAGCTATGATCTATGGTGGTTGGTCCGAGTTGGCTATCGAGATTAAATGTTACAGTTAATAGACCTGATTTAATTGAGACACATGAAGAAGAACGAGTGAAAACTTTTGCTATAATGTATGAACAGATTGAATTCGAATGGACAACATTTCTGAATTGACTAGAATGTTAAAAGTGATTTCGTTGTGTAGAAGATTTCTTAAGATTAGGGTACCTATTAATGAAAGAAGGGATTTTTCAAGAAAGAAGAAGAAAGAAAGAAGAAACTTTAGAATTATGTATTAGACAAGTTCAAGAATATACTTTCGCAGAAGAGATTAGTCAGTTAATAGTGACAAATGCTCATGTAAAAACTCTCCATGGCGAACCTCAAATTATGATGAGTTTTTTGAGGACTACATTTTGGATTTTGAGAGCTCGTGATATGGTTAAAAAGTGTTACCGTAATATTGTTACTTGTTTGAGGTATTCTAGATCAATAGCTACGCAGTTGATTGGACAATTACCGGAATGTAGACTTAAACCTAGTCGTCCGTTTAAGATTTCGATTGTGGATAACGCCGGTCCTATAAACATAAGGTTTTCTCCTGGACGCGGTGCTAAATCCTACAAAGGATACATCTGTTTGTTCGTATGTATGGTAACTCGAGCAATACATTTAGAAGCAGTTTGGGATTTGACAGCTAAAAGGTTTATTTCTGCGTTTCGAAGATTCGTTTCTCGTATAGGACATTTCCAAGATTTATACAGCGATAATGGAACTAATTTTGTGGGTGCAGATGCTATGTTAAGGAACATGTTTGATAGTGCTAAATCGGAGTGTACTAATGTAATAGCAGAGTTAGTAAGTTTAGAATCAACTAGATGGCATTTTATTCCACCAAGCGCACCGAATTTCGGAGGAATATGGGAGGCGGGTGAACGATGTACTAAAGCTCATTTAAAACGTATCAAGGATACAACTTTGACTTTTGAGGAGATTTCTACTTTCCTTACGCAAATTGAAGCTTGTTTAAATTCCCGACCTTTAAGCGTTATTAGTGATAGCCCTAACGACCCTCTGGACATTTTTTAATAGGTGAGCCTGTTTTAAATTTATTGGATGTAGATTATACAGATTCAAATGTTTCGGGTTTGGATAGATTTAAGTTAATTCAAAAAATGAAAAAATTTATTTTGGAAGCGATGCTCTAAAGAGTTTTTAAGTAATTTAAATCAGAGGAAAGAAAGTGTAATAAAAAACCTGAAATAGATGTGGGAGATATTGTAGTTGTAAAGGATGATAACATTCCACCTACCAAATGGATATTAGGTAAATTTGTAGAAAAGCATGCTGGGCCTGATAATGTATCTGGAGTTGTAACTTTTAAATTTAGTAAAGGGCTGCTTAAGCGTCCTGTTAGTAAGTTATGTCTTTTAACTAAACCCTAGGATTAAAGGACCAAGTCCTTGGTGGCCGGAATGTGTAAAATTGTAAGTAATTAAATATAAATAAACTATATATATTTAATTACTTACTATAACTTTATAAAAAGAAATATAATTGATAAAAAATAATAAATCAATTAATAAAAATAATAAAATAGATTAAAAGACATGTGTAAAATGTAGTTAATTGGTCTTGCGATAGATGGAACTGTACAGCTCGAATGGTGATGTTATCAATATATTGTATTAATTTCAATGCCCAACGCTAGATGTCACTATGCCGAAGGGGCGTTTTTTTAGATCGCGCTATCGTTTGACCGAGTCTAATATGACTTATTAATAGATTTCCATACTGTGAATTTTAATTTACGAGACTTAATTACGAGTTTTGTTAACGAGTGATTATACTTGTAGTATTAATAAACGAGAAAGTTACGTGAGTGTTTCATTTTTGGGACGGATAGAGCGAAACTATAAGGGTTCCTTATGTATAATGGAACCCTTAAAAAAAGTTATCATAGCAGCAGTAGCGCGTCACTTGGTGTTGTTGTAGAGTTCCATGATTTATCTCGGAAGATATTCATCAGATCTTGAAACGTTGTATGGCAATAAGCTTCCCTGATATATGTGCTATTCATCCATAGTTTTTGAGAAAATCGACAAACATACAGGTTAAAGTGAAACCCTCTTAATTTTTTTTGAAGTTAAATAATAGTTATAGGGTTAGTAATTCCGTGTAACGTTACACTTCCGTGCAAAGGTCACCAACTATTATATGTATGTAAATGCTCAACTGCTATTGAAATTCTAAGAATAGCGAGCCCCAGAATACGCTTTTGAAACTCGTAATAGACTGCGTTCTATATGTTAATTTACTATAGAGAAGGCTTACGTTATAATGGTTATTTTATTTCGTTCCTTTTTTATTTTCAATTTTTACCCAACTACGACGAAGCCAAAAGGAAGGTATTAACCTTCCTTTTGGCTTCGTCGTATCGCCTTCGTCGCATATAGTGCCAAATACTAATGATTTTGGCACTATATATATATATTATTATTACTATATATATTTGGTAATATATATATATATATATATAATAATAAATGACGTGTCATTAGATCTTAATAATAGGCCGGGTAACTTATGCTATATAATTTACGTAGTCGGGTTTTAGTATAAATGAAAAATTACAGAATAATGAATTTAGAATTATTTTCATTTTGACAGCATTTGATCACTGTGTAATATATAAATAATTTCTCTCCTGGTTTTTAGGATTCCGTACCCAAAGGGTAAAACGGGACCCTATAACTATGACTCCGCTGTTCGTCTGATGATTGTGATTCGTCCGTCCGTATGTCACCGAGCTGTATCTCATGAACCGTGATAGTTAGACAGTTGAAATTTTCACAGATGATGTATTTCTGCCGCCGCTATAACAACAAATATAAAAAACAGAATAAAATAATTAATAATTAATACCCTTAAAGGGTGCTCGCATATAACAAACCTGATTTTTTTGCCGTTTTGTACGGAACCCTTCGTGCACGAGTCCGACTCGCACTTGGCCGGTTTTTAGTACAGTTATGTAGTAGCTAATAGCTATCATACGTCGGTTATAAAATAAATAATAGCCAAGCGGGTTGAACGAGCACCTAGACCAACACAACCGAACATTTAGCCCACTATAGTTGTTGGTAAGGGCCTTTACACATAACTTTATTCATCATCATTAAGATCATGAGAAGGCTGCAAATTTACTGTGTGTTGAGTACCTTAGAAGATGGTGAGAATATATCCACTCCACTCAGAAAGGGTAATAAATAACATAACTTATAACCTTTTTTTTTTAAATTTGTCGACTTTATGGATTCTTCTATTATTAGGTTAAATAATAAAGTTACCTACCCAATGGTATAATCAGGATCGAGTTTTATATACTCGTAGTGTGCAGATATAGATATAATATATTCTAGACGAGGCGTGTCGATACAATAAGTATCCACATTTAAAATGCCCCGCTTTTGGGGTGGTTTGGGACAGTCGATTTTTGACATATTTTCTGACCTTGACATTTTAATATTTGCTTTCCGCAGTTTAATCAGTCCGCATATAATTGACAAGATCTTCAAGATCATGTATGTAGATCTATTACATGTACGACATAGCCTATCCTTAGTTTTGAAGTCATTGTTTGCAGATGAATAGTGTGTTGTTTATAAAATTTTGTACTGTTTAACTATATACTTGTATTTTATCAACTTTTTCCAATAACATAATATTATAGCGTTAAAACTTAAACCGCAGTTATTTACGAAGGGGCTTATTTTTTTATTGTGAACGTGCCTTTATTCGCATTGCTGCTGGATTTATTAAGTTGCTATTGTATTTTATTTCCTCTCCAAGGAAACATTTTTAAGAAAATATAAAAATTTCACATATAACGCCTTTAAGTTGATATTTTTCTTTAAAAGCAAGCAGTTTTCCTCTAAAATAATATATATTACAGATTCTTAAACGATTTGAGATGGACTTACTTAAAATTTATTAAATAATTGTCATAATGGTAATACTTTTAACACTTATCATTTTACTATCGTTAATAGCACTGAATATTATATAGACTCTAAAGTGTAGATAAACTTTGAAAATACCCTAAAAATCTTGACACAATGCCAGTTTTTCATAGCTTCCTCCATATAAAACAAAATATTCGTATTTAAATAATAAATGATATGAGCCATAACAATAATTGAGTTTTGTGCCTGATATTGTTTGCATATTAGTTTTAACAACATTTCGCCAGGTAGTACCTTTCTTATACATTATAATAGAAAAATATTGAATTTGGCAGTTGACGATTTTACAGGATAATTGAAAACGTTGTACTTAATACAACAAACGTTTAAAAATTTAAACGAATTTTTTTCATGTATTTTTTATTTGTATTAATCGAAGTAATCACCCATGCAATCAATGCATCTTTGCCAACGCAGTGGCAGTTTATTATTAGCCCTTCTTAAAGAAATCAGCTGGACGGAAGGCAATAAATTCTTCAAAGGCATTTTGTAATGCCTCTCGGGTATTGAATTTTTTTCCCGCCAAGAAGTTATCCAAATTCTGGAAAAAGTAGTAGTCTGTAGGCGCAAGGTCTGGTGAGTAGGATGACGGAGAGCTTCCAACCCCAGTTCTTGCAACTTGGAGACTGTTTGCTGTGCAGTATAAGGTCGCGCGTTGTCGTGCAGTAGCAGCGAAGACGAGCGATTGACCAATGATAGTTGGAGATGTGCCAGTTTCTCCATAATTGTATTCAGTTCTTCACAGTTCACATCTGCAGTAATGCTCACTCCGTTTGGTAAGAAGCTGTGATGAATCACACTGGCGCTAGACCATCCATTTTTCATCGCAGGTAACAATGCGGTTCAAAATTCTTAATTTGTGTGTCTGTTGAGCAGTGCAAGGCACGTCTCGACGCGTACTTCGCGCTGGCGATCATTGAGTTCGTGGGGCACCCATTTGCCAAGCTTTTTTACCTTGCCAATTTGACGCAAATGGACCAATATTGTTTTGACACTAACGTCGAAAGCTGCTGCTAATTCAGCCGTAGATTGTGTATCATCAGCTTCCATAATCGCCTTTAATTCGTCATTGTCGACCAAAGTCTTCGGACAACCGCGAGGCGAGGATTTTTCAGGTCGAAATTTCCAGAACGGAAGCGAGCAAACTAATAACAGGTGGTGCGTTGTTTTGTAGTGTTAGATCCGTTAACGTCATTGATGTTGCGTGCCGCTTATGCCGCGTTGCTGCCACGACGGTACTCATATTCCATAATTACTCGAATTTTTAACGTATCCATGATGATGAAAAAGATTGAAATGCGATGAAAATGTAACACAATAAACAAATGACTACTTTTGGAAAAAGAATTCCATGTTTTTAAAATAAAATTAGTTTGAAATTAGAATTCTTAGCCAAACAAAAATTATTTCGATTTGAAATGCCAGTACTGCAGAACGGCAATTTCATAGGTAAAGACCTATTATAATCATTTCGTTATTATTTATGGAAACGTTAGCCATTTTGTAAACCGAGGAATCGTGTTTCGCCCAATTAATTTGCCTTTCAGCAACCTGATCGACTGACAGTTGAGTGTTGCCACTTGTCACATCGTAACTTTTTTTTTTGTTTGTTTTTTTTTTTTTAATAATGCCTATGACATTACTGATACTAAAATTATGTTATTTATGTATTATTTAATTTGTTGTGATTATTAATTATTGATGTTCCTAAATTATTAACTGAATGTCTATATTTTATTTAATTTCAATCTGTTGTTGCAATTTATGTTGAATAACTTCCCACACCTTGCATGTTCAGGATATTTTGCGCGCCATTGTGATGGCAGAATGTTGTATCTTAGATATAATACTTTGTAAGACCTTTACGTATACCACATTCTTGCGATCAATTATTGATTGATTGATTTATTAGAACTTTTTTTTCAAGTAGATAGCTATTTATCACAACTCGCTTTACGTTTAGGTAAATGAATTTTCATATAACCTAACCCATGGTTAGGTTAAGTTAGGCGCAGTGGCGTAGTTAGGTTTTACTTTTTTTTATTCGGGACATGTCTACAGAGAGTTTCGTATCGCGTAACGCGCAATAGCGCGCGTGTTTTTCAAATCACAAAGATATTATTCGATTACGCATATAGAAAGAGTATTTTAGCATGATTTATCAGCATGGAAAGTAACAAGTATCTGCCTCTTATACTTAAGAAATGCAAAACTTGTTAACCAGCTTAGAGGGTGATAACTCGAAAATTCGGTTCGCTTTATAAAAAAGGCGTTTATGAAACCTCATCATTATTTAAAAAGACATAATTGTATATAAATACCCCACACGATTTTTAACATTAATTACCAGCCACCGTGGTCTAGTGGTTCGATGTGCCAGTCGTGTCGGCTATCCGTCCCACTGGGCTACGAGAGTAAAGGAGGAGAGAGTGCTCTTGTGTACTGCGCGCACACTTGGGCACTATAAAATAACTTTTGTGTAGCTGGCCTGGTTTCAATGAAACCGGCCACCGTCACCGAAATCGGTGTGGGGAGCTATTATTATTATTATATTATTACCCCACACGATGAGGCAAAGCTAGAGAAGTACTACACTACTTTATAATTTAATAGATGTTGCCTGCAAGCCGCAACGGAAAAATTTTGCCGGAGCCATAAAATAAAAAAAATTACCGGATATTACAGCGATAAAATGTAGTTTATGTCCTTCTCCGCGCCAAAATTCATCAAAATCGGTCTAGTGGTTTCGGAGCCTATTCAATGCAAACAAACAAACAAATCTTTCATCTTTATAATATTAGTATAGATTAACTTACTATAAGCTTATCTGAACCAGACCAGACCTTTATCAAAATACCAAGACAATGCTGTTATGGTCCACCTATAACGGTTATTATCCAAGAAATTCCTGGCCACCTGAACGTTGTGGCCTCTCTCAAGAATTTAGATCAAGAATTTTGTACGACAAGACGTCATCTACACTCGTAATATTTTGTAAAATATGTGGGACTACTTATATTAAAATCTAGAGCAAATATAATAATAGAAAGTTCCGCGTAAACATGATTTGAAAATTGAAATGTAATAAAAGAAATCTACGGCGTGTAATATCATGAACGTGGATGTAGGTATTTTGATGTTATTCATGAAAATTTTTGTTATTTTTTCCTGAAAATGAACTAAGATTTTTGATAAATTACAATTTCTCTCGTCGTCATCGTCGCTGTCTGTACCTACGTGGAAGATATTTACGAAAAATTGTTACATTATTTTTCTCCATAATTTGGATAAAAATAATGTAACTATTTTGACAAAAAAAACCAAAAGACAGAAAAACAAAAAAAACCCTAATGGCTTTTAATGAACGAAATAGAACCCAAAACAAGAAATTTTAGATTTTTTGTCTGTTTATCTGTAAGTTTGTATCCGCTAATCTCAGAAACTACGGAACAAATAAAATTAACGCATAGGTTACTTTTAATGGCGGAATAATGTATAGTTTCCGCGGGACTTCTTTTGGAGCGTACGAAGTCGCGGGAAGCCTCTAGTTCAAGAATAAGTTTTGGACTTAAATGTTGACCGTACTGCATACATTCATAATCTTGATCTCTTTTTCCGAGAAAACAATTTTTTGATAAGTTTATCGCTAAACGAAGCTGTCATGACGAGTTGCTTTTGATAAAATATGAATTTTACCCTCGTTTGGGTTATTTGAATAAGCATGACTGTAAGATAAGCACTTAATTAATAATTACAACCTATTTAAGAAACATTGAGGCTATGTGTTTTTTTATAATACGGTGCTACTTAAATTTTGCTTTGTTCGAAAATTCGGAATGTGGTTCGAATGCCGGTCAAATAAATATTTTTTAATTCTTTTTATCTATTTTTTTATTTATCAAAACTCCGAGCAGAGCTCGGTTACCCAGATACTAATAACTTAACTTAACCTTTTTCATACACAAATCCAAAGTGATTTAACTTTAAACTGATCTTATAAATCAGGCATGAAGCAACAAAGAATCGCGCTTTTACATATAAATCGCTCTCATCTCGACCACAAAGAACGTAAAATAAGTTGATAAGAAAGATTTAAACCTACGACAACTAAATTGAACCGAATTCGTTATCAGGAAAGAGCGCGAAAGTTTTAGACTTTAGAGCCAAAACTAATTGGAATTACTTTTGTGGCTTTTATTGCTGTTTCTGGAGGCGCGTACTTCTGTGTAGGCATGATACACGTAGATTCGGGTTAATATACAGTCCAACGATTTCAAAACTAAGGATGGGCTACGACGTACATTTGACAGAAAAAATCTCTATTCTATCATTTTTTACATGACCCCAAGAACATGTTTAAAAGATTTGACAAATGAAGAACAAGCCTCGGTGGCGCAGTAGGCAGCGCGTAAGTCTCATAATCTTAAGGTCGTGAGTTCGATCCTCACCCGGGGCATTAAATTTTTGTAAACATTCAAAAATTATTAACAGGTGACTTGAAAACAAAAATTAGTATGATCACAATTTTCATTAAAATCAATAAAAATTGTACAGTACTTTTTTATAATTTATTTACACAGACACTACAGACACTGTAAATCTCATTTATGTTACCTTTATTAATGGGTTCACATTTACAGACAAATAACTTTTGCATGCTGCATTTTAAATTACCAATTAAGATACATTTATAATTGCGATTTAATTGGCGGTTTACCGTAGCAGGTACAAAACATAAACTAATTAATATTATGAAAAGCTTTTCTTCCCTGAACTCCGACATGTTCTGACATTTGGTGAATGGTGATATTCATTTTTCATTCACATTTCCGCGCTTATTTAAAATACTTTTGCTGTAATTACTCATTATACTTAATGAAATAATATCTTTAATTTGTATTTAATTATTTCTTTCGGAACATAGTAAATACGAACTTTAGCCTTCAAGTACCAAAAACTTACTATCAAATAATTTATTCATAACGCAACGGTCAGTGATTATTTCTTTAATCCCAGTAATTGCCGTCAAGAACTGCCTACAAAAGTTTCACAGTTTCCCCAACTTGTGGCCACCCCAAATAACTAAAGGCTTGTACACAAAACTGCGTTGTCATATCAACTATATTGCATGACTAACCACAACGAGCATTCCTGCAATCCCAGAATCTTTTATGGCTGATTTTGCTATTTTTTCTTATCCATATCAAAACTCTTCAAATCTTTTAACGATTCACATAACTACTTAGTTTAGACCTTCAATAATATGATTGAAACTTGAAAGAAAAAAAGGATAATCAAAGGGATATTTGCGTCGCAGTATTTGACGTTCCGATTTTGCATCGCGCCGATTCGTAGTTTCGTGTACAAGTCCTTGCTCGACACAAATTCACACAACTTAATTAGCCTCCCGTCACACATCGAAAAAAGTTTCCTTTTATTTTACTTCGTGGTTCCCCTACAGAATACTATTTGTTTCGTTTGTAATTAAATGATTGGACCAATGTAACGTGAAAATTTACCTTAACACCTCTCTTTATCTGCATAAATAGTTTTGTAAAATCAATTAAAGGAAATTTTTGGAATAGGATTTATGGCCTATGTGAAGACTTTCAGATACAAAAATAAAGTTTAAAGTCGAAAAATTAAGTATTATGTAAAATATCTAGCAATGAAACGAGTCTTTGTCTTGATTTTCGAGTTGCTAGATATTATAAATGGATATTTTTTTTGACTTTAAAATTAATTTCTCTACCGAAAAGTCTTTACGTAAAGTAAATCATGAGCCCATTTCTTTACTTGAATTTACAAAACGTTCTTTTAATCTGACGCGCTTATAATCTGTACAGATTTTAGATATTTTTTTTTATTCTTTACGTTCGCAACGAGACAACAGCGTACTTTCATACTACTAATTTAAATAACACTAATTATCTTCTTCTTCTTATATAAAAAATGGATACCAATTCACAATGTCTCGCCAAAACTCGAGAACGGCTGGACCGATTTCGCTAATGTTGGTCTTGAAATGATTGTGGAAGTTCAAGAAAGGCTTAAATGGTGAGAAATATTGGAGGTGTGTAGTTATTTATATATTCCAGTTCATAGTTAAGACAGAACAACGTGTGTCGGGACAGCTAGTATAGAATAAAGAAATGTAACAATGACACATGAATTTGATCGAATTTATTATTTTTGTTCACGTTAAGGTTAAATTTTATTTGCACGGAGTATACTACAAGCATACGCTATGTCCAAGATTGTGTTGAAAATTTGTGGGCCGTTGAAGGGGACGTTAAAATTATTTTTCAAATTTGGATGGATTTTGATTGTTCTACGAAAGCTGTTCTCTGTACGTAAGTTCATTAAGTGTATTTTCTACTCGGTGACTCTAGTCCTGGTTTTGTGAAACCAAATAGAAAAAGATGTGTTGAATATCGTACAAATCTAAACAAACAATAATAGCCGAACATGTGCAGGAACAAGTTTTGCAGCGATACTTTGAACGAACTTCCATTGACTGTGTGAACGAAACAAAAAATCTTGAAAACGTTCAACTTTCCAAGTGAGATTCTGCGGTAATCTGTGTCAAGCCCATTGGGCTTAAATGTTATAAGGAGGTTGTGAGCTATTAAGCTATTATGAACGAACTGTTCGCAATTTAGGTAAATTGATCATGTAACTATTTAAAGAGGGCCCGTTGTAAAAAAATTAAAAAATATATATACTTACACCGAATTGTCAAAAAGTGAGCGAGTTGATAATGAAAAAATTATAGCTAAGAACACTCTCATTCATATGCTATTAATTGTACTGTAGGTTCTTGGTAGAAATTCATGTTTCACAGTAATAACACACACCTGATGATGACTTTGTCGAAACCGGTCGTGTAATATATTAAAATTAATGTAAAATACTTATTAAAGTGGAAATAGTGCAAGAAGTCCTGTGTGTTATTACTCTCATTCATGCCAACATTCAGACAAAAAAACCACATCTTAATCGGAACTTTTGATTAGGAGCTTCGATGCCACGGACATACACACAGACATATACGTCAAACTTATGGCACACCTGTCTTTGCGTCGGGGTTAGTAAAATACACCGCATCACTATAATACAGACAAATTACGAAGGCCATATTCAAACTACTCAACATAGTTTATAAATTACTAGTGAGTACATGTAAGTTAAAAAAAATAACATGAAAGTTCAGATAAAGATTCTGACAGTAGCTAAACTAAACCCACTATAAAAGTACATCATTCATTCGTTCATTTAATTCATTCAATATCATAAATAATGAGAAATTAATTGCAAATGTGTTTTTACTACATCTATTTCGGTTTCTAAGAAGTTGATAGGGAGTTTCCCGTTTATAAATGGAAGTAAATATTTGAATCATTAGATCATAAGGATTCTTTAAATACCGGATTAGAATAGTTTTGGACATTTTGTTAATTGAAATCTATGTATCGTGAATTAGAAAGTCGTGTTAGTTGCACTATTTATAACTCGATAACGGCTAAACCGATTTGACTGAAAATTGGCGGGGAGGTAGCTTAGAATCAGGAGACGGACCTAGGATTAAGTGCCCCGCTGAGTCTGTCTGCCTGTATGTTCGCAATAATCTCAAAAACTACTGAAAGGATTTTAATGCCGTTTACATTTACATTTACGACAGAGTGGTTCCTTAGGAAGGTTTAGGTCGATAATAATTTGTGAAGGTTTTGTAGAAATTACTTGATTTATGACGATAATTGTTGAAGGTCTCGGAAAAAATCAAACCGTCTGGGAACTTCTATCGAAAACGCTGCCTAACCTAACCCGTCGAAGATAAATAACAAAACAATGTATAGTGGGATTGTTTCTCTTTTATAGGTCTACAAAAAAGTCCGCGATGGCATAGATATGTCTATATTTCAAGGATAGGTGACTATTACCATTCTAAGTTAAAAAAAAGATCAGAAATAATGTGGTATTTTCATAAGCTATTTAAACGGATAAAATTTAATTATCTTAACTTAACTTTTTTATTATATTTTCACACGTACTTCTTAAAAGTACATGTGAAAATATAATAAAAAAGTATATATTTTTACTCTATGCTATTACTATATTGCAGGTATATATTATGCTAAATAAGTTTTTTTGCCACGAACACACTTCCACGCGGGCGAAGCTGCGGGCAAAAGCTAGTAGAAAATAAGCCTTGAACAAAAAGTGAGTATGCCCACGTCTTTATGTCATTAAGAAATTTACCTAGAAGCATATTATTTACGAATACAGTGTTTTTCCTTAGACACTTATTTATCACTGGCTGTTGCTCGCGACTTTTTGCGCGCAACAGGAAATTTCGCAGGAACCGTAAATTCTTCCGCGATAAAAAGCAGTAGGATTTAATGCCCGTGGTGTACTATATTAGAGATATATATATATATATATATATATATATATATATATATATATATATGCTAAATCTGTGCTGTCTGTGTGTATACCTAAACATCACAATCGGTCCAGTAGTCTGGAGTACTGTGCCCAAGTGTGTGCGCAATACACAAGAACACCGTAACCCCGTGGGTCGGATGACCGACACTACTGAGAGATCAGGCGCAGGACCAACTTAATACTTGCCCATCCCACTCATGGATCATTTTTCTTGTCAGACAATCAAGTGATCAGTCTAACCAGACTTGATAACAACAATTTAAGATGTTCCATCGCGGGGATCGAACCCGAACGAACCTGGACCACGGAGGCGTCAGCAAATATAAACGTCATATTTTCAAAAAGGTGCGGAATTAATACCCATCTATGATCCCACTAATATTTGTGTTTAAATAAATATTTTTCTATTCTATATCTACTTATTTATTCCGAATTATATAAATATTATATATTATAAAACTCATATGTAACTGCTTGTGACTGTACGTATAAGTGGATTTCGGAAACTGCTTGTTCCATTAGAACGTTGTCTAGTGTTGTTTCGCGAGTTATGTAACTTTACCTTTTTGTGCAGACCAGACTTTTTTATAGGTAAAAATGGCTAAGTGCGTACACAGCGTTTCGTACTTAGTACCCACATGTAGGTAGCTAATAATTTTTCCATTTGGAGCAAAATATTTTTAAAATAAATAGGCTTGAGCTTAGTTACTATGATGTTTGCGCAAAAAATATCATTTTTGTAGCACACGAAGCATAATGAAAAGATACTTCTGATGATAATCCATCAGAATATTGTAAATGTATTGTAAATACATTCAAACCTTCCTCTTGATTCAGTCTTTCTATTGCTAAAAACTACATTAAAATCTGCTGAGATCTGTAAAAGGTTTAAGCAAACGGAAAATGAAGCGACTTCATTTTATATATTATGTAAAGAAGTTAAAAAGTCGTAGTTGATAGTACATAAATCGATACAAGATACTTTAGATATAAATACAAATAAATAACGAAACAAATTCTTTCTCTACTGGACAGTTATGGTAATAGTGAAGACTCAATCCGAAGTGAAGTAATGCTGATCGCGAGCAGACGTGACGTCATTACTGCAACGTGACGAACTTTCCAATGCTTGTGCTGTCCTGGGCCTTTAGTCAACTCAACAATTTCGACGGCGAACTTCGAAATCAAAAATGTATGGGATTTGACATAAGTCATCGATAGGTGACATGTCGCTTGCGATGCCATAAGTCAAATCCCATACATTTTGTTTTCGAACTTCGCCGTCGAAATTATCGAATGCTTCTTGACTAAAGGCCCTGGTACCTGATTTGTTCGACCTTTCACATGCACTCTATGGCAATAGGTGTTTGTTTGTTGATGAATTAGAAAAGAGGTGTCGTAAATTCTGTGTGGACACAAATTTATTTATAATGTGTTAATCTTATACTTTAAACGAGCCAATCTTGTATATATATAATTGGAATATCGTAAACGGCTGCAAGTATTACCATGAAATTTACTATGTAGGGTGTGTTGGGGGGAGACAAATCGATCTAGATAGGTCTTATCTATGGGAATATTATATTATGTGTTTTTTTTCTTTTGTCGTGCAACAATATAATAGGTATTTACCTATGAAATTGCCGTTATGCAGTACTGCCCATTTCAAATCAAAATAATTTTTGTTTGGCTAAGAATTCTAAGTTCTTTTTCCAAAAGTATTCATTTGTTTAATGATTAGTGTTACATTTTCATCGCATTTCAATCTTTTTCGTCATCATGGATACGTTAAAAATTCGAGTAATTATGGAATATGAGTACCGTCGTGGCAGCAACGCGGCACAAGCGGCACGCAACACCAACGACGTTTACGGAGCTAACACTACAAACCAACGCACCACCTGTTATTGGTTTGCTCGCTTCCGTTCTGGAAATTTCAAACTGAAAAATGAACCTCGCGGTCGTCCAAAGATTTTGGTCGACAGTGACGAATAAAATGCGATTGTGGAAGCTGATGATAATGGTATTGTAATGTATAAATTGGTAAAAAAGCTTGACATTTGTCGAGCTTTTTGGGTGCCCCACAAACTCAATGATCGCCATCGCGAAGTACGCGTTGAGACGTGCCTTGCACTGCTCAGCAGACACACAAATGAAGGAATTTTGAACCGCATTGTTACCTGCGATGAAAAATGGATTCTGTTTGATAACCGCAAGCGCTCAACAAGTTGGTTGGATCCTGGTTCAGCACCTAAACAATGCCCTAAACGAAAACTTACCCCTAGAAAAGTGATGGTCACTATTTGGTGGTCTAGCGCCGGTGTGATTCATCACAGCTTCTTACCAAACGGGGTGAGCATTATTGCAGATGTGTACTGTGAAAAACTAAACACAATGATGAAGAAACTGGCACATCTCCAACCAGGATTGGTCAATCGCTCGTCTCCGCTGCTCCTGCACGACAACGCGCGACCTCATACTGCACAGCAGACGGTCTCCAAGTTGCAAGAACTGGGGTTGGAAGCTCTCTGTCATCCGCCCTACTCACCAGACCTTGCGCCTACAGACTACTACTTTTTATAGAATTTGGATAACTTCTTGGCGGGAAAAAAATTCAATACTCGAGAGGCAGTACAAAATGCCTTTGAAGAATTTGTTGCCTCCCGTACAGCTGATTTCTTTAAAAAGGGCATCAATAAACTGCCACTGCGTTGCCAAAGATGCATTGATTGCATGGGTGATTACTTCGATTAATACAAATAAAAAATACATGAAAAAAATTCGTTTAATTTTTTTCATACAAAACGGCAATTTCATAGGTAAAGACCTAATGTGTATTAGTGTATCCCTTTAAAACCGAGTTGATACGATTGTCAGACTTGATTTTCATAAATTCTAGCGCTTATGCAAATCAAATTTTTGAGACGCAACCGGCCTCGATCGATCCTGAGACTATCCTCTTTTTGGAAAAAAACATGCGTGAGCCCCTTGCAAATAAGTTTGAACTCGTCAGTCACGGGCCACAGTGAAGTATGGCTGCGGTTTTTGGCGCGCGCACTCGGGTACGTAATTTGTTTTTCATTAAATTAATGCAATTTCTATTTCTTTTTGAAAAACTGTGAAACTTTTTTTACATCGTCTCAAACTTTTTCGTCTGTGTGTTGCATGTCGCGTGACAAGTGAAAAGAGCTCGTCAGAGCAGCCGAGGCCAATATGGCGGCGCCTATAGTTCGCATCAGCTGACCGTGTAGTGTATAGACTAGTACTCATTTGTGCCAGTGCTATAAAATTAAGATTGATGAAGCGATTTTTATACCCTTAATGGAATATTATTCCGAAAATTTTTAGTTAAATGTCCATTATGTGAAAAACGTTTCACTTTTACTGTGGTTTCATAAAACCACACAATCCTTTTCTTTTTTTGAGTGATTTACTTAAATAAATGTTGTTTTATACGTATATGTATGTACTTTGAACCTAGCACGCTTACTTAGGCGTATATTGTTTCCCAAAATAAAGGACGCACGATCGTGTAGGTTCGGTGGTACGTTGTAAATAAGTTTTCGTACATTTTTGAACCTAAACATGATATTCTTAAATGTATGATCGTTCAACGTGGGATTTTTCTTAATTTTTAGGATTACATCTCAAGGATGATCAAGTCGCACAAAGGTTGGCTGACGGGAATGACTCAGAACGAAAGACGGGAATTGAAGAATTTGCCGACGATGAGGAAGAAATAAGGCCAAGAGTCTTAGATCATCTAGAAGAGAGTGGATCCAGTTCTTCTGAGTCCAGCGATGAGTCCTCTGAAGTAGTTGAGGCACCACCGCCTATCCCACCATTATCGAGGAGCAGGGGATCCTCTCAAGGAAGATCAGAGGGCGATCATCTCGAGGGTGGGTTGTGGGAACGTTAAATAATGACTCATGATTCATTAATTAAAGACTGATGATTATAAACACTGTTTAATTAATATAATTTCCATTTACTATAAAAAAATCCCCAAATTAGATAAAACTAACATCTCGAGCTATCACCGAAGCTCTACAATTATGAGGGTAAGTTTTCAGAAAACCAGAGACTTCAGAATTTTATTTTTTATTTTTTACATGATACTTAGGCATCGATCAAAAAGACATGCTAATTTCAAAAGAATCTGAGTAAATTATTTTCTTCGGTTGCATAGGGGTATGCGCGCACTGGCGACGGTGATGATTTTGTCACTGTGCGCACACTGCTTTATGTAACTAATACTTATTTTACATAGACTCATATATTATTATTATAGAGGAGGCATGTCGAGGTTAAAAGTGTCCACACTTACACTGACTCACTTTGGGGTTGTTTGGGGCCATCTATCATCTTGACATTTGCTTTCCGCTGTTTTAATCAGTCCGTATATATTATTTGACAAAATTTTCTGAAATCAAGATGGCCATAGCGTAACTTTTTCTTGTATGAAGTTGTATGTCACTTATTTTAACTTATATTTTAACTTGTATGTCAAATGTTAATAATAATAATAATATACAATATACTTTTTACGCTGTAGCTTTTATCATTATGAGATCAATAATGCCAAAATCATAATTTTTAAACAATAATAGGTAAAACGTTGAAATATGTACTGATAGGTGTACATCATAAAACAAAAAAAAAATAATTTAAATAATTTAGAATTTATTAAAAAATATTTTGAATCAAAAAAATAACTTAATTTTATGGTTTAGGCCAGCTTAGGAAACAAAATATCAAAATATTCAGTTTACTTTCTAACAAAACATTTATGCCCAGATAAATGCCCACGGGCAGGCATTTATCGGGCACTTATGGGCATTCTGCCCAAAATGCCCGGGCGTTTACCCATCTCCAACAAGAAATAATTCTAAAAATACATTGATATTATGGTTGTGTCGGATCTATTAAATAAATATCATGTTGATTTATATTTTACTAGTAGGTGTTGCATAATATATTAGTAAAAAAAAGTAGAATTACCAATGTCTTATTGACAGATGTCACAAGCATAGCCTATCTATTTAGTTTATTTCAGTTAGCCAAAAGGCTATATAGTGGAGACGTATCTGTGTTAAGCATCTCTCTCATATGTACCAATAATGAAGAATATCACAATTTTTGCTGTATTATTATTATCACCACTCAAGCATAAGAAGGATCTGTGTGATCTGAAGAACGTCAAAGACCACAACAGTAGGCAGAACCTGATTTGTTCGACCTATAACGTGCACATGGAAAGAAAGTGAAGTGAAAAAGTGATTAAAAAAATAAGTAATTATTTTATTTGAATAAATATTTTGATTTTTTTTGCATGTTTGTTTGCATAGAATAGGCTCCGAAACTACTAGACTGATTTTGATGAAATTTGGGAGAGATATAAAATAGGCCACGGGGAAGGACATAGGCTACTTTTATCGCGGTATAATTAACTTTTGTGCGCACGAAGTCACGGGACAGCGGAAATATAATTAATACTATAATACTATACATATATTTAAGATTTTTATTATACTATACATATATTTAATACACACCCAAGACCCAGGAACACAGAAAAACTTTTTGTCCCTTCGGCGGGATTCGAACCCACGACCCCCGGCTTGAGCGCCAACGCGCTAACCACTGAGCCACAGAGGTCGTCACTATAGTTGTGGTAACAGATAATTTACTAGCTGTTGCCTGAAACTTTCTTCACATAAAACAAAATGTCCGTAGCGTGATTTTGTATAATCTAGAATTTTCCTCAATAAGTGGACAATCAGAACAAAAGAAAATATTATTTTACAATTATACCACAGTTGCGGTTTTCGGAGAAGTTTCTCAGTAACATAAATAATATTCTGACACAAAATTTGAAAAAAAAAAAACGCTGAGAAACTACAAACTAAGTTATTCATTGGACAATCTTAGTTTTAATCAACTTACGGCCGAATACTGGAACGATAATTATTCACAGGCTGTCGCTGTCTCGGCTAACCGAAATGACAAGGACTTAACTATCGTTCCAGTATTCGGCCGTTGGGTAACAAGCACCTATATGATCAAATTTGCGAAATTCAGTAATGAATTCGGATATGAATAATTCAGGACTTGGCTAGTCAGACGGTGTTTATGCACTTAAAGGTCCATTACATGAAACTGAAGATACGAATCTTCTTTGACATTTCAAAGCGAATTGAACTGTACGTGGCAACAACAAAGTTCAAATTCAGAAGCACATAAATGCACTAACCTTAGATGTTTCACCCTAGTGAGTCCGTCGTAGGTTCTGCAAGACGAACAAATGTAATCAGCGCTTTGGGCTAAGGAGATTCAGAGGGGTGGGGTGGTTGAAACTGCAGTAACGACTCATATATCTCTATGTACCTATGAAGCTTAAGGACCAGAAACTTGCGCATGCAAAACTATCGTAGGTATTAATTAATGTCTGATGATTGAGAATGAATGTATGATTTGAATGTATTTGATTGTCTGGGTTGATTTGGTTAAATAAAAAGGTTGCCCATCTTTTTCTGGCAAAACGCTTTGTGACGTCACAATCTGCTAACGCCATACATTGTTAAATGACAAATGTGCCATACATTTCAGCACATCGTGACGTCACAGGTCGATATATCGCTCTCTTTTTCACTGTAAATTTAAGTTGTTTGTATCTTCGTAATTTTTTAAGTTATTATTTAAAAAAATTCGGGGGTTACGTTAAAAATTTTAATTTTGTTTTTATCCCTAAAAAAATTACGACAGATAATGTTCCTTAGCAATCTTAAGTCCAGTGTGTTAATACTTTTGTAGCAGCTACAATTTTCGTAGCAATGGACTATGCTTCAGGTTTTGTAAGTCAAAAACATTTATTGAACCGCTTGAAACGGTCTACCCTGGTTTACGGTTTACACATTTCATGGATGAAATTCATAAAATCTGGCCTACTTTATAACCGAATCACGACACGCCCCGTCAGACAGCTTTGAGGACTGATCTCTGCTGCGGCGGCAACCGAGGGTATTAAAACGAAACTTTAATTAAATACGGACCTGCAACTGACTTGGATGTAACTTAGTCGAGTTTTAATCGAAACCTGTCGTTGCAGTCTCTACTGTCTCCACTCTACAATCAAAGTGAGAATACAATCAAAAAGTCATCATGGATAATGGGTAGTTAATTGCACCTTAGGGTCAGTTCACTCCGAAACGATATACGGCGCTGCATTTTATGATAGCTATTCAAAAATTTTAACTTCATTAATTATACAAGAAGATACACGTTTCATTGTAAGAGGTCGAATGTCAAGTTGCACCGCGCTGCACAGTGGATGTCATATGAATCGCGAATATTTTTGTGTATTGAATAAAGTTCTATTTTGAATAGCAATCTCAAAAATATTATCTATATATATAGCGATGCGTGTCGTCGCGTTGTGAAATGACCCTTAGGTATACCTACTGGGTACCTTTTTCTTCATTTCTAAAAATATTTATACTGCAGACACATAATAAAATTATTACGACATAATTTATTCTTTAGTTCTATTCTAAACTTTGAAAATTGTTTTCAATGAATATTATTTTTTGAGAGTGCTAAGTGTGAGTTTTTCTTTTCGCATTCGATCGTGAGCGCGTATGGCGTTTACTAGGAATTTGTATGTAATGTGTACAGCGTCACCTAGTTGTAAACGTGACTACTAGGTCAAATCACAGAAAAAAATCCTAGTAAACGCCAAACGCGCTCACGATCGAATGCGAAAAGAAAAACTCACACTTAATAAGAACTTACCGAAAGTGTAGGTAAGATACACAGTTATAAGCACACATAAAATAAGATCCAATTAAAAATAACATTTTCTCCTCCATAAAATTTGTTGAAATCAGCGAGATTCGCTTCAGGATTTCAGATCTTATCCCATAGCGGATGCAGGAAATCTTCCAGCGTTTAGCGAATTAAACAAAATCTGTCCTCGGCGAAATTAAGTTGAAGATCGTTAAGGCTTATTCATTTGACGATAATATGATTAAGCAGTTTTAGTTGGTACAAAATAATAAGATTCAAATTTTCAAGTTAATATAATATAGGAAGAATATTCGTTGTTATAATAGATTAATTATAATATTATAACAGATCAATTATTATCATAAGAAACTTCACTTAGTGATTAATCATATTAATGAAGTCTTGTGGAACTTGAAAACATTTTGGTTTTTTTTTTACTATTATATTATATATTATATATTTACTATTATATATTATATTAATAAGTCATTTTTAAATACAAAACAACACTGTCAAAGTTTATAGTCGGTACCTGAGTATACAAGTCCAATTGACATACAAAACGGGATGAAAATATTATGAAATGGAATGAAAAAATTGAATGATTGTTTTTGAATAATCAAGGACGTGACTCAAACCTAAATATCCTTTTGAATTGGCTTTTCGGAGCTATAATTATATTTTGCGAACAAAAGAATCTCAACTGGGATTCTTGTGGATACAAATCAGGTAGCAAATTGATGTAAATTATTTCTCAGAACGAACTTTCAATATGTAATGTACATTATGAAATGGGCAAAATTTTGGATATAACAATATGAATCTATGAGAGGTTCATAATAATATTATAATTATGTCTGAAATTTTACGCTAAATGGAACATTCTACAAAACTGTTCACATTATTTGTCTATCGAAAATCAAATTAATCAAAGTAAATTTGTCTATGAACAAAATACCATTTTTATTACACAAAGCTTAAAAGTTTTGATCTATATCATACGAATAAAATAAAATGACATGTGAAAACGGGACTAATGTAAAGTCATTTCTCCAACATAATATTATGCTTTTTCTGAACTAAAATGTATAATGCAGAAAAAGTATAATATATAACTGTTATGAAACATGAAGCTAATTTTCTCCACTCCGCTTACTGAAAATGTAGGTAAGTGAATGAAAAATATCCCACATTAAGTCGCAGAGCTTAGCGCAGATTGTAGCCGGGATCACAGTTTAATGTGGCTACTGGCTAATGTTTTATTTATTTTTATGATAGGTAGGTAATGGGGTATTTACACGGGTGCCTACAGCCGCACGATTTCAGCCGCACGGCGAAAATCGACCGACCGATGGCAATTCGGTGAGGCCGCGAGCGACTAAAAGCAGCAAGCCCCAATAGTTGGGTATCATTCGACTTTCGCAGCACGGCACCCGGCAGTGTGGCCAGGTCTAGTGAAATTCTACGATTTTAGCACAATCAGAATACAATTTTAGAGTTTTGTATATTGTATCGCAGATCTGAAAAATTTGCAATTTTACGGAGTATAAATATGCAATTTTTTTTTTTTTTTATCTTATGAAATCTCTCGTTTTTACTATCTATGCTTTCATAATATATATAAGATGACGAATTATTTACAAATCGATATTATTTATATGTTTCATGGTTTTCAAAAACGTCTTCTGAAAATAATATTATTTAATTTGTTCCAGACACACAAAAATATATACAGAACAATATTAATACATACAGGAAATAAAATATTTACAAACTATACAAGTAGGTAAGTACTAAAAACAATAAAAACTACTCCAAAACTTAAAATGCTACAAAACAAAGAAATCTCCCAGGTCGTCCCCACCAGGCAGAGTACCTAGAAGGCTCAAAGAGTTTCCTCGCTGGATTGCGATACTTATTCTCTGGGCCAGGTAGGTGCCGGCTCTGGGGTCTCGGATGGCCTCAATAAGTTTCTGGAGATTTCTCTGAAAAGTTTGTGCGCACCCAGACCCCATGTACCTAGGGTTTCAACCCCAAACGTTCAAATATGAGATCCCCACTAAGGTTCTTATATTTGCGCCGCTTGAGGTTTTCCGCCTGATTGGCGGTCGCACCTGCAAAACTCGAGGTGCCCTGGACATGGGACGGAGCAAGTGTATCGACGCAAGTAGCGTCCCATACAAGAGCCCGCCCCACTCTCCAAGGGACCAGGGTCATACTGTCTGGTCTCTTGCTATCGTTGCGCGCCAGACCAGAGGGTTCCAGCACAGCTGGCACTCCGGCGGTGACAAGAGCCCGACGGACGAGATCGTTCAGGCAGTGAAAATTTATTGTGACAAAACATTGACAGCACAAAACATTTAACACGCTGTATAGTCAATGTCTGACGTGTCATTGCGCCCGAGTAAAACGCGGCGACGCGCGTCGACTACTATTCCACAAAAGCGTTTCTCCACTTTAATTGACAAAATCGTCTGTCCGCCCTTGCTAAGTTTTTTAATTATGAATAAGTTACGAAATTTAGTGCAGTTATAGTTTGCGTATAGATTGAAAAAAAAAAAAAAAAATACGGGGGCTTTTTTTCTGTCGTCCCCCGTCCGTTGAAATTTTTAAACTACGAGCTTTAAAAACTTCTAACATCCAATGCTGATATACCTACCAATAAGTCACTGTCCGATTACGTTCAAAATTTACCATAATTTGGACGAAATCGGACAGTGATTTATAAGAAATAAAAAAAAGCCTATTGCGCATTGACAGTTACGGATTTAGATCACATTGGTAGTAGGTAGTAGTACCTTCTGTAGTCTTGGCGTGTTCTTGATTTGAATTTTTTTTAATTTGTACAGCAATCGTAAAGTATTTCCAAGGATATGTGGTTTATTATGTGGTTTATTAGATTCTAAAACTAGTCAGATTGGCAAATTAGTATAACCTTGACACGCCTTGTGGATCCCTGCTCGCCGAACTGCTCGTCTTGAGTGTGCGAGCAATATTAAATTCCACAACA
Organism: Phengaris arion; assembly: GCA_963565745.1. NCBI lineage: Eukaryota > Metazoa > Arthropoda > Insecta > Lepidoptera > Lycaenidae > Phengaris > Phengaris arion. Next base: position 12,316,957 of record OY751444.1, read on the forward strand.
AAAGATAATATTATAATAATAATAAAAAGTAAAAGTTAACAGTATTTACTTAAATTTATAAAAATTGATATTAGAAGTACGTATAAAAGTTTATTATTAGATACATATTTTTAGATTCAACTACCAAAACAAAAATAAAATCAAAAATGCATCTTCAAGACTTCCCAAATCATCATATTACTGTTTAGTTTATACTCGTATTATGTTCAAAACTTAACATTACTTTTGTTACAACCAAACCAGAAAGGTCAATTTTGCTAATTTAATCCTGCAATTTGTATTAACAAATACAGTTACGATCCAATCCCGAAATATTTAAACAGCAAAATAGTATAGTCTCATTTATGCCAAACGAACATCAAACCCGTTTTGATTGGTTCAAACTCCAAAAATTAGAAGACGATTCATTTATAATTCAATAAAAGTCAAATGAAAGTGTTAGCTAATTACGAGAATTTGGATTCAGATCTGTAAGTCAATTCTGCTAATTAAATCTTACAATAATACAGTTTCGATGCAGTCTCGATTATGTTGATCAGCAAAATGGTATTCTCATAAACATTAAGCCAATGTCAAATGCGTTTTGATTGGTCCAAACTCCGAAAATCAGTTTATGATCTCAAGACGATCCATTTATAATTCAATAAAAGTACAATGTAAGCGTAAGTTAATTACGTGAATTGAGGTTCAGATCTGTAAGTCAATTCTGCTAATTAAATCTTACAATAATACAGTTTCGATGCAGTCTCGATTATGTTGATCAGCAAAATGGTATTCTCATAAACATTAAGCCAATGTCAAATGCGTTTTGATTGGTCCAAACTCCGAAAATCAGTCTATGATCTCAAGACGATTCATTTATAATTCAATAAAAGTACAATGTAAGCGTAAGTTAATTACAAGAATTGGGGTTCGGATCTGTAAGTCAATTCTGCTAATTAAATCTTACTGTAATACAGTTACTATCCACTCTCGATATGTTTAACTGCTAAACGGTATTCTCATTAACGTCAAACCAAAGCCAAACCCGTTTTTATAGGTCCAAAGTCCAAAAATCAGTTTATGATCTCAAGACGATTCATTTATAATTCAATAAAAGTACAATGTAAGCGTAAGTTAATTACGAGAATTGGGGTTCGGATCTGTAAGTCAATTCTGCTAATTAAATCTTACTGTAATACAGTTACTATCCACTCTCGATATGTTTAACTGCTAAACGGTATTCTCATTAACGTCAAACCAAAGCCAAACCCGTTTTTATAGGTCCAAAGTCCAAAAATCAGTTTATGATCTCAAGACGATTCATTTATAATTCAATAAAAGTACAATGTAAGCGTAAGTTAATTACGAGAATTGGGGTTCGGATCTGTAAGTCAATTCTGCTAATTAAATCTTACTGTAATACAGTTACTATCCACTCTCGATATGTTTAACTGCTAAACGGTATTCTCATTAACGTCAAACCAAAGCCAAACCCGTTTTTATAGGTCCAAAGTCCAAAAATCAGTTTATGATCTCAAGACGATTCATTTATAATTCAATAAAAGTACAATGTAAGCGTAAGTTAATTACGAGAATTGGGGTTCGGATCTGTAAGTCAATTCTGCTAATTAAATCTTACTGTAATACAGTTACTATCCACTCTCGATATGTTTAACTGCTAAACGGTATTCTCATTAACGTCAAACCAAAGCCAAACCCGTTTTTATAGGTCCAAAGTCCAAAAATCAGTTTATGATCTCAAGACGATTCATTTATAATTCAATAAAAGTACAATGTAAGCGTAAGTTAATTACGAGAATTGGGGTTCGGATCTGTAAGTCAATTCTGCTAATTAAATCTTACTGTAATACAGTTACTATCCACTCTCGATATGTTTAACTGCTAAACGATATTCTCATTAACGTCAAACCAAAGCCAAACCCGTTTTTATAGGTCCAAAGTCCAAAAATCAGTTTATGATCTCAAGACGATTCATTTATAATTCAATAAAAGTACAATGTAAGCGTAAGTTAATTACGAGAATTGGGGTTCGGATCTGTAAGTCAATTCTGCTAATTAAATCTTACTGTAATACAGTTACTATCCACTCTCGATATGTTTAACTGCTAAACGGTATTCTCATTAACGTCAAACCAAAGCCAAACCCGTTTTTATAGGTCCAAAGTCCAAAAATCAGTTTATGATCTCAAGACGATTCATTTATAATTCAATAAAAGTACAATGTAAGCGTAAGTTAATTACGAGAATTGGGGTTCGGATCTGTAAGTCAATTCTGCTAATTAAATCTTACTGTAATACAGTTACTATCCACTCTCGATATGTTTAACTGCTAAACGGTATTCTCATTAACGTCAAACCAAAGCCAAACCCGTTTTTATAGGTCCAAAGTCCAAAAATCAGTTTATGATCTCAAGACGATTCATTTATAATTCAATAAAAGTACAATGTAAGCGTAAGTTAATTACGAGAATTGGGGTTCGGATCTGTAAGTCAATTCTGCTAATTAAATCTTACTGTAATACAGTTACTATCCACTCTCGATATGTTTAACTGCTGAACGGTATTCTCATTAACGTCAAACCAAAGCCAAACCCGTTTTTATAGGTCCAAAGTCCAAAAATCAGCTCATGATACTCATTTATAATTCAATAAACGTAAAATGAAATTGTAAGCTAATTTCGAAAATAGGTGTTCACATCTGAAATCTTGTAAAGCCATTTTATAAATGTTACCTGCAGTTAGATGAGCTCGTTCGAAGTTCGTCTGCGAACTACTTGAGATCACTTCGCTGTTCAATCTCTAAATAACCATTTCGATATCAGACCTCTTCCGACATTAAATGTTTGAATCGTAAACATATTGAAAGTTCTCACTTTGAATGGTAAACAATATGAGTGGTATTATTATTATTATTATTAATAATATATATTAGTATGTTATAGGTACCTCGCTCACTGTGATACCTTTGGCCCAGTCGCCAATGACGCCACCAGTATTTATGGAGCTTAGCTATATGGCAGCTCACTCATTTGGTGTCCGCTGGTATCTCTATCTATTTAAAACCAGCCATAAAAATATCAGTGTCACCACCCTAGTGTCCTTGTTACGAAAAAAACTTAGGCCTTTTCATCTGTTATTGGATGATTTATACAGTATATCCCGAGCGAAGTAATCACTCTTTAAATATTGTAGTGCCTAGGACTGTTGGTTTTTAAATGTCGTATGGTTGCCCAAGCACATACAGCATTCTCACAACATAGTCAGCCTAGTCTAGAGGAATGACTGGTTAATACGAGGGCGGGTCAATAAGTCCGTGACTTTTGGAATAAAACACAGATTTTTTGATAAATAAATCATTTTATTTTTCAACGTAGTCCCCCTTGAGCTCTATACACTTTGTCCAACGCTTCTCCAATTTTTTTATCCCTTCCAAAAAATATGATTTGTCGAGGTCCTCAAAATAGGCCTTTGTTTGCGAGATGACTTCATCATTGGAGTCAAATCTTTTAGATTAGATGCCTATGGCTTCCACAATCTCTTGCACTTTCAATCTTCGGTCGGCCAACACCATATCGTGAATTTTTTCGATTGTTTCGGGTGTAGAGACCTCAACTGGGCGTCCAGGACGTTCGGCATCTTCAGTGCTTGTAAGGCCACAACGAAATTCAGTAAACCACTTTTTTACCATTGAAATTGATGGTGCAGAGTCCCCATAGTATTTATCAAGCTTAGCCTTGGTCTCGGTAATGGTTTTTTTTCGCAAAAAATAATGCTTAATAAGCACACGAAATTCACTTTTTTCCATTGTTTCCTTAAGTTACTGGATAGTCTGATAAAGATAGCTGTAAAACACAAACTAACTGACGCAGCAAGTTCAAATTTTGATAGGAGTCAACTGACAGATGCCTGTTGACAGGAGTAGTGTTGCTTTTTCAGTAAGGAGGTTAGAAATTCAAAAAGTCACGGACTTATTGACCCGCCTTAGTATGTCTGGGGCCAACCATGTGCGGGTTGCTGTTTTGTATTGAATCTTTTGTGCGCGAGTTCGACTCACGGTTCGAATCCCGCCGAGGGAACAAATAGATTTTAAGGTATTAAATATATTGTTTAAAATATAATGAAAAACTTAATTAATGAGGTGGGTGGACCGTGGAAGGCCACTCTAACGAGTAAACGCATTTTATTCATTTATTTACTGGATAAATTAAATAAAAAATATGAAGTATTACTTTAATTCATTGTGTACCATAAAACATTTTTTTTTTAACCCAGCTTTAAACACTATTTATACTAATACTATAAACTTAAGTTTTAATAAGCTCTTACAAATGGCTTTGCAATGAACAGGGATCCAAACAACAAACAAATCAGTCGTTCAACTTAAAAATAGAGTTGTAACAACCACTTTTAATTTTGACGACCTCTGGGGCTCAGTGGTTGAGCCTGTCGGTGCTCAAGCCGGGGGTCGCGGGTTCGAACCCCTCTGAAGGAACTAAAAGTTTTGGAACGTAGTTCCTTATGGCGCGTTGCGAATTGGAGGCTAGGCGGATTTAAATTGGCACGACACTTTTTGCCACTCGAAATCACAATGTAATAACGACTATTAAGAATGATACAAAAAACGACCTTATCACCATGACAATAATGTAGAATTTTGCAATTACAAATTGTCACTGTTATGACTGTTACATATTGTGACTAGCTAGCCGAGCGCTTGATGTTATTACTCAGTACGGAGCCGGACTTCGCGGCGGCAACACTGCGAGCAGCAAGCAACCCGCCCCCTCACCCCTGTCCCTACCCAAGGCCCTAGTTCCGCGCGCACTATATATACTTAGTTCAACTATTTGTTTTGTATGATATAATATATTATATCTATACAGATAAATAAAATTGAAGTATCTGTTTGTAATTTCAAATGAACAGCTTTTATTTTCACTTACTTAATGCATTTAAAAGTATGATCTGTACTTACAATAAAATATAAAATGTTAACATTTTTCTGTCCGTCTGTCAGTCTGTATGTTGTTTGTTCCGGCTAATCTCTGTATATATATTATATGTATACAGAGATTATATATATATATATATATATTTCTTCCAAAATAGGCTTAAATTCTTCATTATCAACTATATCTTTATATTATAATATACAGGGTGTTCGGCACATGGATGGACAAACGAAAACCGTGGACCCGTGGAGCCTTCTGCTATACATTGAGGCCTAATTACAAGACTCAGGCCCAATAGTTTTTTTTTAAATAATTTTTTAAGTTAATTTCGAAAAAAGCCAGTTTTCAAACTTCAAACGACTATAAATTTACTTTTAACATTGAAAATCCAAACATGCTTTTGTAATAATTATCTGCATTAGTTGTAGAATCATATTAAATTCAGTTTTGGAGCAAATGTTACATATAAAATTAGATACGAGTCCTTAAACGACAAACAAAGTGAAAAAATAATTTTCATATTCCACTTTGAAATTCTTAAAAAAAAACTATTATTTTTAGAGCACTTAAAATTCTAGGAAAACATCTGTGGTTCATACCCTTTATATCGGTATACAATTTGCATATATGTGTTTAAAAATAACTAGAGTAAATCGCAATTTAAACTAACGGGGCCTTAATTCATAAGACTCAATTTGCGAAAACTTAAATCAAGTACAAGCCAATTTGTCATAATTGCTTTCGGTATGTTCACTACACTACACGTGGGAGCTAGTAGTCTGTCTCTCTCTTACCAGTCACGATACTATCTCTTGTCTCTTTTGTTGAATTTGGACAATAGCCGTACATAGCAGGTAGAAAAAGGGGTGTTATTTCTCTGTGCAGTAGTAATTCTATGAAATCTTATATGTTTTTAATTAGTAAGCTTTTTAGTAGAACATGAATTTATTATTAAAACACTATGATAATTTAAATTTTAATTTATTTCCAAAATTTATTTTATAACAATTGTTCGAATTGGTGCCCTTGTCTTCTTATGCATGCTCGGCACCGTTTTAAAATTTCCACTGTTGTTGTTTGAAATATCATTTTGGCTTTCATTTTTTCGAATGCTTCATTTATTCTAATTATTAACTGCTCTCGACTGGGCACCACGGTTGCGTACACTAGCTCTTTGGCTCTACACCAGACGTATAAGTCTATTGGGGTAAGGTCGGGCGACCTTGGTGGCCAAGGAATTGGACCACCCCGACCGATCCACGAGTTCGGGAACACATTATTAAGGTATTCCCTCACAGCTATGCTCCAATGGGCTGGGCAGCCATCGTGTTGGAACACAAAAGGTCTGTCTTCTTGTAATACGTCTTCTACTAAACCGGGCAAATCATTTTGCAGAAATTCTAAGTAATTATTTCCATTAATATTGTACGGTAAATAATGCGGCCCGATTAATTTATTTCCAATGACCCCAGCCCAAACATTTACACTGAATCTTCTTTGAAATTTTCTCGGTCTCGTCACTCGTGGATTTTGGTTTTTGGGTGCCCAGTAATGGAGATTATGGTAATTTGAAATACCTTCCTTATCAAATTTTGCTTCATCTGTCCACAGAATACTTCTTAAAAAGTTTTCGTCTTCCACGTCAGTGTGTAGTAGATGTCGACAAAATTCTACGCGTCTACCAAAATCATTATCTTGAAGATCTGAAAACAAAGAAAAAAGGCTTGAGAATTTAAAATAAGGAAGACTAGATCTAGGCTTTGGTACATATTCAGTCTCTTTACGGAATTAAGAAAAATCTATTGTATCCATACCTTGCACGGGAGTGTAATGGAAAGCATGTTGCCGATTTTCCCGGAGAACTGCCCACACTTTCCATATGCCAAGGCCCAGCATTGCAGCTACCTCTCTTATACTTTTATTAGGGTTATTATTAAATTCTTCTAATACACGTTCGTCTGTAGCAACATGATGTTGTCGTACATTCACCCTCGGTTCTTGATAACGCAAATTACCCGTTTCTCTAAGTCGTCGGTATGTAGTAGCAAAAGTTTGGTGGCTAGGCAGTCGACGGTTAGGATAGCGCTCTTGGTATAGTCTTTGTGCTTCACGTCCATTGCAATTAGCGGCTCCATACACCAACGACATATTGGCGTATTCTTCATTCGTAAAAGAGGTGGTCATTTTACGAAAAAAAAAAACAACAACGTAACAACAAAATAACAGAAAACTTAACAAACTGAAGCAACAACAATAACGTAAAACGATAACAAAATCACAAAACGAAAACAATAACAGTAAGCGCAACGGACACGTCAGATCGCAGAGGCAGTTAAGACTCGACAAATAAGTAAAACAATTTTTTCCAAAATTAACGTTTGACTGATAAGGAATAGACAAAATCAAACAATAGCGCAATTGCAGAGTGAAATAACAACCCTTTTTCTACCTGCTATGTACGGCTATTGTCCAAATTCAACAAAAGAGACAAGAGATAGTATCGTGACTGGTAAGAGAGAGACAGACTACTAGCTCCCACGTGTAGTGTTAGTGAACATACCGAAAGCAATTATGACAAATTGGCTTGTACTTGATTTAAGTTTTCGCAAATTGAGTCTTATGAATTAAGGCCCCGTTAGTTTAAATTGCGATTTACTCTAGTTATTTTTAAACAAAGTGCAAATTGTATACCGATATAAAGGGTATGAACCACAGATGTTTTCCTAGAATTTTAAGTGCTCTAAAAATCATAGTTTTTTTTTAAGAATTTCAAAGTGGAATATGAAAATTATTTTTGTTTATCGTTTAAGGACTCGTATCTAATTTTATATGTAACATTTGCTCCAAAACTGAATTTAATATGATTCTACAACTAATGCAGATAATTATTACAAAAGCATGTTTGGATTTTCAATGTTAAAAGTAAATTTCTAGTCGTTTGAAGTTTGAAAACTGGCTTTTTTCGAAATTAACTTAAAAAATTATTAAAAAAAAAAACTATTGGGCCTGAGTCTTGTAATTAGGCCTCAATGTATAGCAGACGGCTCCACGGGTCCACGGTTTTCGTTTGTCCATCCATGTGCCGAACACCCTGTATATATAATAACTTCGTTCCATCCGGGTGTCCCTTGACACCTCTCAAGTTTTTTTCTGTGTTTCTGGGTCATGGATGTGTATACTTTAATAAAAATCTTAAAAATATGTAAAGTATAAAAAGTATTACATATATTTCCGTTGTCTGGTACCCGTAACACAAGTTCTTCGAGAACTTACCACGGGACCAGATTGACGTGGTGTGCAGCGTCCATAGATATTATATTATGATTTTAATAAAACTACTTAAATGCTCTTTCATTTAAACAAAACATGAAATACTTAATATATATTTATCATGTATAAAAACTCAACGAACATTAATTGAACACCATCGTATAACTAAGAATATAATATGAATAGGAATTATTTAAAAATAGAAGTAATGAGTATTATTTTGACATCAAATAACTTGCTAATGTTTTGCTTAATTTAATGCTTTTTATAACGAAATTAAAAACTTTTTTTTTCCTAAAATGGGCATACTGAGGGATCCGTTCTTTGTAAGTCTTAAAGGTTCCGAAGTTAACCCTAACCTTCCCTTAGTGGCCCTATACACGGTCCGGTTTTCCTTCAGTTCGGCATGAACGGATGCAAAATCGTATCGTCTGTTTGAATTTCTAGATCGCATCAGTCGGCCGTATGGACTGAAGCGAATCGTTCCAGTGTTGCCAACTCTGTCTTGCGAAACTACTAAACTCGCGTCGTTTCTACAAAAAACTACTAAAAGAGTACCGATCACTATAAAAAAGCTACTAAACTTAGGAATCTCTAAAAGTCTTTTTAGGGATTTTGTGTTTACAAACATACATACATTTTCAGGCTTAAAAATTAACCGTTAAATTAAAAAAATATAGTAGGAAATATTACATATTATATAGAAATTAAATCGGTAGTTTTAAGCCACTTACGGACGCGTGCTACTATGTGCTATTATTATAAGGTCATAATAGCACATAAAAGCAATACATTTTGCATGAATATGCATATTAATATGCATAATCATAATTGATTACTGTCGAGCTATTTTCTACAAAACCACTACTCACAACTAAATTCCTACTAAGGAGGGAATAAAATACAACATGTAGTAGTAAAACTTTGTAAAAAAAACTAAGTTGGCAACATTAATTCTGACCTGTACGGATGGACTGAATGGCAATAAAATTGGACTGAACGGTAATAAAATTCGAGTGTAAAATAAAACCGGTCAAGTGCGAGTCTCAAGATGAGTTCCGTACAAAACGGAAAAAATTACGTTTGTTGTTGTGAGCCTCAAATTTTTATTTTATTCTGTTTTTAGTATTTGTTGTTATAACGGCAATAGCCTAAAAAACCTACATCATACATTTGTGAAAATTTTAACTGTCGAGCTATCACGGTATAAGAAGGTTAAGATACAGCTTGGCGACAGACGGACGAGCAGCAAAGTCTCAGTAATAGGGTCCCGCTTTTACCCTTTGGGTACGGAACCCTAAAAATGGCACGTGGTCATAAGAAATTTATTATAGTTTATTGAAGAAATTAAAACTTTAAAGCCACTATGGTTTATAAAATCTAATGACTATAAAACAAAGAGAAATAATTTCTATAACATATTACTGGAAAAATGTATGACACAATAATTCGGTTTCGTCTATAGCGTGATTACAAGCAAAATACAATGAATAAATAAAATAACAGCCTAAACTGACCAAGAGCATGTCACGACATGTCTAAGGAGGGTTCCGTAACTATCAACGCGCAATAGGTTTTCTTTGAATTACTACAAAAGTTATTGTCATAAAGTTATTACAGAAGCTAGGAGAGCGACGGACAGACAGACAGGCGGACGAGCAGAGTGTAATTATAAGGGTTCTTTAAGTATTACGGAACCCTAAAACACGACTGAAGCTCGCAGCAATTTTCCGTGTATGTGCTCGAATCCGTTCAGGCCGAACCTTAGATTAAAACGCCTAGAAACCGGGTACGCGCATGAAAAGTGAAGTAAATCATACGGAGCCATATCGGCTCAGTTTGTTCGTACTGTTAGGGGTCCCTTCGGATTAGGCTTTTTAAAAAAAGGTTTATTTCCACAACTACTTTTATTAAGGAAAATTACAAAAGTATATGAAGGGACCCTTGGGCAGAACCGTCACGACCGAGGACTGAAGACCAACTGAGGCTCACAGCTAGAGTCTAGACCAGACTAAACACGGGATGTGCTGATTCGACGTTACGTCAGCAACAACCCTAACAGGGACGGGACATAACACCTCCCCCCTAAGATGTAACTTCGGGGAAACATCGAAGTTACAGCTGAACTTCTAAAATCTACTTCGAATATTATTAATGTTTTCAATTTCTATATTATCTTCAACATTCTGTACAGTGTCTTTAATTTCTATTATGTCACACTGAATATTTTTAGATACTTTGGAATTAGAGTCAACTTTTGCTAGATTCAATTTTAAGGTTCTGCTGCCGGGTTTCACACAGTTATAAAATCTAAATATGGAATAAAGAACTATCACTATCACTATAAGTATAACTACTACGGAGTAATGTGTCCCGTATTCAACTATATGAGGATTTTCTAGAATATTTTCTGAGTCCTCAAGATTTTTAAGGAAAATTTGTTGATTAAATTTAATATTATCTAAATCAAAATTTTGTAGTTTGATAGGGGTCACATTCCTCGCGCTTAAATTTAGTTTCTTAAAATTACAACAGCTGTCATTAATAAGATTAAAATCAGGTATTCTAATTTCTATGGTAGCGTTGACAAAATCGTGTTGAGTTATGAGAGTGTTGCTTTTATGATAACCGATACAATTACTAGGAAGTGACATAATGCCAGTACCTAAAATTTTAATTTCGGATGCTTCGCTATTTCTACAATCTATAGAGACTTTACCGGGTACTGGCTGTACAAAAATCCATTTATTATTCTTAAGCGGTTTCCAAATATCTAACTCCCCAAAAATTAGTTTAGTTTCACAATTTTCCGGGACCTTATCAATTACTTTACTCATAAACTCTGTTTCACATGTGGACTTAGTTTCTGTTACATAAATTATTGAAATTTCACAAACATAATTTTCGTTTAACATATTTTTGCAACTATTTACATCTTCCAAGATACAATACTGCGATTTGTCTTTGGTCATTGCTATGTATTTTGAATTGGGTATTATTAAACTGAAAGAGTTGGGGTTGCTAGAGTCATGTGGTGTCGGTAATCCAATATTATGAAATAACATAAATTCCTTAATTAACACTAATGGAATTTGGAGAACAAAGAATATCTTATTATCTACATAATAACTATCAATTTTCGATATACTTAACATAGAACTCATTGAGGCTATTTCGAGGCTCACAGGATACTTCATATTATTAGGTAAATGTTGTTTTCTCACAAAGTTCCTTAACTAATTTTATAGCATAGTCTATATTTTCAATATGTGTACTTAAGTGAGATATGTCCATTGGCATTAAGATATTTAATTTCCCGTTAATAACGCTGAGCTTGCCAAGATAGTCGAAATAGATCCCTGGACTTGATTTAAATTGTTGTAAAAGGTAAAGTAAAAGTAATTACTAAATAATGTATAAGTATAATAAAGTAAAATTTAAATGTAAGGTGTGTATAAAAGCAAACATTTTACGAACTCTGCACTTGAGCAGGTTTGACCTGGTCATAGTGGTGTACGACATGACGTCGATTAATTAATATTGTCAATGTATTATTACCATTGATCTTAATTATTTTATAGGGGCCTTTCCACACTGGGGACAAGGCTTTCCGCAGTCTTAAATGATTCTTTACGTAAACGTATTCGCCAGCATGATAGCTGACTGGTCGTGTCCGTGTATCATAATATGTTTTGGAACTTCCTTTAGATTTATTGATGAATTCTACGGCTTTTTGCCGGGAGTGCTTGAGACGATTCTGCAACATGCGGACATATTCAGGGTATGTAGCCCATGGGGATTCGTTATAAATAGAATTTGGTATAAATGGTTTATTACCGAACATTAATTCATATGGTGTAAAATGCGTAGTAGAGTGGACGGATGTATTATAAGCCAGCATGGCAGTATATATATATCGGGGCCAGTTTGTTTGTTCCTCATTAATGTATGATTTTAAATACTCCTTAAGGGTGGAATGGCTTCGTTCAAGAGCCCCTTGCGTCTGTGGATGGTAAGGTGAAGCCCAAAGATTTTTAATTTTTAAGAATTTGCATGTCTCTTTAAATAGTCCAGATGTAAAATTTGTCCCTTGATCTGTGAGGATCATTTTAGGTATACCAAAAACTGAGATGTAATGAAGGAGACATTCACATGTTTCCTCCGCGGTTGTAGTCCTAATAGGATATGCTGAAGAGAATTTCGTTAGATCATCTTGAACTGTTAATATATATTTTAATTTACCGGGACCAGATTCTGGAAGTGGCCCGACAATATCAAGAGCTACACGTTGACAAGGTTCTGTTGAAGTACTAGTTATTTGCATGGGAGCGTGATTTATTTGTCGGAGTGCTTTATTTTCTTGGCAGGATTTACATTGTTTAACATATGTTTCTATGTCACTACGCATCCCTTTCCAATAATAAATTTCTTTTATCCTATTATACATACGAGCAGAACCTAAATGGCCAGCAATCGGGATATCATGATTATCGTGTAATATTTTCTTTATTTCAGTCGGGACTGGGAAGATAATTTTATTATGATATATTTTAATTTTAATCTGCGTGTTATGAAAAAGGTAAGTTAAAATATTAAGTATTTTAATAAATGAGTGTTTTTCAAAAGGATTTTTCATATCCGATATACCTATTTCGTTGGTATTTCCGAAAATTAATAATTCATTACGAATCCTCTTTAAGGTTTCAAATATTTCTAGATAGGATGCTTCATCAAAATGATGAATTTTATAAAATAACAAATAACATATTTTATTATTACGTTCTATTTTATAGAAACCAAGAAGCTCTCTTTCAGAATTTAATATTGTTTGATTTGTTTCAGGATCATTCAGCATTTCTTCAAGATAAAGGTTGGATTCATCAAGGTCAATAGATGTTGGTACAAGAATTACTTTAGCCGGACATTTTAATAAACTCTCGTTATATTCTTCGATTACAGTATTAAATGTTTGACTTTTATCCGACATGGACTTTAAGAAGGTAGGATAATCATCTACAGGAGCATCTGGATTCGCGCTAGTGGAAGGAGTTGGCTCGGATGGTACTTCAAAATCTGGTTCGGCGATAGGCTGATCGCTAGGCTCATTAGGTACGGCATCTTCGAGGCCGGGTGGATCAAATGGATCAGGAGGAGTGTTCAAAAGTTTCGATGGAGATTCAGTATTTTCTACAGGGATTGGATCGGGCAAGATATCTAAGAGGTCTCTTTCGGGATCAAAGATGGCGGTGTCACTAACAAATCTAAAAGATCTCTATCTGGTGAGTACGGTTGTTCCTCCTGGGGCTCTGATGCTGAAGGAGATGGGTTTTCGGCTTGGATTGGGTTCACGGGGTACCGGGAAAGAGCGTCGGCATTTGTATTTATTTTACCTTTTTTATATTGAATATCATAATCAAATTCTTCGAGTTTTAGTCTCCAGCGAATTAACCTAGAGCCCGGATCTTTACAGCTGAACAGCCAATTCAGCGGTTTATGGTCTGTAATTATTGTAAAACGTCGACCAAACAGGTAAGGCCGGAAAACCTTTGTTCCGAAAACTATCGCTAAACATTCCTTTTCAGTTACTGAATAATTGGTTTCAGCTTTATTTAAAGTTCTAGAGGAATAAGCTATGGGACGATCTTGACCAATCTTGACCAAAAGGACCTTGGGACAAAATTGCAGAAATGGCGTAATTGGATGCATCACAAGTTAAGAGGAAAGGTTTGTTAAAATCAGGATAAGCTAATACCGGAGCACTAATAAGATTTTCTTTAAGAGATTCAAAAGCAAGTTGCTGTTCCTCCTTCCAGACGAACGGAACATCCTTTTTCAACAAACTGGTAAGTGATTTCGGCTTTACCTTGCAACTGGCTAAAGATATACCGAAATAGGATTGGCTTTTGTTCCTCAGTGGCCAAGTCATAGGCGTTATTACAATTTATAATAAATGAATTTACGCACTCCCGGGAACCATCAAATGGTTTGATAAATTTAAATAATGTATTTAGATCCAGTTCGACCATCATGGCACTCGTACCCGAAGCGGTTCCCTTTCGGGTCGTTGCTTTGGGAGAAACAGGAGGGTTTTTGGCTGTGTCAGATGGACCAGCTTCCGATTCGGACATAGGAATGTTAAGATTTAATAGTTCACTTTTCGACATATTGAAAAATATTATTAATTAGAATGATAACAAATTAAATTACAAATATGGATTATCTTAGTGGAGTACCGAACCCTAAATCTAGGTAACCTTAGAAGGCTACTAAATGTAAACAGTGACCAAAGACTCACAGGAATATCAGCGCGTGGGCGGCGAAGATAAGCTGCACGGCGACTCGATGCATGCCCGCGCCCGGCCGGATAGGATGACTCGTTCACACGGTTATAACTTTTAGGATTTGAACACTATTCACTTGGGATTTTCACTTTTCACTTTGGCTTTTGTTCTTAATAACTTTATGGATATTGGAAATGAGTTGGTTTCCTCACTGCACTTTCACTTAAGATTTTATTTTTTTTTGACGAGTTTTTACTTTTCCGCTTTCCTAGGATAACTTTCCAGAATTAAACGGCACTGGGGATATCCGATCCCACCGCTGCCACCAAAAATGTTAGGGGTCCCTTCGGATTAGGCTTTAAAAAAAAGGTTTATTTCCACAACTACTTTTATTAAGGAAAATTACAAAAGTATATGAAGAGACCTTTGGGCAGAACCGTCACGACCGAGGACTGAAGACCAACTGAGGCTCACAGCTAGAGTCTAGACCAGACTAAACACGGGATGTGCTGATTCGACGTTACGTCAGCAACAACCCTAACAGGGACGGGACATAACAGAACGACCCGTCAGTTGTCAAGGTCAAACGCAAGTGCATACATCTCCGACTATTAAAAACATTATGACGGTTTGTGTCGTTATTGGGTGTCACAATGCATCGGAAAAGAATAAAAAAGCTTCGGACATAACATTTCATATTATGTAAGTATGAAATGTTATGTCCGAACAATTTGACATGTATTAAGACAAATATTTAAAACATTTTAAAATAAAATCATATTATATCGCCGTCTTGCTGCCCTATTGTGAATTGTGAAAATGTTACTAGTGAAAATAAATTTATTTAAAAATTTTCATGGCTAACTAATAGTAGCAACTAAGACAAAATTTTATAATATTTTCTGATTTTTTTAATAATGTATTTTAAGTATTGCCCGTATTAAGATAATCCTTTATATATTCCTTAATACCAGTTTAATATAAATAAAGAAGTTCACAAATTGTGTTTATATGGTTTAAAATGAAATATAAGTTATATTTTTACATCTCACGATATTAAGAAAAGCAAATACAATAATCACAATTTTAAGAGTACACACTCTCAAACTTTAAAGTTTTGTTTGTTAGCGTGTCGGTATGTAATGCTTACGCCTACACCTAACTGTTGCTTGCTTTACTTTGTACGATGCGTTTGTTTGAAGACTATCTAGGCGTTATTAATCTAAGGGCCGAACTGACGTCAGTTCGGTTGGATGCGATTTTCTCCGTGTATGTGCTCGAATCCGTTCAGGCCGAACTGACGTCAGTTTTAACTGAAACGATCGGCCTCTCGTCTGTGGAGGCCTTTAAAACCATAGAAATAATTATAAAACATTTTTAAACTTTATCGATACGTATTAAAACTAAAACTAAGCATTTATATGTTCATGATTTAGAGATGTTCCTTGTAAGTCCCATGTACCCTAGCTAGGCCAACCGTCAAATTTTTTATTGGCCTTATAAGGAACTACCGGCTTTGCTACGAACACAAGCAGTATTTTAACATAAAGCGAGGCGAGCGATCGCACTGCCGAAATAGTGGCGCGAACGAGTCGCCGCACGTCTGTGGCGTTGAGTTTGATGGATCTATATAATATATGAGATATGTCCTTACGTGTCAATTACTACGACTTTTTAATAGTTGCCTCCAATAGAGCTTTGCCTTTCATGGTCCACCCACCTTATGTATAGTATAAAAGAATTAGATATACTTCTCGTTGTCTGGTCCCTGTCCCACAAGTTCTTCCGATACCTACTACGGGGCCAGATTGACGTGTGTGAAGTGTCCATATAATTTATCTATATTCTATGTAGTATAAGGCAAAGCTGATTAACTGATGTATCAACGCACAGGCCAAACCCTCAAGGCTAGAGATTTGAAATTTTGCACACGTATTTTTCATACAACGTAGGCATCCACTTAGGAAAGATTTTTCAAAATTCAATCCCCAAGGTAAAATAGGGGATGAAAGTTTAAAACCTAATTTTACGCGGGCAAAGCCGCGGGCAATTAATGCTAGTTATTGATAAAATGGCTGCTTAATCAACAAGGAACCAACTGTTTCTTTTGTTTTTTGCCTGTAATTTTTCCTAATCATTTTATTATTAAATTAAAAATTAAATAGTTCGACGACAAAGCCTATATATATATTTTCTCCCAATCCTCTTTTTTTATAAAATTAGAGGACAAACGAGCAATCGGATCACCTTATGGAAAGGCGTTGCTGGCCTTTTAGAAGGGAATACGCTCCCTTCTTAAAGGTTTGCAGGTGTAATGGCACAGATTAACAAATAGTTACTACGTAACAGATACATCACTCCCATACAAGAGCGAAAATACCTACGCCTAAAATTACCTACGAAATCTTAATATTATAATATTTTAAGATTTTGCAGCGAGAAAATATGTACCATAAGTACGTGCACAAAGAGTCGAGATTGAGAGAAAGAGACAAAGAGTAATACAACGAATGTTGTGAAATAATCATATTTTTCCTTGTTTACGAAACGCTAAAAATACGATTTTCAGATATGAATATTTTTGTTATTTGATTCATAATTAAATTAACATTAAAAACAAAAACATATAGGTTAATATAATATATAACTATTGGTATAAAGAAATTATACCATTAGTAGGTATTTAGGTATATAAAATCGAAATAAACAGTCCACGAAAAAAAACACCTACCTTTGCGTAATATATATATTATATAAGTTCTAGGTAAGGTGGTTTTTATGAAAACAACGCTATTTATGAATAATGAATAATCCTACTACTATTATAAATGCGAAATTTGTGAGGATGTATGGATGTTTGTTACTTATTCAGGCAAAAACTATTGAACGGATTTTGATGAAATTTAGTATAGTAGTAGTTTAGGCTCTGGATTAAAACATAGTCTACGTCATCACGATAAAGTAAAGTGTTCCCGTGGGATACTGTATTTACCGTGTGTTGTGTGATTAGAAAAAAACTTGAGAGGTGAGAGGTCAAGGGACACCCGGATGGAACGATGTATTAATATATATGTTATGTATATATATATGTATATATATATATATATATATATATATGTACAGAGCCGAGAGGTATATGTGACTGATCCGACCTCGGTAGTGTATGGTCGTCCTCCATGTGTGTGTGGGCGTATGTTTATGCGTTGAAATAATACACTGTATCAGCTCCGTATACTTTCTTTTAATCGTTCAGCAACTCGTAACAACAAAACTATACGTGATTAAACAGATATCGCTTTTATCGCGATTTGGAGCCGATGGGTTCATGTGCTCCACACACCGTTCCACCTGACATTCGAAATCTAACAGCCAGATGGCAGACAAGTGACAAGTGACAACAGCTATCAAATGTCAAAAGTCAGTTAGACAGCGTCACTCAAAACCCCATCCGGTGTTCACCGCTCCGACAGATAACATTATTATAAAACTATCAAATCAGATTTTAAACGATTGCAATTAAATATATCGTGTTCCCACACGAATAAATCGTGCGCGCCGTTACGGCCGTCCTGCATTTCACACGTCCTCGTGTGTACTCGTATTATCGCCCAGGTCTGAAAATAACGAAAAAGACACACTTAACGCTTTTATACACTCGGCCACACTGACCTC
The DNA here is from genome assembly GCA_963565745.1 of Phengaris arion. Classification (NCBI taxonomy): domain Eukaryota; kingdom Metazoa; phylum Arthropoda; class Insecta; order Lepidoptera; family Lycaenidae; genus Phengaris; species Phengaris arion. Next base: position 12,335,135 of record OY751444.1, read on the forward strand.
ATAATGAACAACTGTTACTCAAGCAATAATAAAACTCTAAGGAAATCCTATGTAATATATAATATATAAATATAAATAATATATCATTTATGTGACCAATTTTCATATTGAAACAATAATCTGGATACAACTCAAAATTGCAACCTTAATCAGCTTGATTATAAACACGTATTACTTTACAATGAAAATTGCTATACCACAAATATACTACATACTTTTATGCCACACAGGCTGCTCTGCCACACAGGCTTCTGTTGCCAGACAGGCCACTTTTGCCACACAGGCTACGCCACACAGGCTACATTAACCACAAAGGTCAACACTTCATGTGTACTCATTTAAACTTAAAGTAACTATTCAATTAGACCACACAAATTACAAAAATCACAAGTCTCAACACATTCGTTCAGTCTACTCACTATCGCCGTTATCGGTGCGTCCTGACTCTACATCGGTTGTTGTTTCCAGAGCACAGTTCAATTCCAATGGGACGTAACACTCTGGCATGGCGCGTAAACGATCATGCGCATACTTATACGTCCGATTGGAATCAAGTGCCATAAGACAATATCTGTCACCGTCAAGCAGCTCCGAAACCTTAAACGGTCCTCTGAATTTTGGTTCTAATTTTGTCTGATTACTTTCATGGTTTTCTAACAACACGTAATCACCTACGCAAAACTTCTTTACCTTAGCTTTATTTTTATCAAACCTTACTTTCTCCGCGGTAGCATTTACCTCTATTGCTTTGGATGCTTGGTCTCTAATCATGTCTAGGTCTATGTCAGATTCGTCTGAATCTAAAGTCATTAATTACAGTTGGCGACTTTTCCTATTAAAAGTTCAAAGGGGCTCGCTTTAGTAGTACGATTTACTGTACAATTTTTGGCTAATTGGACATCCGGTAGAGCAGCCTGCCATGATTTTTGGTTGCCTGACTCGACTGCTGTTAACATATTTTTTAACGTGGACGTGACGCGCTCAACCTGCCCATTCGCGCGACTGGTACCCGTGGCAATCAAATGTAAGCCTATATTATGAGATTCACAAAAATCCCTAAAGTCTTTGCCGGCAAAACATCTACCCTAGTCCGCTATTACACGTACAGGAGCCCCAAATATAGAAACATTTGATTTTAAGGCTCTAATAGCACTACTTGCGTCAATATTCTTAGTATGATATAGGAGGACAAACTTAGTAAAAGAATCTATAGTCACAAACACGTACTCTTTGGTATCCCTCTTGCTACTTAGCCTCCCAGTCGCATCCATATGCACAGTATGCCAGGGAGTTGTTACTTTAGGAATCGGGTGCAATTCAGCTTGAACTTTTCCAGAATGAGACTTTGATAGTTTATAAGTAATGCAATTGTCTACAAACTTCCTGACGTACTTATTTATATATATAGTTTTAGCTATTTCGCTATCAAGATCATTTGCCTGCAATTTAGTTATAAGTGATTTTAACTCGGTATCTTTTTGCTTTATCTAATTATTAGAAATTTCTGTTAAATTAATGCGTCTCTGTTCATGTCTAATGATGTAAAGAAATAGGCCCCTACAAGTCTCTGAATTTGATCGGAAATTAAGGGCAGTGGATAAAGATCAGGAATTGTGTTGCTATTTAATTCTCGATAGTCCACACATAAACGATCAGTTCCATCTTTTTTCTTTACTAATAAAATGGGACTAGCGAATGGCGAACTGCTCTCCCGGATAATTCCGGCTTGCAAAAGCTCTTTAATATTATTTCGTACCTCTTGACGTTCATCAGGACTAAGTCTGTACGGTCTACGTTGTACCGTCTTATTAGGGTCTATTAATTTTATTTCTATCTGTCCAGTACTTACGCGACCGGTAGGTGTACCAACTACAAAATAATTCGAACATCCCTCAAGCAATAAAATTAACTTCTGTCTATGCTTAATTGGTATATTGGTTTCAATTTTATCAAAATTACTTATAGCTTTACCCACGGTACAAATTGATACTACACTATTATTTTTCAAAATTATATTGTCCTTACACATTTCGACAGAAAACCCCAATGAAAACAAATCCCTGCCGACCATAATATTATTAGAAATACAGTGGTTAGGCACAATGTGAAATAGTAATTGTATTGTATAACTCTGTATAATTACTGTAGTCAGAATTTGTAAATTACAATTAACACTAGAATTACCAATACCTGTCAATATAACTTTAGTATTTTGTATTTTTCTTGGGAATCTATTAGCTACATTTTCCCTAGCCAAAGAGCACTCAGCACCGGAATCAAAACAAAATGAAAACGTCTCACCCGTTTCGGTGCTGAAGTATCCGGTAGCTGGTTGAACGGCACAAACATCGACCCGGCGTTCCACGTGGCCATCTTTGGAGTCCTTTTTGGGGCAATGTGTTGCGATATGACCTTTTTCATTACAGGAGTAGCAAGTGGGTAGCGGCTTTCTCAAGACTCCATCATCTTTAACACGTTGTGGTGTATTAGTACCTGAAAACTCAGAACGAATTTTAGTAACACCGTCTCGATTACTCTTAGCCAAACATTCAATAGACACGTGACCCATTTTGCCAAAATTCATCTTTCCATTCATCAACGTCTCGCTTGGTCTGTACGTGGCTTCTTCACATCATTTGGTGGGCTTAGTTTTTCTGGGTGGCTCCTTTTAAGATAAGTTAAGGCCATCAGTTCTTGCTGTAGTTTAACTCTAGTCTCAATTTCGGTGGTAAAAGCCAGTCGCTGTAATCGTGGATCAACTCTAGAGGCATGTGCTATAGTGACTGCGATTGCAATTTGTTCCACCGATAATGATCGCCACTGACTCATTAGAGTAGTTAGAAAACGTGAAGCGTATGAAGACATGCATTCTCCGTCTTTTTGTTACGGGGGGGAAATTAAAATAAAATAGAATCTCCGTGACAATATATAAACAAAAAAAAATAGGGGTCGTGGGCAGAAGGCCGTACGGTCTGGTCTAGCCTCTTGGTGTCTGAAGGGTATCGTAGGGGCTCTAAACCACGTGGAAACTTAGCTTAGAATCCAGGTGTCTAGCACGCGTGGCGAGAGAGAGATAGGGCTCCAACTTCTGGAAGCTTCTCCGCCACCGCTGCGTCCGTTCGTCGTAGATAGATCGTCTCAAAAAGAAAATCCCAGTCCAATGTCTATCAGCACTCTTAACTCCAGCTAGATAGATATATGTCCTTTTAGTCGAATGCTGTAGTTGGCGGAATTTCGTGCCCCAAACCAAGTTCCTGAAATATTCACATGTGGATAGGAGTCCGGTCCCATAGCCAGTAGATTTCAACCCCAAACGATCAAAATCACGGGCTGTGTGACCATTACAAAGAAGGTAGGCAAAATAAAAAAGCTAGATAATATTAAGGACAACCAATATGATACAAACATCCTAACATTTTACTAGTGCTAGATTGGAAAGATGAAACTACAAATTGAGCACGTGGTATGGCTAATCAAATAATTGACAACTAATTTACCAAGATGACAGTTTACATGAAAGAATAATGCATTTTAATACAAGCGTAATTTTCCAAATATTCACAACACAGATACTTAAAATACTCACCGTGGAACACGGGGTTAAAAATATAATTTTAAGGTTAAAAAAAATTTGAGTATAGAAAATTTTACTCAAAAAGGAAATGTCATTCGAAGAAGTGCCATATATATACCCTTCCTTCCTCTTTTTTAAACTTTTGACAACTAAAAACTAAAGCGTAAAGATAAGGAATCCAGAAATCAAAATAAAAAGATATTATATCAATAATAAATATTTATGTAATATAATATTACAAATTTACTGTTTTTTCATTATTAAAAAACTAAATTATTATTTTTCTAAGATTGAAGACGGAAAAATCGATCTACTAATTTAAGTATTAAAGCAAGGTTGACGCCGTTTTTTGACGTGAAACGTCTTTAAAATCGCGCCGAAACATACGGGTACCAGGTTTAAAAACTGGACCGTAACGAAAAGGTCTATATCATCGTACCTTAATAATTAAAAAACTATTAGTCTTAGAAACAAAAATGTGATGTAAATATTTCACTTATATAGTCAGCTCGCTGTTATGACATTGAGTTCGTGTCGGGGTCAAGCGGGGCGGCGGGGGAGGGATACTGCGATAACTGTGCGAAACCGGCGCTCACGCTTGTTTCTATTCAGTGTAACTCGTGACTCCGACTTTATAGCGTGGTGATTCTTTCGTGTGTTTGTTGTTTCTATTACGTACCTGTTCTTTTTTATTAAAATACTTAAAACAGCGTCCATCTTGTTTTCATTTCAATCTTTTACTTTAAAAGCGATTCGCTAACATAGACGTTTCACGTTAAAACCAACGGCCGTGTGCCCCGACACAGCCCCACCCGCTTTTTTTTAGTAAGGACGTGCACCGATAGATGGCGCTTTAAGCCTCTAAAAATGACTAAATAATTAATTATACAAATCATAGATGACGCGAGTAACGCCGAAATAATCGATTTTATGGAAAGGGAATGTAACTACGTTACATTTTGGAATTCCATTGAACAATCTGTACATGGTTGCAGCTGAAGTCTCAACAAAATCAAAACAGGTCTTTTAATTGGCGCAATGATATGCCAGCGAAGCTGTTCTGCGCTAACCATAAGGCTGCGGATCCTTTGAGTTTGAGAAAACAAATAGTTGAACTAAGTACGAGTATATATAGTGCGCGCGGAACTAGTTGGCCGCGCCTTAGGTAGGGACAGGGGTGAGGGGGCGGGTTGCCTGCCCCTTCCGTCCTACCGCTCGCATACCTAAGGCCCATGTAGCTAGTCACAATATGTAACAGTAATAACAGTCACAATGTGTAATTGCAAAATTCTACATTATTGTCAAGGTGATAAGGTCGTTTTTTGTATCATTCTTAATAGTCGTTATTACATTGTGATGAGGATGATAAATATTTTGTCGCTTGGAACGGTGGCGAAAAGTTGAAGCAGGTATAAGTTCGAACAACACTCTACTATAATTCACTTTCAATCTCGGTGGCAACAGTTCGTCGTGATAGTTATCATAACGCGGGTGGTTCTATAATAGTAGTCATTTTCGTCGGACATCTGAAGGCGAAACTTACTAATGATAATATTTGGTAACAGCTTAGTCCAATAGGCCCTACTTAAATGATCTGCCCTTCAGGGTTATAATCGTCAGCTTTTTACCACTACAAGATAGTTGAGCCTCTATCAATGCGGAACATACATATTTTTAATTGGCTTTTCGAAAAGTACAAAATAAGCCAGGAAATGTTGTCTCTGTAATCGCATATCTACGATGAACGTTTGACGAAATACAGTCATGGCAAATGTGAGATCGTTGGAGATCATTAAAAGCGCTCTAGACAAAAAATTATGCACGAGTGTCATCCCAGCAGTTCAAAACAAATAAAGATACAAAACTGATTTTACTAACTTAAATATACTGCGTGTATGTACGTCATTGTGATAGCAAAAAAATAGTCACAAATAACATATAAATAAGGATTTGAACAGTGATTTTAGTTTTTCAATCATTGTAAAATAATCGTCGTTTTTTTAGTTGTTTTTAGTCCTGTAACTTTTTAATCTAGCAACTGATTCCTGTACTTTTTGCATTTTTCCGTCCATGTTTATGTTGTCCTCTCGGTAAATATTATATGAAATTTTGCTGATTTAAAACATATGCATGTTCCCTATTCGTGAGTTCAAAATTAGCAAAACCGTAGTCGCCGATCATCCACCCAAGACCATCGAAAACTAACGTCCCTATTACTGTGTCAAAAGTCGTCCCTTGCAAACAGTTCACGCTTAATAAAATCTTGCCTGGCAGCCGTGACATCGTGAATTCGTTTTTACTCCCATAGATTTTCATACCCCGGGCTTATATATGAAAATCGTTTCTTATGGAGTAAATTCCAAAAAGGAAAGTATTTTAATTGAATGAAAACTAATAAATGCTGTGATTTGAACTTAAACAACAAATGGCTGCAAGGCAAGATTTTATAACGCTTGAACTTTTTTTGTGAAACGATTTTCATATATAAGCTCAAGGGTATGAGAATCTATGGCAGTATAATCGAATTCACGATGTCACACTGTCACACGGTCACACGGTCACACGGTCACACGGTGACTCCTCCTGTGTTTTTTAAGTCGGTTGAAAAAAAACTTATTTTTCATAATGACAGCCAACACTAATCAGTAGCACACATCGCAATATCACATGACATTAAAAGTCAAACACGAAATTTAAAATTTTTAATCTGTACACTGTTTTTTCCTTCTTTTTCCACTCTTGCCGCACATGCGATATTAGGCTAGTGCACACGCATACATTCACCGTATGCTTGTAGTAGTGCAATCAATTTTGTAAGCTACATTACCTACTAAGAATTAAAGAGGAACAGATAACAGGCTACATACCTATGTAGCTGTTATCTGTTCCTCTTTCATATGCGGTGGTGTGAGAAAGGATTACACATTCACTCGCACAGTTTAGCTGAACTGACTACAAGATGAATACACAGTAACAAAAATGCCCTTCCCGAAGGCTATGCAAATTTAGTGTTATCTCAATTGTAAACTCATGGATGTAGGTTGGAACAATAAGACCCACTTCGTAGCGGTTTTACATTTAAATGTTGTTTTTACTAGAGTTTCTCGATTGTTCTTTGATATTGCAGATCGCTGGGTAAATTGTAGCTAACAATCTTAATTACGATGATAGATGTCTTTAGTTTAAAAAAAGTAACAAACAATGATATCCATGTGCTCATTTGATGGTAGGTTGCAGAAAGAAAAAAGTGTGTTTGTGTCAGCGACGACGTATGACTGGAGTTTACTCTAAAAAGTAAAATTTGGTGTGCAATGCTAAGCGAACCACGCATCTTCGGCTAACATACACGATGTTAGCCGAAGATGCGTGACACCATACCGATTTAATTCACGATGTCGATTTTACTCCCATAGATTTTCATATCCCGGGCTTATATTATATGAAAATCGTTTCACAAAAAAAGTTCAAGCGTTATAAAATCTTGCCTGGCAGCCATTTGTTGTTTAAGTTCAAATCACATCTTTTATTAGTGTTCATCCAAATAAAATACTTTGCTTTTTGGAGTTTACTCCTTATGAAACGATTTTCACATATAAGATGATTTCCCTTCCTGATGATTCCCATAGATTTTCATACCCCGGGGTATGAAAATCTATGGAAATATCTATCGGGATATTTCATGCTCTACTATAACAAGCATACGGTGAATGTATGCGTGTCTACTATCCTAATATCGCGTGTGCAGCAAGAGTGGAAAAAGCCGGTAAAATCAGTGGACAGATCAAAAATTTAAAATATCGTGTTTGACTTAAATGTCATGCGAGATTGTGATGTGTGCTACTGATTAGTGTTGACTGTCATGATGGCAAATAATTTTTTTTCAACAGACTTCCAAGACACAGGATGAGGTTATCAATTCGTGAGTGTCTTTTTTGTTGTTTTTTGTTTTGAGTTGCATTTATGTTACGCGATTACTCCGCCGCTTGTGGACCGATTTTCGAAATTATTTTTTTATTTTCAACAGTTAATGCCCAAGTTGGTTCCATTGTCAACAAATGGCTGGTGATGGGATCCATGAGGAATCGAGGGATGTCCTCAAATTTTACAGGGATGCCTATAGTTATTATTCTATTATTGTATATATGTTATTTTTCATAGTCTTTTACACCGATAACGATTTTTTTGAACATTCACAGCTACCAAAAAGTGAAATGTTGTAAATGTTAGTAAGGTTCCAACTAACTTCATGGAGGTATTATGTGCATAAGTGCTTAAAATCGACGTTGAAGACACATGTTTATATTATACTAGACGTTTTGCAAAAGGAAATCTCGCGGGAACCGTACATTTCGCCGCCATGAAAAGTAGCCTGAGCTGGATAGTAGAATGGTAATTTGTGCGTTGTTTAGGAATTGGTCTCGGGTTCAGAAAAATATTTTTGTGATTGGTTTTTTATTCCTTCCTCTTATTTTTTTATTTATATTTAAGCATTTTATCGTCCTTCTAAAGTCCGTCTAAAACTAGTCCGTCCGTCTAGTTAATAATATTATAATATCACTAAAAAGAATAAAATAAATAAATATTTTAAAAATATTTAAACCGACTTTCAAAGTAAAAGCAATAACAATCTTATTAAAAATCCCCAAAAATATGAAATAATTATTATTGTCGAAAGAGTTCCCCTTTTAATTTTCTCTAAAATTTTACTATTTCTCTACTTATTCTTCTTATTTTTGAAGTATTTACCAGCCCAAACAATTGTATAAATCCTTTAACCAAAAAAATCATTAATTTTAACACAACTACGTCCCTATACATATAAACAATATTTTAAAGCACTCACGTTCAAATTGGCTGACATTTCTGAATGTTAACAGACAATATTATTGAATACAGATAAGGTCAAATTATTAAACAAAAAAAAAAAACAATCTTATATTGTACTGTGTGCATGAAAAATAATAAAATAAATAAAAAAATTAAGTATCCGAAGGATAAAAATAGGTACAGTAAGACCAATTTGTTAATGATTTTGACAATATTCGTTTTTCAATAGAACTGTTCAGACTATGTATGAAAAATGACGAAAACCATTAAAAACATAGTTGCACTGAGAGTAATTAGGTATTTGATTTTCTAATTGATTTATTATAAGAGCGTTCATCGCCTAGTGAATCCCCTTGAGTCACACACGTGATGGTACAGGTTTGATGCCGGGTTGTGGTGTATACTAATTAGACTTTCTCAATAACGTGATACTGACGCTAGGCTTAGTTTAATTTACACTTATCTACTGTGACAACCCAGACAAAATTTAGATCGATTTTGAACCTTCTATGAAAGCTGTTTCTCTGTTCGTAAATATAATAATAATTACTCTGTGACACAATTGTGTCGTCACTAGAGGCTTTTTGTATCAGGTGTGAAATAGCTGGTGACATCAGTGAACACCTGGTAAGCGGTCCCGCATATTATCCTGCATAAAATATTTACGGTCTACTAGCACAAATGCCGACGAGACGCAACGAGACGCGAGATCAATTATGACTACAGTCGCGACTTCGACAAAACTTGTCCACGCTCAACAATGCTCAGTCAGACAACATAATGGACTGAGATCCCAGGTCCACCAGACTACCCTTATATTCCATACTGATAAAATGTATATCATATTGTAGTATTAGTGTGTACAATGTACGTATTCTAGTTTGTGCCGCGAGTATATTTTTAGGTATAACTATTAATTCAAGCGGGCATGCATACGTCCATTGTATAACTAACACAATATTATGATATACGTTTTATGAGTAAGAATATAAGGGTAGTCTGGCGGGCCTGGGATCTCAGTGCATAATAATAAATTAATTTTTTATAGCAATTGTCTAAGAATTGCTCCTGAAAAAGGCTAAGGATTTATGTTTCTGTAAATTTTCTCTACATTATAATTAAATTCGCTATGGCGTAAGGTGAAAAATTTAAGGACTGATTTTCTGTTATACTATTCTTGTAGGAACGAAACGGCCAAGCCACATAATTAGACTAAGGTGTAGAGTGTGTAAAGTAAGGCTTGTAGAGTTATTGCGTGTAGAGTTAGAAGTTTGGTAGAATCAGAACTTTGGTAAATCTGATCTCTTCTGATGAATCTGAAAAAATTGATCTCAAGTAAATCATGAGATCTGATAGTTTTTTGTTAGTGCGATACATATCACGTCATCGTTTTGGCATCTCTTTACATGAAAATGTTTTAGTGGGATTACATTTCTTTTTGAAAGTTATTATGACAATATTTTGTCTTTTTTTATATTTTTATTGTTACTATTTATAAAACGGATCCCTGCAGCAATTTTCAGACCTCTGGAGTGAAAAATTGCGTAGGTAAGTCTCTTACAAATTTTCATCCCCAAGTATATGGGGTTTGACAATTTTATGTTGTTTATGAGCTAACACTAACTTACATACCTAATTTCAGCTTTCTAGGACATTTAGAAGGACATGTATAATAAGGATGATTATCAGTGAGTCAGTGACGAAATCAGGGGTTTTTAGATATCAATAAAATCTATAGTATAAAACGTATTCAATCAAAACTTTACATGTTTAATAAATCTGCTACTGGGTACATATTATCCTGAAAATTTCGTCCCAAGTTATGAGGGTTCAAAAAATCGACGAAACGCCTCTAGAAAAGATTGTCTAGTAGTGCCTTTGCGCTTCGCTTAGCTCGTCTTAGCGGGAGCACTACCGTGCCCCCAGATTTCCTCTAATTTTGATTTATAACAATTTCAACCAAAAACAAACCTCAACAACCTCAACGAATTCTGAAATTGATTTAACAGTTTTAATCAATTTCCCAAAACTTTTAACACGAGATTTAATGATTAATTAATCATATTTTTATTAATAATTTATTATTCTATCTAAATTCTGTATAGGTAAGTAATAATATGCCGAATATACTCACCGCATAAGCTTTGAATTGTTAACAAGCCATTATTTCTTTTACCAAATTATAAGACAGTCTGATATTAAGTTACTTATTTTTTGTTTTTAATGAATACAAAAATATTATAAATAAAAATTCTCGTGTCTCAGTGTTTGTAATAAAACTCTTCCGAAACGGCTTTATCGATTTTTATGAAATGTAGGTGTATTTGGTAGGTATGAGATTAAGACATGATAAGGTTCGCTCACCTCAAATTAATTTTTTCAACAGTTCTTTTTTCAATGATTCGGCATTAAAAATAGGTACGTAAAAACCTCAATTTTCACCTTTTTAATAGCGATATTAGTACTATAAATCATAATATGTGTGTACTCTTTTATACATGGCCTGTAGGCTGTACGGGTGTAGGTAGTAGGTGTAGGTGTAGTGGAGTTTATGGTCTAGAAACTGGAAGTAAGTAGTAAGTAAGTAGGTATTTACTTATTTATTCTAGTTCATAGATAAAACAGAACGACGTCGTTCGAGTCAGCTAGTCATATAATTTTTTTTTTTTTTCATTTATATTGAACATGAGACAATAATATTTTGACCGATTAAAAGCAAGAGACGACAATCTGTGGGTGGATCTAATTTCAATAAGCATACGCTCAATTTAAGGGGCTTAAGTTTCTGCCAATTTAGCAAAGAAATTACTCTGGCACTTAATTCACCTCACAGAGGTTGTGTTAAATTGTTAATTTCTAGGTCGAAACAGCGGTGCCTTTATGAATATTAACACTGACATTTGAAATATTACCGATAATAATATTTTGAATTGAATATAATGTCATCATCTTTTTCGTAATTATGCCCTAAATAAAAGTGTTCGTTTCACAGAAAGAGTTACGTTTAACACAATACTAAAAGAATCCTAATTCAGAGGGGTAAGCATGAACAAATAGCAAGCAGGTACGTACTCGTAACATTAATGAATGTCAATTGTAATAATAGCTCCCACACCGATTTCGGTGACGGTGGCCTGTTTCATTGAAACCAGGCCAGCTACGCAGGAGTTATGTTATAGTGCCCAAGTGTGTGCGCAGTACACAAGAGCACTCTCTCCTCCATTTACTCTCGTAACCCAGTGGGACAGATAACCGACACGACTGGCGAGAGATTAGGCGCAGGTCCGACTTTTTACATGCCCATCCGACGCATGGATCATCTTTCTTGTCAGACAATCAGGTGATCAGCCTGAATTGTCCTAACCAAACTTGGAAACAACATTTTTTTGTTCCAATGCGGGAATCGAACCCACGACCTCCGAGTCGAGAGCCAAGCTCTAACCACTAGACCACGGAGGCTGTGGCATGTCAATTGTATAGGTGCTGTCATAATTTTCACACAATTCTTTTTCGATAACGTCGCGAACTTTTCATTTGCGTACATTAATACATTGGGGTAAGCAGAAACAATTGACGACTACGCAAGACTACGTCGAAAGACTGTCTGTCTTGTCTGAAATTTTTGACAGCTCCCATACGATTAACATTCGATAACGTTACGTTATAAGTAGTTTTGAATTGTTCCTGCTTGGGCTACAGGTAATTATTCCAGTCAAACTTGAAGTATAGATCCAGTCCCATGCTTCCGCACTCGCATACGCATATATATTTTTAAAAACTTATTTACCTATCATAAATTAAATGCGGAGTGTGTGGGATCGGCACCATACGCGTTTCCTTGGTCTCCGGACCGGAACCCCACGCTCCGCCGGAGTCGACTGCCGGTCTTGGCCGCCCTCGGCCGTCGCCTTTCAGCATCCTAGTACTTCGGGTTTACCCCGCGTTCTGTCGAGGGGGGTCTTCCCTTAAAACGGACGTCTTGCGCCCAGTACTCGTACTGGGCGCGTCCTCTTTAAAAAATTAAAAAATAGAAGACCACATGTAGAGGGGCATAGCCCCTGGTCATGTTTTACCGCTGTAAGGCCCTTTTCAGGTGCGAGAGAAGACGCCTTCTTCTCAAACAACCTATCATAAATTAGATAAGTCCTTACAAATTATATAAAAATCACTTTGGTAAAACCTTGACTAACGTTTGGTACAACAATTTGCAATCATTTCCAACTTTTCACCGCTTTTTCGAACGGTCTAAGCTTCATTAATTTTCTACACGTGCGAACATTTATAAAAGCACAAAGAAAAAACGACAAGGAAACGTTTAAATTGTTTTTTCAGAGCAATTTAATCGACTTAACAAGATATATTAAGAGTGGCGTTACGCAGGTGGCGGTGAGTTGCCAAGCACCTGAGCGGCTTTGCAAATGAGAACCGCGTCTTTAACGAGATGAAATATTCATTTTATAATAAGGGTATACTTTTTTTTTCATCAGAAGATAATATAGTGGCTCAGCGCGGTACTTCCGCAAAACTACAAATACAACTACAACCAACTTAAGCTGGTCGTGAGCTCGACTCCAGCTATAGAGACAGATACTTGACATGTCCTAGGTATTAAAATATGTTGTACGTAAATACAAATTTAACAATATTACTCGTGAAAATACTGAAATTGTATTTTTGTCCTTGAGAATATTTCTAATCTACTTTACACGACTTTTTTTGCGTCGATACACTTGCTCCGTCCCATGTCCAGAGCACCTCGAGTTCTGCAGGTGCGGCCGCTAATCAGGCGGAAAACTTCAAGCGGCGCAAATATGAGAACCTTAGTGTTGATCTCATATTTGAACCGTTTGGGGTTGAAACCCTAGGTACATGGGGTCTGGGTGCGCACAAACTTTTCAGAGAAATCTCCAAAAAACTCATTGAGGCCACCCGAGACCCCAGAGCCGGCACCTACCTGGCCCAGAGAATAAGTATCGCAATCCAGCGAGGAAACTCTTTGAGCCTTCTAGGTACTCTGCCTGGTCCCCACCAGGCATGAATCTGGCCTTATATTATGGCCCATAAATCCCAGGCCAGATTAATATTTTAAATAGATTTTAGTTAATTTTAGCTTTTAACATATGCACTCGTTTTATTATATACACTCTTATATATTATATACACCCCTTTTACACGACTATTAAAACATGTCTAAAAAGATTTAAAAATAGAAATAGGTATGTACTGCATATTTACAAATAACAAAATATTCATAATAATAATGACATAATGACATAATCATATTATGAAGAGCCTTTAAATAAAGAATTTTAAAAAATATTCTTTCGTATATCGCGGCAGATTAATTTCAATTATCCTTCACAAATATAGGAACAAAGCATTATTAAACGACTTTTCGTGACTGTGTGAACAGCAAAAATTGTGTCGGACGAATTACACGATTCCGTATTCATTGCCGTTCCGAGTTTGTCATAATTGCCTGCGTCTGTTTTGTTCGATTTAATTATATTGCTTAGCTTTTGCCCGCGATTTTTCCCGCACTTTATTTTGCGTTTCTCCCTATTATATTAGTATACTGACACGTATTAAATATGACGACGATGTGGTCAGACGACCTACTACCCACATATACACTTGCACCTACGACCTACACCTACTAACCTACTGGGGCCGGCTGGCTATAATTTTTTCTGAAATATATCAAATATATAAACTGAACGCACCTGTAAATATTAGATAGTCAAGTGACAAATTGAACACAGTGAACAGTTAGTATGGGAAAATTTTCCTCAGCTCTTTTTTCAATATCTCTCACCGTTTAAAATTTCCCTGAACTTTCACAATTATTTCAAGACCAAAATGAGCCAAATTGGTCCAGCCGTTTTGGAATTTTAGCAAGACATTTGAATTATAATCCACTTTTCAACCGACTTGCAATACACAGGAGGAGGTTTACAAATCGTGTATGTTTTTTTTTTTGTTATGTTACGCGATTACTCCGCCGTTTGTGGACCGATTTTTAAAATTATTTTTTTATTTTAAACGTTTGACTTCCAAATTGGGCCCATTGTCATCAAATGGTAGACCTGGTGATGGGATTCATGAGGAACCGAGAGAAGTCCTCAAAATTTATAGGGACACCAATAGTGATTTTGACTTTTTTTTGTAGTAACTCGAGGATATGTTACCAAAAAATGAAATGTTGGGCCAAGGTGTATACTGTCTACCTTGGCACAGCATCACTGGTCAAAAGCACTGAACGGCACTCCTCAGTCTCTGAAGGTACACGTTTGTAAATTTCAGATTTGTTTATAAAACTGCAAGCATATGTCACTATTGAATTATATTCATCAACACCACCACCATCATCACACCATACATAATCATAACATGTTGAAATAGGTTCTTCTCTTAGTCTTTTACACCAATATCGATAGTCCCTTCATCATCATAATTATATATTGTGTGTCAACTGTTACATCATTTCCTCTAACAACTTAATTTTTTAGTTAATCTAAGCATATGCTACCAAAAAGCAGCCCAACCCAAACAATTGTATAAATCCTTTAATAAAAAAAAACATTAATTTCAACACAACTACGTCCTTATACGTATTAACAATATTTTAAAGTACTCACGTTCAAATTGGCTGGCACCGACTTCAAAAATAAGAAGATTGAGTAGAGAAATAGTTAAATTTTAACAGAATTTAAAACTATTTCGACAATACGAATTATTTCATACCTTTTAGCTATTATTATGAACGTTGTTGCTACACTTGGAAGTCGGTTTATATATAAATTCAAATATTTATTTATATATTATAATAAAAAAGAGAAGAAGAACATTACAGAACTGAGAAGGGCGGACAGGCAGACAGACGGACGGACAGTGCGAAACTATAAGGGTTCTTTGAGTTCTACTGAGCCCGAGAAACAAACTTAGAATTCGCGAAATCACATTATATAATAGGTAGACATTATGAGAATCCATAAATATAAATAGAATCTCTCAAACGTATTCATCATATAAAAGGCGATGTCATATCTCCCGGATCTCTGGGGATCCAGGAGCAATTCCGGGGACGACAGGAACAAATATAAATACATATGACATATGATAAATGCGGTAGCTATTTCCATAAGGAGTTGGCACGCAAATATAATGTTTTTAAAGTTCGTCCGTTAGTGGCAAAAGTGAAATAGTTTTGACTTTTTCCGTGTAACTCGTGTAAAATGTTATACCTTTTGCTGACAGGGATTCATCTAGCTCTAGTACCTATTATATACGTTAAAGTATGATTAATTATATCAACACAAATAAATATAACATTGAAGTGTCTGTTTGTAATTTCAAATTATCAGCTTAGCACTAAATGAATATTTATGTATATATATTTTTTACCTTTCGGTACCTAGATTATTAGTTAATTGATGTAATTGGGGTCACCCGTTTTAATTAACTTTAAATAAATAAATAAATAGACCAAAAAATCGATACTTAAATTTTTTGTATGTCTGTCTGTTTGATTGTTCCGGACGTCTCTGAAACAGCTGGACCAATTTTCACGGGACTTTCACTGGCAGATAGCTGATATTATAACGAGTGACTTAGGCCACCTTTATCTAAGAGTTCCGTTTATAAGAATAGGGTTCTGTTTTTGTTAGTTCTACGCAAACGAAGTTGCAGGCACTAGCTAGTACTAAAATATAATATAAGCAAAGAAGGACGACGAAGCGACTATAATACCTCCCCTACTCATAAAAATTCGGTTGTCTGTAAAGTCGGTTTACTGACGAACGTTGAACGTGACAACGTCATAAGAAAATACTGATGGATCGCTCACTCAAGTAGGAGAGAGACGGATGTCGAACGCTGCCGAACGCGGAGGCCGATTGTGCCTCTTTGTCGCTCTTTCCGCGCTCTCGCTTGCACTTCAATGACCTGTCTTTGTCTGATACATTGGAAAAGTCACTTGACAGACAAAGCGAAATATTTTATTAGTACGGGGGGGCTAGTTTTCTTCATTCGGTTGCATCGCATTTATGTTTTCATCAGATAACAGGCATGTGTATACAAATCCAGAGTCGAACAAAACCAATAAGTACCCGATGATGAGTTCATCGAACCCGGTCGTGTTTACATAAATAAATTATTGTAAACACCCAAGCAAAGTGGAAAAGTGTATAAAAAAGTCGTGTGACATTATTATGAACAATATTAGGTTTATGACCATTATTTGATACCACACTATCTGTCACCTGTTACCACGGTACCGAATTAATGTGGTGTAAAATCACCCGTGGACATGTAAGACGGAGTCGTGTATAAAAAAATCATAGTTCCTGTAGGTCGAAATCATAGTTTCATTTTTCACATTCATCTCGTTTCTACATTGTTAGGCTCGGGTCGTCTGGGGCGCTAACGAGAAAAATTTAATTCAGCTGGTCGTAGTTTTAGATTTCATTATCAAAGTTGTCGTTTGCTCGCGAGAGGTAAAAGTGAATTTCAAAGTTGGCCTATACGCGATACACATACCTTTGTTACCTTAGTTTTGTGTTACGAAAACGGTAGTAATAATTGTAGATACCAACAACTGTACAAGGAATTAGCATTAGGTGCCTACTTACTTACGACGCGTTTTCTTATTCATATTATATTATTATAATAAGAAATTTCCTCTACTAAACCATAGTATTTTAAGCCGAAAACCATAAAAACGCTTAGGGTCAGTTCACTACGCGGCGCTGCATTTTTAAGATAGCAATTCAAAATTGAACTTTATTCTCTACGCAAAAATATACTACACGTTTCATATGACATCAATCATACACTGCTGCTGTTCTGCACGGTGCAAGTTGACGTTCGAACTCCTACAGTGAAACGTATATCTTCTTGCGTAATGAATCGAGTTCAATTTTGAATTGCTATCTTTAAAATGGAGCGCTGCGTCCCGTCGCCTATCGTTGCAGTGTGAACTGACCCACACACGCTCTGCAACACCCGCGGTGCCGCTGCACTAATATTTATATGTCAGTTTTGCTGCAGCGCCCGCGGCGCCGTCGCTGCACGCTGCCGCGAAATCCATACAGATATGTCGGCGCCGCCGGTGCTGCTGCGTGAGTGTTAAGGTACCTAATCTATGCCTATCGATCTTTTTTATAATAGATATTATAGTTATAATGTGTTCTACGAGGTTGTACACAGATTCAAGTAATCTTCTCAAAATCGGTGATAGAAATATATGAGTAAATTTTCTGCTCAAAAACAAACACTCGTGCTTAATAACTCATAGCAGTAAAAGTTTTAAGATGCTATCAAGCAGATGACCTCTCTAACTTGATCATTTCCAGAAGTTGAAGTTTACACCAAAAGTTGTGTAATGTTCAGGACTTGCACCAAAATATATTTACACATTTAGATTGATAGCTCTTGGAAACTTTAAAATCACGCCGAGTGCTTCTTAAAAACTTCTTATCTTTTAGATATATAAAAATAGATTGCAGCTTAAATATTTCGCTGAAACTCGAGAACAGCTAGACCGAAAAAGCTACATTTAATCTTAAAATAATTGTGGTAGTTCAGGGAAGGTTTAAACGGTGAGAGATATACGAACAATTGTTGAGAAAATACTACAAAACGACAATTGAATTTTCCCTCTACTAATTGTTCCATTGTAACATGTACAATTGTGTTCAATTTATCACTTGACCGTCAATGATTTATACCTTGCGTTCAGTATACCCGTAAGTTTATTTGAAAAAAAAAAAAAAAACATCCGGTAGGTAGGTAGGTGTAGGTGTACGTATAAGGTGTAGGTTGTAGATGTAGATGTTGGTATAGGTTGAAGGAGTAGGTGTAGGTGTAGGTATAGGGTGTAGGTTGTAGGTGTAGATGTTGTTGTAGGTTGACGGCATAGGTGTATTTATTTATTTATTCCTGTTCATAGTTAAGACAGCACAACGTGTGTCGGGACAGCTAGTAATTTATAAAAACACATTTCTTTCTAATGTTAAAAGTTAAAGACATGAATGTATAGGTGGTGTATGGAAGATATACACCATCCATACATTAATGTCTAAATGAATAAAATTGAAGTGTCTGTTTGTTGTTTTAAATTTACAACTTTTCACTAAGTGCATTTGAAAGTATATGCGGTACTTACAATAAAAAGTATTTATGTTTTATTTTTTTGCCTGTCCGTCTGTCTGTTTGTTACAGCTAATCTCTGAAATGGCTGGACCAATTTTCAAGGGACTTTCACTGGCAGATAGCTGATGTAATAAGGTATAATAATATAGTACTTTATCTTAGGGTTCCGTTTGAAAAAATAGGATTCCGTTTCCGTTAGTTCTACGCAAACTAAGTTGTGGACACCAGCTAGTAAAATAATACCAACATAGGAGTTTCTTTTTGTACTTCAGTCTTTTTACCTGGCCTTAGCATTCTACGATTTGTATTAAACTCCTTTTGATATACGTTGGGTATACTCATCGAGATATTAAGTTATTTTTTGTTACTGAACGATAAGATATACTTTGTTCCTTGCGACCTTAAAATACTTACAGTACATTTAACGCTACTTAGGACGGAAATATTAATTATTTTCATGATATACATGATATTTCCATCTTAATAGCTTCAGTTTTGGTTGTGATCAAAGAAATTAATATCTATTTGATAATGTTATATTGCGGAAGTAGGGCTTTTCGTAAATATCCCTTGCTTTCCGTCACCAGATATGGAAATAATGTGTTTAAAAAGGGGTAGAAAGTTATCTTCCGCGTGATTTGCTTTGACGATAATATCAATTACTTTATGACGATAATATAATTTACTCCTTTAGTGCTTTTGATAAAAAATATTTGCTTTTCACATGACATACGTTTGAAAGCTCAATCTAAGTGCTAAGTGTGAGTTTTTCTTTTTGCATTCGATTGTGAGCGCGTTTTGCGTTTACTGGGAATTTGTATGCACCCTAGCACTCTGATCTTATTTCTGTACAAACAAATATATAAAAATATATCCGTTTGTAATTTATGAACAGGTTTTCATTCATACATTATTATCTACAGAAGATACTTTTTAACGATTGTGCCTGCAGCAGTTAGTAATAGAGGACATTACTTTTCAAACCTTTAAGCATAATTATTTAAACCTATGTGAAATCAAATTAACAACGTCTAACTAGGTGGGTAGGCATACTGAACGCGCTGCTCAAATGGAACAGTGCCGTTTTGAAGTAAATACTAACGAAAGGGAAGATCGCTTAGAGAAAAACAGAAAAAGAAATGAGCATAATATTATAAATTAGAATGATGAACAAAGGGTCTGTAGACATCTCAGAAGAGGGCATACACAAACTCATTAAGGCTTAATGAAAGTCCAGAGAGATATGCTCAACGACTCAGTTTGATTCACGAAAGTTTATCAAATGAGACCGAGGAGCAACCTTCGCATCTTCGTGGCGTACAACGCCAGCGTTTATCACATGAAAATGAGGAGCATCGTTCTCATCGTCGTGATGTGCAACGCGAGCGTTTATCACGTGAAAACGAGGAGCACCGCTCTCATCGTCGTGGTTGGCAACGCGAGCGTTTATCACGTGAAAACGAGGAGCACCGCTCTCATCGTCGTGGTGGGCAACGCGAACGTTTATCACGTGAAAACGTGGAGCACCGCTCTCATCGTCGTGGTTGGCAACGCGAGCGTTTATCAAGTGAAAACGAGGAGCACCGCTCTCATCGTCGTGGTGGGCAACGCGAGCGTTTATCACGTGAAAACGAGGAGCACCGCTCCCAACGACGTGGTGGGCAACGTGAGCGTTTATCACGTGAAAACGAGGAGCACCGCTCCCATCGTCGTGGTGGGCAACGCGAACGTTTATCACACTAAAAGGGCAACGTTCTCATCGTCGTGGTTTGCAACGCGAGCGTTTATCAAATGAATACCTCCTCCTCCTGTGTTTTGGAAGTCGGTTGAAAAAAGATCAGTCGCTAAGAAGAATTAATATTTTACGGCTATGACATATCGTCGCGACTGTACACAGGTAAATATGTTTATTTAGTAGAGAGTCTTTGCCAAATGGAAACTATGTTTGCATCTAGTATTGCTTTGATCCAAAAATATGACGCTACCTTTATCTCTGCTATAACGTTGACTTACCTATATTTACTGTTGATATTTTCCACAAAATGTGAACACTGTACGATGGATCCATAAGTTCTGAGTATTATTTTTCTTTTTGTAGTCTCTTCAGACTGTCCACTATCGCCCTTTAGCCACGGCAAAGTTTTTAAGAATTTAACACGTAAAAACTTTGCCATCCATAGACCTTCAATCTTCGTGCATATTCATGGTGAAAGTGCGAAACAAATTGTTCACACTAAGGGTCAATTCACACCGAAAAGAAACGAAACGATACGCGACATCACACTGCATTATTAATATAGCTATTCAATATTGAACTTTATTCATTACACAAGAAGATACACGTTTCATTGTGAAATTTCGTATGTAAAGTGGCAGCTCGCTGCACACCGCATGTGGATTGTGCAGTGTACGACTGATGTCATAATGAAACCTGTAACTTTTTGTGTAGTGAATAAACTTCAATTTTGAATAGCTATTTTAAAAATGCATCGCTGCTTAACGTCGCATATCGTCGCGTTGTGAACTGACCCTGAGTGTTACACAAATCTCACCTAGTATAGCAGTCCAGTAAGATTAAGAATTAGGTATTATGTTACCATTGTAGGAAGTAGTTAAGATTGTAAAGTGTGAATGAGAGGTATAAAAAATATATAAATCTCACCTATAGTCTATTCGCAATAAGAGGTCAGTAACTTATGTTAGTAAAACACGCGTAAATTAGTCAAAATGTATTAGGTTAATGTTGGTTTAATGCTCTGAGAGTTAATGTGAACACGGCTTATGCGTCAGTGGTTAACTTTTTTTTAAAAGATTGAATTGGTGGATTTCGAAGTTTTTAGTGTAAAAGTCCGGTGTGACATTAAGAATTAGATATGCTATTAAAATAATAATGTTTTTTTCTAAATATATGAGTCTGCAATCTGCAGGCTAATTGATATCTGCTATTAGATAAGATTTAATGACGTGTCACGTGAGTAAAACGACTAGGTACGCAATATAAAATTCTTGAGCACAAAATAAATATAACGGACAATCCTTCCTGCTTGTAATAAGCTGTACCAGACTCCTGTTGTTTTGATAAATTTGCTGGAATAAAGAAACCTCTCACATAATAATATGAATAGCTTCCATGTATCATAAGTCATAACATAGTGTGTTCAATATATTGTTATAATCAATTCCTCTCAGCACGTAATAATTTGCCACGGATAATAAATTACATTTTAAACAAGCTATCTGTACTGCAGTGTGTGATCCCGAAAGGGGTTTGTCAATAAAATTCAACATATTAGCGCCTACATGGATCTGTGCGGCTTGGACTGCGGATAAAACTGTCGTGCTAATTATTATAATGTGTATTTATTTATTTTATTTTATGTGATTTGGGTGGCTTACAGCTATCAGTATTGCAGTATACTTTAAGGTAGGATACAAAAAGCCAATTACAAGCCTCCATAGATAGAAATATTGATATATAGACGCGACAGATCGACATGTTCATTTCGGAGCGAGGGTTGGAACGGCGCAAAATGTACTTTAGTACTTACTTACTTTAACGTGTAAATTCTAAATGTGGAAGTGGAATTGCACGCGATGTGCCGTTTTCTAATAGATTTTTTTTTAATCATTAAACTTTCTTGGCGAAAAATAAAATTTTCGCATAAGAGTAAAAGTAGAAGGAAACTGCTGGAGAGATGATTTCGTTTAAATAATTTAATGAAAATTGTTAATGGGTTTCGAATTGTGCCCTATTTTGTGTTTATAGATTTTACCATTTTTCTTCAATCAGAGTGTGTAGATGGCGGCCATTCTAGGATGAAACGAAACGAAAATGCCAAGTCCTATATGATATAAAATATATAATGTTTAAGCTAAACTCCTTTGCTTATTTTACAACAAAACTGTTAAAATGTTCATGTGTCTTGTTTTGTTTGCACTCAACATTTTCTTTTGAACTTTAGAAGAATGTTTATTCTTTTAGAAGTTAAAACAAAGTTCCATCCAGTTACATTGATAAGTTACAAACAATTTCCAGAATGTGTTCATAGTTTGAGAAATTATTTATTATTCCGTAGGGTTGTGGCCGCAAATTCGAATTCGAAGTCTATTTCCGCGTTGAAAATGGAAAAGAACTTTTTCGGCTGGCTAGGCGGTTTCAGTGAACCGAGCGTTAGAATTAGCGTAGAACAGTATTTTCGTTTTTCGTGGATAAATAATAGGAAAGGTAAATAGCTAAAAGTAATTCTTTAAGTTGGTGTTAAAAATAGGTTAGGTAAAAAGGATTGCCTTCAAATTACATTATGTCAATCCTTAATTATAGGATGAACTCAAATCTACACAATTAATATACACAAGTTATAATAATATTATGTATTGATTTCTTAGGTTTACGCGAATATTATTCATTGTTTTAAACATTTACGGATTGTGTCGCGGTGCACTTTTCTTTTTCCCGACGTTTTGGCTACTTTACAGCAGCCGTGGTCACGGGAGGACTGAGGTGTCAATTGTCCTATTTGTTAGAGTTATTCAAACTACCCGAAGATTCTTCAATTATTAATTATTTTGCTGGAAAGTAGCCGAATCGTCGGGAAAAAGAAAAGTGCACCGCGACACAATCCGTAAGTGTTTAAAACAATAATATTATGTTTTTAGAAAACGCTCTTTTTGAACTATTTTTTGTGTATGGCCATAAAATGACGAATTTCCACACAAGCGCCCGTAATGTGATTGTGGGGGACACGCCTAGATTACCTAGGACTACAGGAAGGGATCAAAATCAAGGAACACTTACAGGAAAGGAAATAAAAGTATACTGGGAAAATTCGGAAGAAAATATAGTGTAAGGGATTAAAGGAATTAGAATGAAGAAAATAAACAACCGGTCACTGTAAACTACATTGACAGGCGATGAGGCAGGGATTCTTCTTACTTTGCGGCTGGTTACGAGCGAACTACGAATTGTATGGCCGCCGGCCCCATACTTATACGACGGCACATACCAACCTTCTAGAACATTCCATGCCTCACCCTCTAACTCGAAACATCGTTTGTTCATTAATTAAATAAAGTTTTATACAATTTTTACAATGTTATTATTCTAGTTATATACATTTACCATATAATTTTACAACTGTCATTCCTGAAAAGCGGCCGGGAACTGAGTAATTTAGGAAAATTAGTTTTCACGATATTTATAACTACCTCGCCCTCCGCTGACTTAACGGTCTCTCGTTTGGTCCCTTTCGCACAGTAAGTCTCTATAGGAGCCGAGGCGAACCCCAGCGGAAAAGCCGCTGCAACTTCCAATTATCAGTTATAAAACTTACTCAGCCCCCGTGCGGGCTAACACTACTTTGAAGTGGGTCATAAATTCGCAATATTTTAATAATTTACACATTTATTCGTTAATTATAAGTAAATAGCAATAGTTCATAACATACTAGTTATTATATAAATACAATTTACATGAAATTTCGACTTTATGATAAGTTAAACAGTTTTTATTTACGAAATTTATTTTAACGATTTAAATTTAATTTATGTACTTTGTGCAATTACAAAATTGAATTTACTATTTACATATTTCTACCTTGATACATAAGTCGTCGTGAACAGTAATACTAGAACAGTCGCCGACAGATCCAGTGTACTACCAATTTTGAACCTTATTGCATTATATGAATTTGATCGAAATGTGGTACAATGCAATGGATGCAGAAATGTAGCGGCGGCGGCGCGTGGCTTGACACTCCATGCTTCTGTTATTTGAGGTTTCGTTAGCGGCCTTGTAAATGGCGCGTATATGTGCGTGCGCCGATTCGGGCGGTCTAGTATGAAGACGGTCTACGGCTGTACATTCTTTATATTGTGGCTGCGTGAATGCGACAACTTATTATTGTAGTATTATATGTGTATAATTGTGTGTAATACAATTTCTAGCGTGCCTGAATTCGGTACGTACATCTGACACGAATATTTCAATGTGACGGACTCTTGCACGCCGACTTCGGCGTACTTTTTGCTGCCGCATTTTTCAAGTACGCCAGCGGTATCTAGTCGAGCTCCGAGACTTATCATATTTTATCTATGGTTCCGTACTTATTACTCAATCACTAACAAACAGCAAGTTTCTATATTCCCGCCGCGTCCGCGCCAGTCAGGGTTATGCGATTACTAGACGAACAGTTTTCCGGAATGTTCCAATCATATCACGCTTCGACATAATGTAGTTAATGTTTTGCGTGGGTAGTAGGAGAATTCTCTGATAAGAAATTGTTTAGATATCATGTTATTCGTTTCATTAATTCGTGAGAGTTCCTTAGGAGTTCTTAAAAACTTTTGGTACTCCACTGGTGCTGCAGCACCAGTGTAGTACCAAAAGTGCACGTTGGCGATAATTGGAAAAGACTTCTTATTCTATAACAATGTTACAAGCCAATTATTATAGGTCGATTTACCAAAGGCTAAAATAAACTAGTTTTAGTTAGGAATAGGATGTAATGATCACAATAACGATGTCAGTGACCGATGGCGCCACATATCTAACGTCAATTCAACGTCACAGCGCTAACGACTATTGTCTATTTCGGGTTATATCGTATCTTGATACTGTCGAGTCGTCCTCGTTCTGTCAATAAGGCGAAATACAGTTATTATTAACACTAGCATGGTTAAGCGTAAAATTTCCAGAAATATAGCTCATACTATAAATAATTTGTGTGATTAATCTAGTTAGTAATACTAATATCTATAGACGCTTCACACCACGTCCATCTGGCCCGGTGCTAAGTATCCGAAGAACTTGTGTTACTAGTACCAGACAATGGGAAGTATATTTAATACTCTTATACTACACATATATTTAAGATCTTTAATCATACACATATTTAATACACATCCATGACCCAGGAACACAGAAAACTTTTTGTTCCTTTGTCGAGATTCGAACCCGCAACCTCCGGCTTGGGCGCAAACGCACTAACCACTGAACCACAGATGCCGTCAAACAAAATACTATTGTGAACGTTAGAATCAAAAACCTTTATAAGTCTATGGATTTTCTGTACATTATACAGTCATTACAAATTTCAGACTTCGAAATATCTTTAAAGTCATCCTTACTTAGATATTTATCTTTATCAGTTAATAAGGATAATTTTATTGCTCAACTATAATACACCTATATATATTCATGGGGAAACAATATTACTGGTGATAGTTTCTCTGAAAACTCCCAGCGCACGCCATTTTGGAAACTGAAACTTGGAGCTTTCAATCTTCTACGGATCGTTAAGAAGATTAATCAAGGGTTTATTGTTTAGATTTTAGATTGCAGGGACGTATCGTTTATAACTCGCCCTTTGTTCCACACCCGGAGGTATTTGCAAATCATAATTATCGTCATCTTCGTCCCTTTTGTCAACGATATTTGTGTACGAACATAGATACGCAACAAAGGACATGGGCAAAAATTCATACAAAATAAACCAGGGTCGACAGCAATGAAATGTTCGGGCATACGTTATATCTCCACCTACTATGATTTTGGTTTTTATTCTTGCTCATAACGTCCCAGTTTACAACACAAACTATAGAAGAAATTCCTTTTTGGTGCGAGCAAGTAATACCATTAATGCACTATGTAAGGAACTAGACTTACATCCCATTGTTACTGAAGTTGCTGAAGCAAGATCTGAATTTAATAAAAAATAATTTTCGATTAATGGTACTTGTATTATTTTTAAGTATCTAATTAGTCAAAATTTCTAAACTTAAAATTTCATTTCATTTCTCAATTTAAAATTTCAAATTAACCTAGATCTAAGTAGATCTAGGTTAATTTCTTATTATTGTTGGTAGCCTGTGATTGTTGTTAAGTTTGTATAATTTATATTCTATAGCTATTAGTGGAAACCTATCATTGGCTTAACTCTTAACCTTCCTATACTCTCGCGTTGGTCTCTGAGACCGACGAAACACATTTTCGTAATTATTTTATGCACGAAAATCCTGAGAAGTTGAGTTCTTTGCTAGCTGCCGGATTTGTAGCTTACTTCATTTTAGTGCACGCCGTGCGTTCGTGCGAAGCGTACGTGTGGTAGCATTTGGCGCCAATCGGTCCGTGAGACCGACGCGAGTACAGGTGCAAGTTTTAGTGTAAGTATTAATATTTATATTTTTTGAATTTATATATTTTTTACAAACCTTGAAGACTTTATTACTTATGTATAGTAAAATGTATGCATGTGTGTTGCTATATATTATATTTTAATCAACTTCGTTATTCTTTTTAGATTATAATATATCATATCAAAATGGATGAGGACCGAATCAGATTGTTGCTGGAGGAGGAATTAAGTTCTGACTCTAACTATGAAGACGAAAATGACAGTGAGGTGGAAGACCATGTGGAGGTACAAGAAGAGACATACGATACTGAACAAGACGACGACAGTGACGAGACATCTGAGGTAGGAGATAGAGGAAGTTCCCGCGATTTTTACTTAGGTAAAGATGAACAGACTAGGTGGAAAAAAGCTCCAGCCTTACACCCAACTAGGCGACGTGCTAGAAACATAGTTACTCAACTTCCAGGCACTAGAAGAGAAGCCAGAAATTTGAAGGAACCAGGTGAGCTATGGAAGCTTTTTTTCTCGGAGAGCATTATCAATATGATAGTAAAGTACACTAATGAACAAATTAATCGATTGAAACATAATTTCTCAAGAGAAAGAGACTGTGCCGATACAGACAGCATGGAAATTGAAGCTTTTTTAGGAATTTTAATTTTTGCTGGAGTCAGAAAAAACGGTCGTCTAAATGCCAAAGACTTGTTCAGAACTGATGGTTCATCCCCGGAGATATGTAGACTAACTATGAGCTTTACCAGGTTCTATCTATTGATGCGTTGTCTCAGATTTGACAACAAAGATACGCGAAATGAGAGATTGAACCTGGATAAACTGGCACCTATTAGAGAGTTGTTCGATGAAGTTGTGGGAGCGTTAAAGAAATATTACAGTGTGTCTCAGTATGTCACAATTGACGAGAAATTAGAAGCTTTTAAAGGACGTTGCAGCTTTCGCCAGTACATTCCATCGAAACCCAACAAATATGGAATTAAAATTTATGCGTTGACAGATGCCAAAATGTTTTATACCCATACTATGGAAGTTTATGTTGGACGACAACCAGACGGTCCATATCAAGTTGACAACTCCGCTATGGCCTTAGTTTTGCGATTGAGTGAAAATATTTACAATACTGGGCGTAATATCACATGTGATAACTTCTTCACCAGTATTCCAATGATAGACAAGCTTGAGTCACATAAATTAACAGTTATTGGGACGATTCGTAAAAACAAAAGGGAGTTGCCTAAACAATTCACGGAAATACGAGGAAGAGCCGAACAATCAAGTATATTCGGGCACCGAGGCAATTGCAGTCTGGTATCCTATGTACCAAAAAAAGGCAAAAATGTCCTTCTCGTATCCAGCATGCATGAAGATGCTCAAATAAATGAAGATACCGGTAAACCGGAAATTATAATGGACTACAGTTGCACGTGGTACTAATAGATGGCCGATGGTGATATTTTATAGCCTAATGAATGTAGCAGGTATAAACACGTTTATAATATACCTGCAGAACAACCCTTCGAAGAAAATGAGCCGTAGGATCTTTCTTGAAGCCTTAGCATACGATCTGATCAATCCGCATCTTAGACGTCGGGCTCTAAATACATCCTTGCCGAGAACCATAAGGCTCAGGCTCGCCGAAATATGTAAATTAGATGGACCCGAGTCTTCAGCAACATCTAACAATAATAAGATTGGTCGTTGTGGATACTGCTCATCAAAAAAAAACCGCAAGACACGTTACAACTGTGCCACCTCCAAAAAATACTTTTGTTTGGAACATGCTGTAACTGTATGCCCTGATTGTTATGGTGAAGCTCAAAACTAAGCCAAACATAGATATATATGTCCTTCGATATGTTTTTTATTATTATTTAGAAGTTTATTTTATTTTTAAGTAGAAATTCAGATTTTATTTTCGTTTTACTATTACTTAAGAAAAATATCTTAAATTTGAAGACTGATTTGTGATAGACTGAAAGTCAATAAAATAATTAATAAATTAAGTACTATCCATACTATTTTGTTTCATTATATCCTAAACTTAAAAATAATTGTAATGTTTAAAAATAATATTTAAAAATGTATGTAGTTGGGGGTATGAATCTATCGGTCTGTGACACCGTGCGCGAGTATAGGTGTAACAAAAATTGGCGCGAGTATAGGAAGGTTAACTGTCTGCTTTCTACTTTTTAATTATAAGCTGTCGGTTCCCCGAATAAATAAATAAATAAATATATAACTTCTTTACGTGGTGAATTTTGGTATATACCAACCTTTAGATGACATCAAATTTGATTTAAAGTCAACACATTTCCAACTATTTCGTTGCTGTCGACCCTGGGTCAATTTTTACTAAACTCCTTTCATGCTTAATTATTTCATGTCACAGAGTTGCTCCCAGTTCACCTTTCAAGTTTTGGAACTCCTCGAAACCTCAATCAATTGAGATACCCATTGGTCGCCAACAGGCGAATATTGAGTGAGTTCGATATTGCTCGATCGAACAATTGCTAGATATAAAGAAGTTGCCTGAATGGGTTTCCACGAACGACCGATAAGTACTAAGCTACAACCGCTTTGCAGGCGATAAATGGAATACACTGATTGCAATAATGCAATACTCACGTTCTACAAAAAGTCGTTCACAATACAAAACACGCCGAATTATTTTCGGTCCTACAAAAAGTCGGTTGCGTGGGATGATCGCTTGTCAAAGTAGATATCTTTATCTACTTTAAAGTGTAACATGATCTTTCACGTCTCACTAACCTACAGTCTAAGTTCATCAAAGGAATCTCGCCTGAAAGTAATTTCAACGTTTATTACTAACGAGTCTTAGTATTCTCTAATAAAGCTATTCACTTCATTCCAGGAGTCATATTATGGTTCTTGAACTGTGGAGTTCTAAAACACACACCCTGTTAAGCTCAGTATCGGGTGTGGATGGCAACGAAATCCTAGAGATACGTTTTAACGATTTCGATACTAATCATTTATCTGTCTTTTAATTTTCAGAGTGCAAAATTATATTTTCATCTTCCTTTCCAAACAGCGTGATTATTCAATTAAATTAATAATTTTACTTTATTAAATCACTCCAATTTATAATAATAATAATTCATATAAATTTGCAATGAAAATCCAGTAAAATTGTACAGAAAAATATCGAATCAACTTCATTGTTGAAACAAAATTGTTCGCAAATTAATAACACCCAATACCTTGTTCTGCTTTTAACGGAAACCAGTTTCCTCTTGTGCTCTATTACAACTGTGATATCGGTTGTTTGATGAGTAACCTTTACTGTTTCGACCTATATCCATATTTTGATTGCTATACGATCTTTGGGTTTTGATGGATTTCGAGTGTAATATATGAACAACAAACATAATATTATGCTGTAGTTTGGTTTAAAATATAGTTTGGACCAAAGATGATTTACATCGAAATGAAGGATGAGTGAGTTTTCTTTAGGTGTTTGATTTTAATTTTTATAGTCTAAGTCGGTTACGTTTGGTAAAATATCAATATAACAAGCAAGTAAATCAGCGGTTATGAGTACCTTATAACAAAAATATTATATTATACCTACCTAATTTATAAACATATAGAAATTAGTTCTATAATATTCTATTAGATTAAATAAATAGCAAATAGGTACTATCGCTGTGTTATCGTTTAATTATAATTGGAAATACGAATTGTTTTAG
The DNA here is from genome assembly GCA_963565745.1 of Phengaris arion. Taxonomy (NCBI): domain Eukaryota; kingdom Metazoa; phylum Arthropoda; class Insecta; order Lepidoptera; family Lycaenidae; genus Phengaris; species Phengaris arion. The sequence goes on from OY751444.1 coordinate 12,365,545, forward strand.
TTAATTATTAGATATAAGTTTAAATATGAATTCTGAACACATTACTCTAATATTGTGAGTATTATTATGCTTAATTAAATAATAATATCAATAATATCAGTCGCTTTACGCGCTTTCAAATAATGCTTCGTTCTTTAGGAATGGATATTCACATTCACAATGGAATAAATATTACTATAAGTATTTAACCTATTCGTTAATAACGTGGTGTAAAAGTCAGAGAAATCTAAGTCTAAGGTTTAAACGGTGAGAGATTATAAAATTATTAATATACTTCCCGTTGTCTGGGGCCAGATTGAAGTGGTGTGAAGCGTCATAACTGAGTGAAGAGGTGGGTGAACTATGGAAGGCCACTCTAACGAGTGAACGCTTTTTATTCCTTTATTTACTGAATAAGTGAAAGAAAAAAAATATTAAGTAATACTTTGTTTCATTATGTGCTATATTTTTTTTTAATCCAGCTTTAAGCACTGTTTAATAAACTTAAGTTTTATTAACCTCTTCCTAATGGCCTTGCAAGGAACAGGGCTCCAAACAAGGCCACTATTATAGATCATTCGTTCAACTTAAAATCAGAGTTGTAACAATTCATATTTTCACGTTTAATAAAACTACCTAATATTATGTTCTTTCATTTAAACAAAATATTAAACTTTAAACATTAAACATTAAATAAAAATTAAACGCTTAATATATTTTTATTATATTGCATAAAAAACTCAACGAACATTACTTGAACACTATAGTTTAACTAAGAATATATGAATGTAGTTAAAAATAGTAGTAATGAGTATTATTTTGTTATGAAATAATTTGCTCATGCGTTTTTTAATAAAATCAACTTATTTTTCTCCTAAAACTTTGTAAGACCAAAATGTTTTAAAGCTAACCCTAACCTACCTTAAATCTTATAAAACATAGAAATATTAATATAAAACATTTTTAAACGTTAACGATACGTATTAAAACTAAAAACTAAGTGTACATGTTCATAATTTAACATCATTTAAAAATAAAATTTCCTTCTAACTCCCATGTACCCTAGCAGGGCCAACAGTAAAATTGTCGATCGGTATTACAAGGACCAGCAGCTCTACGAACACTAGCAATATTTCAACTTAAATCGAGGAAATAATATTATTTTTTTCTTATCGTTTCAGCTGGTGACGTCGACATATCCTGGCGGAAGATTGTCACCAGGCAGGCCTCCCCATAAAAAAATCTTATATGACAATTCACAGTAAAAAAAAGAGAAAATAATAGGTTAATAAAACCTATTATTATAAAGATCGAAGTCTACGAAACGTGGGATCGCACTGCCAAAATAGCGGCGCGAGCATCGAGTTTGATGGATCTTAATATATAATAGATAGAATATATCCTTACGTGTCATTAACTACGACTTTCTAATAGTTGGCCTTCAAAGGAGCATGGCCTTCCATGGTCCACCTAGCTTATTATCTTATTGTTCTAATGTAATATGTTAGAACAATCGAACATCTCTAAACTTACTCCGTAAACAAGTTAGATATCGGATTCGAAAACAGTCCATATTTAAATACTCTGAAATCTAGTAGCTTTTTGGCCTCTTTTTTTTGCTTGCGAATTCATGCGCGCAAAAAGCAAAAATGCCCGGGAAACCGTAAAAATATTTCCACTTTATAATATTACTACGTATAGACACTTAGATATTATAATACTACGGACCTGTTTCATAGTCGCCTAGTAAGTGTTGCTAAACTTACTAGGCGACTATAACACATGCTTGTCTTTTATCGCTGCTTTCTTTATACTGAGCGACAGAGACAAAACTTGCCAAGCAATCTGACAATTACCAGTACTAGGAAATGCACACAGTGTAAAATATAAGTATTTCACACTCTTTTTATTTCGAAACCTTATTATTTTAATGAAATAAAACAAAACATCACGTGGCAGTTCATTTCCTTTAGTTAAATAATTTAATTATTAATCATTTGCAGAACGGATGAACAGAATTAAGCCTAATCTTGTTCGCTGTACTAATTATCTTTTTGAACCTGTGCCGTAATCTCCACGCTAATTAAATATTACGTATGTTCACAACTTTTATTAATATTTAATAGAGTTTAACGAAATTTAAATCTCAGAAACGGTGGTGGTAAAAAATCCAAAAGTGGCAACATTCTAATTCCTGTGAAAAAAATTAAAATAACCTGAGTTACTTGATGATTAATTAATTAGTACTAACATGATATTATGATGAAATGTCAAAAAATGTTTTTAACAAGCTAAAACCACAGAGTTGTTGTAAAAATTTTGTTTGTTAAATAAAAAAAAAATGAAGGTCGTATAAAGTTCTCAAGTTTAAAGTTTGCAAATGACCCAGAATGAACTTTCATTTGCCAGACTCTATTATTATTGTTGGACAAGTTATCCCGACACACGTTTTTCCGTATTAGCTAGGAGCTGGAATAAATAAATAACAATACCTACACCTACAACCTACACCTACATCTACTACACCTACATGGGAATATTTAATCGTCGTTTTTAGTATTTTCCCACAATTTTTTCAATACTTTTCACCGTTTAAATCTTCCCTGAGCTTCCAGAAATATTTCAAGAACAAAATTAGACAAATCGGTGCAACCGTTCTCGAGTTTTAGCGAGACATTGGAATTGCAATCCATTTAATCCAAACATCCAAAAAGGAAGCATTTATGCGTTCGGCTGCTTTGTGTATTCAACGATTATCGGAAAATTGGTGAACACACAAAAAACTAAAAAAATATAATATAATAGGTCTTTACCTATGAAATTGCCGTTCTGCAGTACTGGCCATTTCAAATCAAATAATTTTTGTTTGGCTAAGAATTCTAATTTCAAATTAAATTTATTTTAAAAGCATGGAATTCTTTATCCAAAAGTAGTCATTTGTTTATTGATTAGTGTTACATTTTCATCGCGTTTCAATCTTTTTCGTCATCATGGATACCTTAAAAATTCGAGTAATTATGGAATATGAGTACCGTCGTGGCAGCAACGCGGCACAAGCGGCACGCAACATCAACGACGTTTACGGAGCTAATAATACAAACCAACGCACCACCTGTTATTGGTTTGCTCGCTTCCGTTCTGGAAATTTCGACCTGAAAAATGAACCTCGCGGTCGTCCGAAGACTTTGGTCGACAATGACGAATTTAAGGCGATTGTGGAAGCTGATGATACACAATCTATGGCTGAATTAGCAGCAGCTTTCGACGTTCGCGTCAAAACAATATTGGTCTATTTGCGTCAAATTGGCAAGATAAAAAATCTTGACAAATGGGTGCCCCACGAACTCAATGATCGCCAGCGCGAAGTACGCGTCGAGACGTGCCTTGCACTGCTCAACAGACACACAAATTATGGAATTTTGAACCACATTGTTACCTGCGATGAAAAATGGATTCTGTTTGATAACCGCAAGCGCTCAGCAAGTTGGTTGGATCCTGGTTCAGCACCCAAACATTGCCCTAAACGAAAACTTACGCCTAGAAAAGTGATGTTTGGTGGTCTAGCACCGGTGTGATTCATCACAGCTTTTTACCAAACGGGGTTAGCATTACTGCAGATGTGTACTGTGAAGAAGTGAACACAATGATGGAGAAGCTGGCACATCTCCAACCAGCATTGATCAATCGCTCGTCTCCGCTGCTCCTGCATGACAACGCGCAACCGCATACTGCACAGCAGACGGTCTCCAAGTTGCAAGAACTGGGGTTGGAAGCTCTCCGTCATCCGCCCTACGCACCAGACCTTGCACCTACAGACTACTACTTTTTCCAGAATTTGGATAACTTCTTGGCGGGAAAAAAATTCAATACCCGAGAGGCAGTACAAAATGCCTTTGAAGAATTTGTTGCCTCCCGTCCAGCTGATTTATTTAAGGAGGGCATCAATTAACTGCCACTGCGTTGGCAAATATGAATTGATGATGACATAAATACTCCTCAGAGTTTTGTACACCGATATGTCTTTGAAATTTAGCTACTGTCAATATTATATTCTTGATCATCATCATCATCATCACTATAATATTATATTTAATGCTAACTGCTACATTTTGTCCGCCGGCGAATACAATAGATAATATGAATTATTTATTATTATAGTATCTAATCATTATCATTACTGGTGATTGTTTATTAGGTCCACAGATCGGTAATGCTTATTTGGAGAAATACTACAGCCTATCAGAAAACCGGCATAAAATAACGCTTGATTTCTGCTTTGCCGAGAGAGTGAGAATACCAGCAATTGGCACCAGCCAACTTGAACGTGATTTCTATAAAATATGGTTTTGATCGGGATATTGTTAAGGCTGGTACCGACGTCAAAATTATGAAGATTGAGGAGATAAATGGTTAAAATTTTAGCTGAATTTAACCCGGGGAGCGCACATGAAAAATGTATCGAGGCGTGTAGGGTTGGGTGTAAAATACCCTTATAGAAATCGCCATAATTTCAATACTTAAAAGATATTTAGTAACATACTGTGTAATGATTAGTTAAAATGACTATTGTTTATAAGATACAACTAGACAAGAAGCTATCTTTTTAATCACATTTTAATAAAAGTATTACAAAAAATTAACCAAATCGTCAATCACTATCTAACAGTAATAAATTTTTATACCATAACTATCATTGTTTTTAAATATGAGCATATGAATAACGTCCATGACAATATTATAGCTGTCCACACTGATTTCGGTGACGGTGGTTGGTTTGTTGGAACTAGTCCATCTGCGCAGTGAGTTGTTTTATAATTCCCAAGTGTGTGCGCAATATAAAAGAGTACTCTGTTTTTTTACTCTATAACCCAGTGGGACGGGTAACAGACACGACTGGCGAGAAATCTGCCGCAAACCCGACTTTGTACATGATCATCTTTCATATCAAACAATCGGGTGATCCTTTGTCTGCATTATCCTTACCAGACTTGAAAACAACATTTTTTGTTGTTCTAATACGGGGATTAATCCCACGACCTTGGAGTCAAATTCCAAGCTCTAAACCAGTGGACCACGGAGGCGTCATAAAATAAATCAATAAACCGTATCGTTAGGCGACATAACCTACTACACTTTTCGGTTCAGTTGAAAACCGGTGTCATGTATGTATGCTTGTGTCGTGATACGACATACGTGACCACAGTCGAACTGAACCTTTTTTGGTCACATTAAGGCACAAATTGTGGTTTCACCATTATTGTTATGGTTTTTTTGTGTCTTTTTTGCTACTTGCGTCTTTTTGTGTATTGAAAATAAATGTTATTTCTTTCTTCTTTCGCCGTACTTACAGTATCTTTTATATTTTTAAGAACATATCTGCCCGCCCTTCTAACATTATAACATGATGACAAAAACGAAATCTCATCGTGATTTCGTTTTTGCCATCATAAAACAATAATAAATTTTACAAGTAGAAAGCCACACCTTTTCTACACAATATTTGGACGAATTGTTAAAGAAAGGTCGTGTTAAATCGCGCAGACGGCTCCGGGGACGAAGCCGACTTTGAGGAAATTAAAATTTTCGAAAAGTAATACGCACAGCTTCGACCTTTTTGTTATGATATAGCTAAATTGCTATATTCATACATACATAGGTGCATATTATGAAGTAATAGCTATTTTTTTTTAAGAAAAACTATTACCAGACATATAGTGTACCGTATGTGACCCAGGCTATTATTACAAATTTATTACATTTCGCGGTAGTCGGGTAAAAATAAAACCCTCCTTTTGGCAGCCAGGAAATAAATCATAGCTCTAAGTAGGTAGTAATCGAAGTTACTGGGTGCTTTGATTTACTTACTCATAATTTCATCACAATTAATAACGTTTCATGCCCAAAGGAAAGGGCACTGGACAGCCAGTGTTATATGAATATAAAACCAACAACCCAAAGAAAACATTATATTGTAACACAATACAAAGCTAACCCCTACGTCACGTAACATTGTCTATGTTCTCTATGCAGCCGGCATTCCGCAGACCAGACCGGCTTGTTATGAAAGCCGTATGAATCTGCATAAGGTATAATGTGGAATTTCAAATGTCCCACATAATAGGCTGTAGGAAAACGCAAAATTTGGAGAGTTACTAGTTTACCAACAAGCTATTTAACAATATTATTATAAAAATTTCCTTTTTTATTTGAATATGACCGGAAAATACCTGATAGTTAGCGATTACCACTGGTCACCTGCAACACTAGAGGAGTAATAAGTGAGTTGCCGGTTTTTAACCCACTAAGGAAACCCCGGTACCCTCACTAGTTAGCGTTCTTTCACGGCAGTTTTCTGTAAGTACGAGGCACAATAAGTGCAGAAGCTTACAGAGATTTCATCATTCATTAATTCTTCATGGTTAGTACCATAATAGTGTTTAGTGGGTATACCGTGGGTCTCATTAGCCTATACGGGAGTCCCACATCACTACTCGGGTGCCCTCTGCGCCCGGGTGGTATGCTTAATGCATTTCCCCCTCCGGAAAAAAAAATCAACGAAGTGGGCGTGGGTCAGCTAGAATTGTAATTTAAGGTTATTTCAATATCAGTTACTTTTTCCTTTTTACAGCTTCAGCTATACATTTAATTTCATTTAGATCAAATATTTAATTTTAAATATTTTATAAAATGTACACTGACTATTTCTGATGTTATTTTTTCAGTTTGCAATATAATATAATATACTAATATAACTCCCCACACCGATTTCGGTGACGGTGGCCGGTTTGAAATTTCAATTGAAAACCAATCCAGTTACGCAGGAGTAATTCTATAGTGCCCGAGTGTGTGCGCACTCTCGAAGAGCACTCTCTCTTCCTTTACTCTCATAACCCAGTGGGACGGATAACCGACACGACTGGCGAGATTTTCAGGCGCAGGTCCGACTTTTTACATGCCCATCCAATGCATGGATCATCATTCTAGCCAGACAATCAGGAGATCAGCCTGTATTGTCCAAAACACACTTGGACAAAACATTTTTTGTTGCTTAAATGCGGGAATCGAACCCACGACCTCCAAGTCGAGAGCCAAGCTCTAACCATTTGACCACGGAGGCTGTTACAATACAAGAACATTAATAACCTTACTTTTAAAATTTGTTAAAAAAATAAATAAATAACCTAATTTATAAAAAAAATGAAAACCGAATTCCAAAGTAAAAATGCACAAAAAAAATCATATTTTCTAATTTTTTCCCTTCCCTTTTAAATTCGGCAATTTTTTTTTTTCTATACAATCTTCATAATTTTAAAGTACCCACACTTTACAACTACAAGAAGCGTGCTTTTTGCGTTCCCTCCAAAACTCCGTAGGAAGTTTCAGTAAAGCGTCTACCACTTTACCGAATCGACTGTCATACTTATTGACCTCACTGACCATTTATGTGGGACTTTGACTAGACTTTGGTCTTGACGATTAAGAAATTCTAAATTTTTTCCCGCCTTTTTAACTTGACACTCCAAAGTGTGGGACCGCGCATTTTTAATCGTTTTAAGTACGACAGTTTTATCCGCAGTTCAAACCCCACAGATCCATCTACCGTGTGGAGGGCGCTAATGTTCCTTTGAAATTGCGATACAAACACAGATTTGCATGAAGACAAATGAATATTATAATGCTTTGGTAAATATACCTAGTCAGAAAATAGCAGACTTAGCATAAAACACTATTATTCCATTAGTTCACGTTAGCTTCTATCTAAAATCTAATAAAACTGGAGTTTTTAGGATTACCTTGTTGACCTGTTAGCATTCCGATCTACGTGACCCGCAACCGCGACCAGCAAACCAGCGACACAGGTGAGTGTGGCCAGAGAACCTGGGCCTTTAGTAAAGATGTATTCGATAATTTCGACGGTGAAGTTCGAAATCAAAAATTTGTGGGATTTGATTTAAGTCCTAGCTAAGTGACATGTCGCTTGCGACGCCTTATGTCAAATCCCATTCATTTTGTTTTCGAACTTCGCCGTCGAAAATATCGAATGCATCTTGACTAAAGGCCCAGGTTCTCGGCCCATACTCCACCGGTCGCGCGACGCGGGTGCAGGGATTGTTTAGCTCTCCATATAAATTCATACTCAGCAGTGGCTCCGAGACCCTATTTCGGTCTCGGGTCGCGGTCTCACGTCGCGCGTGCAACGTAGTGGTTTTTCTTTAATGTTGTAAAACATTATTTTGTGCTATCTTCAATAGCGTATGCGCTGAAAGATATGGCAATTTTTTACACCTTACGTCACATTATTGAAGTTTTAGCAGGTATCCCTATTATTTTTATAGTAATTTATGTAATAGAAATAATGTAGCATTCTATTGGTATTTTTTTTTTTTAATCGATCCAGTAGTTTTTGTGTAAATCGGAAATAAACATACAAAAATTTTAAAATCTTTATAATTTTTATAATATTAGTATATAATTATAGACATAAAAGTATAAGTTATTACAGATTGTATATAGATAATAACAAATGCAAATAAAATCCTTTTTTTTTCGATTCGTTGAAACTTTTATTAAATTTAATTTAAATAAAATAAAATAAACTTTTCATTCGCTATTTGACATAAGCCCCTAAAGTTTCATTTGCGGGATTGCGGTAATGTCGTTTACGGTCCTCAAAGCGCCTAGTACTTAAATATTGGCCCACTGCACAATCTAGCGGGTATGCTCAAGCTAAGGCGCGTTTCCTGCGCGTGATTTTTTCGAAACATTACGCAAAACATCGAAACATTGGGGCGTGGCTATACACATTTATGTTGGAATACACAATGTTTTTGTCTTCCGAGATGAACGGAACACATTCCCCGCCCGGGTAGAGAGGGGAAGGAATGTTTCAGTTCATATCAACTGTTACACCACTCACATGACCATTAAGCATAGAAATACGGAAGAAATTATTTATCAATCCCAAATCGGTTTTCTATTCGTAACTCCTGATAAATATTAAAATTACGGGTCAGTAAATATGGCCTAACTCGAAATCGGGTCTAAAACGGCCACTTAAGATGTTTCATATATTTTTTTCCATACCAAGATAGTGAAATTGTAAAATGCCTACATGATTCAGCTGATTTCATCATATTAGAAAACATCCATTTTGACAGTTTTGAATCAGACAGATCAATAGAAATGCGTAAAATGGCGCACATAATATGAATTGAATAAATAAATAAATATCTAATATCTATGGACGATTCACACCACGTCAATCTGATCCGGTGGTAAGTTCTCAAAGAACTTTTGTTACGGGTACCAGACAACGGAAATATATTTAATACACAAATTTAATTTCTTTATTATATTATACACATATTTAATACAGATCCATGACCCAGGAACATGGAAAAACTTTTTGTTCCTTCAGCCTAATTCGAACCCGCGACCCCCAGCTTGAGCACCAACACGCTCTACTACTGAGCCACAGAGGTCGACATATATGAAACTCCTAGTGGCCATTTTCTCCTAGATTCTGCATCTGCAATCGCTAAAACTGCGAATGCTTACGTCTTCCTAACGAACTCATGATCTTGTCTACACAAAATGTTTTGTTTCAATCAAAAACATTTTCTATAGCTTGTGACAGCTTGTGTATGAAAACAAATGTTTTTGTTTCATGTTTTCTGTGTAACGTTTCGAAAAAACATGAGCAGTAGTCACTCCTTTAATTGTACACACTAATAATACAATATATATACATTTATAATATATACATTTTATCAGAATGTACTCTTACGTCTAGCGGGTCTGGGATCACAGTCCATTATATTCTTTCGTAATTTCGCGATCCCTGATAATTATACATTTTTGGGTTTTAAAATACAAGAAATATGATCACTGTTTATAAATAAAAGTACGTTCTAATTTTATACTTAATAAAATTATAATAAATTACAAACGTAGTAACTCCATTGAAATAGCAACAGACTCGAGCTAGAATTATTTTGCTTTAGACGTTAAATAATAATAGATATTAATTAATATCGTTCTACGTCGACGCGGTTGTCTTGCTATTGAGCTAAATTTAATTTAATTGACAAAGCTTTAATTAAATGATTTGGATTGTAATTGGAAATTGTAATTAATTGAAATAGCAATAAATATAACTGTTAATAGAAATTGTTTCGTATTTTATGACGTTCATTGAAATATTTCAAATCTAGAGTTGACAGCAATATATGGTAACAAATTTAAACACATTATTTGCCAATTTAACATATTCTTGACAACAATATGTTAAATTGGCCAACATTTAATTGCGTTTTTTTGCAAAAAGCAATAATGCTCGCATTCTTGTTAAGATCACACATCAAAGTACCATAATACGTGCGCTACGTCGCGTATCGTTTCGCCGCTGCGGCGCCCTAGGATTTGTATGTCATTTTTTGCCGCAGTGCCTGTGTTAAACACCGCAGCTATCGCGCAGTGCCTGTGTTGAACACCGCAGCTATCGCGCAGTGCCGGTGTTGAACACCGCAGCAGCTATCGCGCTGTGCCGGTGTTAAGCACCGCAGCTATCGTGCAGTGCCGCTGTTAAACACCGCAGATATCGCGCAGTGCCGGTGTTAAACACCGCAGATATCGCGCTGTGCCTGTGTTGAACACCGCAGCTATCGCGTAGTGCCGGTGTTAAACACCGCAGATATCGCGCAGTGCCGGTGTTAAACACCGCAGATATCGCGCAGTGCCGGTGTTGAGCACCGCAGCTATCACGCAGTGCCTGTGTTGAACAACACAGATATCGCGCAGTGCCTGTGTTGAGCACCGCAGCTATCGCGCAGTGCCTGTGTTGAACACCGCAGCTATCGCGCAGTGCCGGTGTTGAGCACCGCAGCTATCGCGTAGTGCCGGTGTTAAACACCGCAGATATCGCGCAGTGCCGGTGTTAAACACCGCAGATATCGCGCTGTGCCTGTGTTGAACACCGCAGCTATCGCGCAGTGCCGGTGTTGAGCACCGCAGCTATCACGCAGTGCCTGTGTTGAACAACACAGATATCGCGCAGTGCCTGTGTTGAGCACCGCAGCTATCACGCAGTGCTGGTGTTGAGCACAACAGCTATCACGCAGTGCCTGTGTTGAACAACGCAGATCTCGCGCAGTGCCTGTGTTGAGCACCGCAGCTATCGCGCAGTGCCTGTGTTGAACACCGCAGCTATCGCGCAGTCCACATAGAAGTCCACAAAAATCCGGCGACGTCGCACGGTATGATATATAATAACTACTATTTTTATAAAAATAAACCTATATATAACCCGACTACGTAAATTACGAATCTATTGACACCTCATTAATTAAAATCGTACCTGTAGTTTAGGCGCTACGGTGGATAACATACACACATGCGTACATAGAAGCCAGAGAAGGGTAATGATTTTACCCTTCCTTCGTCGGGTAAAAATTAAATACAATACCATTCCAGGCATAAATTTCCTTAACGAACCACGCACGCACGAACGAACTTGTCGACGTGGCCAACAGAGAAACCCGCTTAACGCTTAGGATTAATTTTAAGTACGAGGTAGTGAGCGATATAACTCACTTGCCGTTTCTTCGAGCACTCAGAGTTTATCAAACCCGCAATTCTGTTTTGTTGGAGCCATTTATCCTTATAGTGTTTATATCAAACAATTTGCAAAAATATAACTGATAAAATGAAACAGAGCAATAAAATTAAAAAAAAACTTATAAACAGAAAGAAGAGACAGAAACAAGGCCATCATAACAAATTTTCTACTATACTGAAAACAACAATTTTGTGTAGAAAGTATTTATACAAGAAACCGTAAAAATAAAAATCTACCTGCAGCTATCACGCAGTGCCTGTGTTGAAAATCGCAGCTATCGCGCAGTGCCGGTGTTGAGCACCGCAGCTATCGCGCAGTGCCGGTGTCAAACACCGCAGATATCGCGCAGTGCCTGTGTTGAACACCGCAGCTATCGCGCAGTGCCGGTGTTGAGCGCCGCAGCTATCGCGTAGTGCCGGTGTTAAACACCGCAGATATCGCGCAGTGCCTGTGTTGAACACCGCAGCTATCACGCAGTGCCGGTGTCAAACACCGCAGATATTGCGCAGTACCTGTGTTGAACACCGCAGCTATCGCGCAGTGCCGGTGTTGAGCACCGCAGCTATCACGCAGTGCTGGTGTTGAGCACAACAGCTATCACGCAGTGCCTGTGTTGAACAACGCAGATCTCGCGCAGTGCCTGTGTTGAGCACCGCAGCTATCGCGCAGTGCCTGTGTTGAACACCGCAGCTATCGCGCAGTCCACATAGAAGTCCACAAAAATCCGGCGACGTCGCACGGTATGATATATAATAACTACTATTTTTATAAAAATAAACCTATATATAACCCGACTACGTAAATTACGAATCTATTGACACCTCATTAATTAAAATCGTACCTGTAGTTTAGGCGCTACGGTGGATAACATACACACATGCGTACATAGAAGCCACAGAGAAGGGTAATGATTTTACCCTTCCTTCATCGGGTAAAAATTTAATTACAATATCATTCCAGGCATTTTCCTTAACGAACCACGCACGCACGAACAAACTTGTCGACGTGGCCAACAGAGAAACCCGCTTAACGCTTAGGATTAATTTTAAGTACGAGGTAGTGAGCGATATAACTCGCTTGCCGTTTCCTCGAGCACTCAGAGTTTATCAATTATGAGACATCTTGAAAACCCGCAATTCTGTTTTGTTGGAGCCATTTATCCTTATAGTGTATTATATTAAACAATTTGCAAAAATGTAACTGATAAAATGTAACAGAGCAATACAATAAAAAAAATCTTACAAACAGAAAGTTCTTTCTGTTTGTAAGATTTGACACAGACAGATTTTGAGACAGAAACAAGGCCATCATAACAAATTTTCTACTATACTGAAAACAATAATTTTGTGTAGAAAGTATTTATACAAGAAACCGTATAAATAAAAATCTACCTTTTTTTTTACGGTCTTTCGGCCTTACTGGCGGGGAAAATTTAATAAACCTACAAACCTGTCGCTTATCAATTTATAGTCTGTGTGTGAGTGGGTGAGGACAGTTGAATTCATTAGGATCTCTGCGTGATCGGAATTGATTTATAACCGCTGATTAGTAACCGAACAAAGGAGAAACTCCATACAAAATGTGCTTCGCATGAAAAAATTTCATACATATTTACGTAATTTAATGTTATTTTTTATAGGGGAGTTCAAATAAGTTTAGCAACTTTATTATTAGCAATGACAAGTTATTTCAAAAGACAAAAGCTTTTACGTTTAAAACTAAAGTCATAACTATTGCATGACTTTGGTACCTACAATTATAATATTGAAATTTATTTGAAAAGTTAAAAAAAAAAGAAAAGAGAAACAAGAACGGTGTCCACCATAAATCATTGTGTTTAATCAATGCTATCAAATACTAAGCACTTGTTCAATGCTTCGCTTCTGTTTCTCAAATTCATCATGTGGTGTTCGGATTTTAATAAAAAAATGTATCGCACGTGGTCGTAAATCGTCCGTCGTATTCAGGGGACACATCGATTCCGACCCGACCCGACACAGACAAGAGAATTACGGTGTGAAGTCATTTGCTCAGTAATTTATCTTGTTCAGCTTTTGTGAATTTCCTTTTTTAATTATATGTAAAGGCTTCAATGTGAATCAGTAAATATTTGCAGTGTCAGACACCTCACATCTTCTAGCACTGGAAATTTCCATTCATCAATTTGGGAATTCCCAAACCGGAAAAGATGACGGCACAAATATTCTGCGCTATCGGGGGTCCTGGCGTTTGAGTTAGACCTAAACCTTGGTCTAGTCCTTGATATTGACCCTCCCTGGAAGTTAACTTATGGTCTTCGAACCTCCTACCGTAGAGCAGGGCTCCCACAGCAGTGCTAATATTGTTGACTAGCTGCCCCGACACACGTTGTTCCGTCTTAATTATGTATAAATAACTGCACCTAAACCTACACCCATATCTACACCTACCAACACTACCAACCGGCCCCAGTAGCGGTTTTTGAAGAGAACATTGAGATAAAGCAAACGGGTAAACCGAACGCATCTATAATTATTTGACAGTCAAGTGACAAACTGAACACAATGAACAGTTAGTAGGGGAAAAATCAATCGCCTTATTTAGTATTTTCCCGCAATTATTCCAATGTTTCTCACCGTTTAAGCTTTCTGTGAACTTCCACAATTATTTGAAGGCAAAAATTTGCCAAATCGTTTAAGCTCTTCTCGAGTTTAAGCAGGACATTGGAATTGCAATCCATTTTTAGGGTCCCTTCCCAACGACTTGTATCTTCTTGTGTACTGAATAAAGATCAATTTTGAATCACATTTCTTAAATGCAGCACCTCGTCGTCTATCGACTTATTTTAGTGTGAGCGGACTCTAATAAAATAATAATCATAATATCTACAGACGCTTGACACCACGTCAATCTGGCCCCGTGCTAAGTATCCGAAGAACTTGTGTTACATGTACCAGAAAATGGGAAGTATATTTAATACTTTTATACTATACGTACATTTAAGATTTTTACTACATTATACACAATAAATTTAATACACATCCATAACCCAAGAACGCAGAAAAACTTTTCGTTCCTTCAGCGAGATTCGAAGCCGCGACCCCTGCCAACGCGATGAACCACTGAGCCTCAGAGGTGGTAGGAGGTAAAATATGTGATATAACTGCTGAATTACCCTAACTGCTTTTTAGACAGATAACTAACTAGAAACGTTAAACAGTCGGTGCTAAAACACAACACACATTTATAATTCTACACTTGGTACTAAAGCACGCAGATGTGGTCAGAAAAGCGAAATACCGGGCAGCACTCAAGTGCGGTAAATATTTGCACGAGGCGAGCCGCACAAAGTTGAGTTGCGGGTAGTCGGGAAATGTTCAACTTGAATTTGTGGGATTTTTACGGATTACGTACCTACATATTTTATGTACTCTGATTTATATAGTAAATAGTAACAAAATCTGAAGCAGGTATTTTATGTATGTAGTGCGCGTGAAGTGCGCACTACATATCGCTCATTGAATGCAAAAGGCTCAAAAATCAAAATAGTTGAAAAATCGTTTAATTCCAAAATAGTGATTTAATCACTATTAATTTTCATGTAATTTCTTATTGAATTTATCAACTGTCCTTTATTAATTTTAAGGGTTAGCGCCATATTCTCTTTAGTGCAACTACTACATATTTTGTGAGTTGCGCACATTATATGAATTATATAAATCAAAAACCACACACCACGACCGCTCAGTTTACAAGGTAAGGCGTAGTTTCGTAACATCGCAGAACTCTGTCATCACTGTTTCATTTGTCATCTGAATTCTACGGTAAAATTGACAAAATATGATAACAATAATTAATTGTAAAGGCAGCAGGGGCCTAAACTTGAAACTGGCTTGCAAGAACTTGTTTCAAAAAGTTTAGTAGTGACTAATAAATCTACTGTAATTCATGTACTAATAAATGTACCATACACTGATTGATGCACGACCGCGTGGTGGCGTATCGTGTTTCTTGCTTATAATTTCAACACCTTATACAAAGATCTTAAATACCAAATATTTGACATCAGCAATATTTACTTGATGCAAACATGGCCGGAAAGTACATTGCTTATCAATATATCATCATCATCATAATCATCGTCAGCCCGTAGTCGTCCACTGCTGGACATAAGCCTTCCCCATTTCGCGCCACCATACCCGGTCCTCTGCCTTCCGCATCCAACCGCTTCCCGCCACTCTCTTTAGGTCGTCGGTCCACCTCGCGGGAGGTCGTCCTACGGATTGGGTTGTTCGCGGTCTCCACTCCAATACCATATATCACGTAAATAACAAAGAAGACCCACTATTATATTGAGTATCAACCTTAGATACTGCTCACGAATACAGAGTTATTGAGTATCAACCTTAGATACCTCTCATGAATACAGAGCTATTGAGTATCAACCTTAGATCCTGCTCACCAATAGAGCGTTATTGATTATCGACCTTCGATACTGCTCACCAATACAGATTTATTTCTCGTACACAAAGCTTAGGTCCTAATGTTTGACCAACAATTAATTGTATAACAATTAATGACATATATAATTCACACAAGACAAGATAATTCTTACATTATAAGATCCAATACTTACTTATTTTGGACAGTTGCGTCCTTAGTTCATTTCGATATTCAATTTAAATAACATTTTAATCAATTTTTTAGACATATTTGTCTAAAAACGCATTCAAATATTAAAGATTGAATAAAAACTTACAGAAAATAAGATATTCCATGTTTTTTTGCGATGGTTAGGCCCCCTTGCGCAGACGTGGGTTAAAGTTATCCCTGGGTTAAAATATCATGCCTTCTCTTTCATAAACATGAAGTACGCGAGAGATAACATGATATATAACCCAGATCTGCGCAAGTGGGTCTTAAAGTTTTATTTTTACACATATTTACCATGTTGCCGGTTTGATAGCACGCGCGCGACTGCGTGCCTTGGGGTGCTTACTCGCATTTCAAGCACACATCAGTCATATACATATAATTTTTCGAGCGTTCCTGCTAAATCTACGGATTTCTAGTATCTTTGACCTTATATAATATCTGGCGCTGCGCGCGCTGCAATGTTTTGTGACGTGGTAGTAATTTAATTTCATTGGCACACGTCCAAGAGGGTAAGTACGTAATATGGTGATTGTGTCCTCCGTCAGGGGCCGGAAAAGCAAGATTTACTATCTAGTTTATAAATATTGCAGACAAGTGAGGCTATACGAAATTTTGATGCACTTTAGTGAACATTAATAACTAGGTTTTGCCGTCATGAGGGGAGAATAATGACAAATAATGAAGGATACCTGTATTAGCATAAATTTCGTACATTTTACCACGATACAAAGTATAATAATCCTACTTATATTATAAATGTGAAAGTGATGGGTGGATGGATGGATGGAGGTTTGTTACTCTTTCACGCAAAAACTACTGAATGGAATTCGATACTACTTTTTATAGCCATACAAAACATATGCTTTTTTATCCCGGAAAACTACAGTATTCCCGCGGGATACCCGATAGTATATTTACATGGGCGGCGGCGCGGTAAACAGCTTGTATATAATAATTTAGAGCCAAAAGTACTACCATACCAAATTTCATCAAAATCCGATGAGTAGTTTTTGTGTGATGAAGTCACAAACATCCATCCATACATCCAAATTCCAAACGTTCTCACAAGCAATCACATTTACAATAGTAGTAGGACTATAAAACTAAATTCAAAGCTGTATCAGTCTCACTGCTCTGTATACAAAATAATAAAAGGACATATCATTTTATGGCCTGATTTCCCATTACAAATTATAACGACACTTGTACTTTACAATGCCATAAAATACGATGATGCCATAAACGTAAAAAAACGATAACTGACGTCGATTGTAAAACGTCCTATCAGTGGACATAAAACTTGTTTGAAAAGGGTTGACTAATAAACTGACCCTTATGCGGGGGATAGACTAACGTATAACGGCTATAGATGGTGATTGTGTTCAAGACCTATGGGTAGACGAATCAGCTCGTGGGAATAGTGGCAGCACCAAAGTGAGATCTCCGTCCGAGCCAGGTGGTATGCTCTGTCAGGCTGAAGCCCACGTGTAAGCATTTCAGCTGATGTATACATATAGCGCCGAACTGTGAAAACTTCGATAGCGCGATTCAGAATTGTGGCGCTGATTGGGCCGCCACAAGCTGATGGTAAACGATGATTACTCGCAACAACACCAGAGGAGTTTAAGTCCGTTGGCAGTCTTTTAACTAAAGCGAGGAGCCAGTCCCTCTCGAGTCACCGAGTTATTACTTGCCGGTATATAAAAGCTAAAATTTTCTACAGCTAAGCCCAGACTAAGGCCAAGCCGCACAGTTTTATGTAGAATTAACGCCAACGGGTCAATTCACACCAAGACGAAACGATACGCGACATGGTGCTGCATTTTAAGAAAGCTATGCAAAGTTAAACTTTATTTACTATACATGAAGATAGACGTTTCACTGCAAGAGTGCACAGCTACACAGTACACTGCACAGCGCATGTGCTGCGTATGACTGATGTCATATGAAAAGTGTCTCTTTTTGTCTAGTGTATAAATTTCAATTTTCAATAGGTATCTAAAAAATGCAGCGTCGTGTATTGTTGTGGTGTAAACTGACCCTTACGTACATAACAGCGGTGTTACCTAGTTATTAGCTATAATAATTATATTTACTTGAAATGTTTACTTAAAGGAATAAAATATTGTATATAGGTTTTTTTATATCGACCGTTAAGGAAGAAAGTTGAATAAATTCAATGTCTTATTCTCTAACCAAGAACTTAATGGAATAATTTCACCTCAAGAAGTAAAATAAATTCGAAGAGATTCGAAGTAAGAAATGTTATAAAAACGGTATTTTTACATCCCATTTTAAATTTATTTTAGATACTAAAGTTATATCTATGGACTTTAATGACTAATATAAATTCTTAAATATTATTATAAAAGAAACGAAATAAAAATTTACAAAAAATTGTAACACATCGTAGCACATCTACGAGATTATGTGCTACGTAAAATTGTAGCCCTGCTACGAAGGCACTCTACGAAATTATGCCGTCTTATTTTTGTAGTGGGCTGTGTGGGTATTATCTTCATACTTTTGTTGCTAGTGAAATCATCATCATCAGTAGTAACTTAAGTCACTGATTTATAATCTTCCTCTTCTCTTATAAATATAAAAACGAGTTGTAATTTCAATGTCGCGCTAACTTGGAAACGGCTTATCCGATTTGGTTGCTTTTGGTCTTGAAATAATTATGAAAGATCAGAAAAGGCTTAAAAGGTGAGAAACATTGAAAAAAAGGCGAAGAAAACACAAAAATGACAGTTAAATTGTCCCAGCTTAACCGTTCACTGGGTTGAGGGTTCAATTCGTCACTTGACTGTCAAATATTTACTGACGGTGACCCTGAAATTCTACAGAAACGTTCCTACTTAACCTCAATCAAGATTCCGCGTATTATCCCAATAAATTCCAGAATGCGTGGCAAGCAATCGTCTATTCGTGAATTTATTACGCTATAAAAAGCAACAACTTGGTATATATCCTTTTGTTTGGCTTGTGTAAATGGGGTGATGGAAAGAGAGAGAAAACAAAGTCATAACGAATAGTAATAATATTTTATAATATTCGTCTTTTTATGCTACCATTACTAGATACCTTAAGCCCGAGACGTTCCCTGTAACGATAGAATCGTTACATTTTTACGTTGTTCTACGCTGTAGGCAAATATTTGAAAATAAATATTAAAAACTAGACACATTTTAGTGTTCCGTACCCAAAGGATGCCGTCTTGTACAAAACCTTTCGAGCGCCAGTCAGACATGCACTTGGCCGGTTTTTGTAATAACATTATAAAATGCTGTATATCATAATCCTAGGCCGCTTGTCCAGTCTAGCAAGTAAAACCTTTAATTCTTTTCCCATCCCACGTGGACGTTTTTAATCTGCTTGACTAACGTGCGTGGGTATAAGCATACATAACATATTAAACATATTAAACAAGAACATATTAAACTTTGTTTAAAACCAAAAACAAACATGTAGCATAGCATTTATCCCGTAACAAACAATAACATCATAAAATTTATTTTTAATCAACATGCTACTTAAACAAAATTTCCCGGAGTAAATATCAAAAAGCCGCTGGATAAGTGGGGGATTGGTCTTCTACTAATTTGGCTGAACTCCAACTGGAGAATTGAGGTATAAACTGCGCCTGAACGGTTATCCTATTTGCAAGAGATAATAAACATTCTCATATTCACAGTTTAGCTACATGGAAGTGTAACAGGGCTTTATTTGAAGTTGCATTTTTGGCCAAATTTTTTTTATTCCGTATATTAGTGTGGTAGTGATAAATGTTAAGAAAATCTGTCAAATCTTTGTTGTTTGATTGCTGTTAAGGCTTGTATGATTTAAACTATGGAGCAAAGGCAAGTCACGGGCTAGCTCACACTGAAACGAGACATACCAAACGTGGCGCTAAATGTTTAAAATTGTGATTCAAAATTAAACTTTATTCAGTATACAAGAAGTTTGCGTCCATGCGCGTGCGTTGGTGTGAACCAAAATTATATATAGTCTAAGGACTATAGAATCAGAACTTTTAGTCATAGAAAATTGAGCTTTATCGACTAGGCCATAACGTCTACCAGCCCAGCAGTCACCCATCCTCGTGGTGCCCGCGCGGTTGGGTGATTGTTATTAGTTTGTACACTATGGACAAGTCGATAAAGCTCAATTTGCTATCAATGAAAACAGGCGATTAACCTGCGCTCGCCTCGTCTAACTGGGTAATATCAAATCTAAACGTCGAAGTGAAATTTTTTGTCGAGCTTTTTAAAATGAATTCAAAAAAAAAAAGTTTTTTTTGTATCTTTAGTAATATACATTCTATGTTTTATATATATCTATCTAATATACATTCATATCGATATACGTTCGGCTGTATATTTATTTTTTATCACATTTAAATGTCAAAATTCTAACCTTTCACATAACCTGAAAATAACCACGAATGAGTGTAATTACAATATAAAATATATTGTAAACAATATAAACAAAATAAAACCACTCATTATAGGAAATAATTAGCTTTATTAGCAAAATGAAAAAAACCTATTTTGAGTTTTGGTGCGGGTATTATGGAATGGATGAATTACAAGTATGAAACAAACTTAATTACAAAAATCACAAATATAATATTCTCTTTCGCATCCTGAACAATCAACATGTGCCCACAATTCACAAGATTGGCACTGAATCCAAATTTCGCCCTGTATATATATATATATTATAATAATAATATTATATTATATTTACGTACAGAGAAACAGCTTTCATAGAACCATCCAAATCGATCCAAATTTGAAAATTGTGACGTTCCCTTCAATGGCCCACTAATTTTCCACACAATCGTGGACACACTGTATGCTTGTAGTAGTGCAATAAAATCGAAAGCTATGTAGCTGTTTATCTGTGTTCTTTCTTTAATCTGTGCTCATACCGTGACTTTGAAATCTTAAAATTTACGAAGTTGACAAGTGGCCAGTGACTTGTGACCGCGGGTCTTCGATTGAATACATCTAGGTCCTACATTTTCAAGCACAAGACTATTCGTATTCGTTTAGCACGCAGAATGTAGACCCGTCTTTAATTTGTCTCTTTTGCCATAGCTCATGCATACTTGCAAATACATTTTGTATCTCCCCACATAAATATTCCACTAAAGATGCAAGGATCCTACGTAAATAAATTTCTCATTAAAATTTCAATATTTGCCCATCCCGTTTACTTTTGCGTAAACAAATATGACCTGAAATGCGTAAAATGTTTGATTAATGTGTCGCGTTATTTACGAGAACGTAAATCTACAATAGATTAACGGTTTCCGTAATTAAAAAAATCAATCAACCCTACAGCAATCAGCTTATGAGAAACCATAATTTCACGTTTTCAATAAAACATATTTGGATCAATAAACATATCAATGATTTGCGACGGAAAAACTGTTTTAACGTAGTATACGTTATAATATTCCATGGAGTTTATACTCGTCGGCGTTGCTTTGATGTCTTTGTATTTTTCAGTTTGTTAAAATGCAACGTCTACTTCGAACGTTTCGAACGAGACATTTCACCGAGTGGATATTACCGGGGCGTGTGTGCTATATTGTAGAGCCTTTAAAATTGCAAAAAAATGTATGTATATATTATTAATACGTGATGTTAAGAATTTGAATCGCTTTTAACGGAAATTATTCCAAACAGAGGAGTATGAAATTTGGCCCATTTAAAGTGTTTTGCACTAATATTTTTGATAGTGATGCATACAAAATATATAAAATTAATAAAAATAACATCGTACACACTAAATAAGATAGTTAACTCCCACTATCATACGTTTGACACAATTTTGTCACATGTTTGTCAATCTCTTCAGTTTGTCTTTCTTTGTCAGTCTTTCACTTCAGATTAATAACTATTATTAGCATGGATACCCGGCTATTAGCAGGAAAAGAAGACATAATATTATATCGTTCTTTATTCTCCTATCACATGCTGATCGGGAAGAAAAAGATGTGTAATAATAATTAATTAGTCAATTCATCCCACTTTTGTTGCAGCTTTCCGTACACAAATGACAATTATAGTCTATTAATTTAATATGTTACCTATTTGCATTAAAGCCTAAAGCCCTAATTCGTACGCTGTACTAGAAAAAACACCAAAACTTACAACTAAAATACAAAAACCTATTGACTTTAGTGTTCCTTCCATGTACATTCTTCTTCCAAGGCATTACACACTCGATAGACGACATTTACACTTTTATTGTGTATCTAACGTCACGTCCCTACTAATAATACCGCAATGGAGTGCCGCGTTGCGTAGTTCCGCTGCTGAGCAGTGTGTTATATCTCATACAATTTCATACAAATAATATTTGGCCATGTCGCGTCGCGTAGTTACGCTGCCGCGTAGTGCGGTCCCACCTTAAATATTCTTTTAGAATATCTTCTAACTTCTGGAGCTGACTAAAATAAGAAATCAGTAATTATTCAAAGTAGCTGAAGCTAGTTCTTGACGGGTACACTTTTTACTATGGTCTATGGTAATAGTTACAAATTAGTCCAGGATTAATAAGACGCATTAAACTTACCCCAGACCCCAGAGAGGTGTTGTTATGTGCGTAGCTCCGGCTGCATCAGCAAAGTTATGCATAAACATTAAACAAACATACATAGGACAAAGAATGCTCAGATATGGAATATAAGATCTGAACTACAAGTGTTGGGGCCCGTTTCACAATCTACTGATAAGTGTCAGATAGCTTATTGGCAAGTTTTGTCTTTGTCACTCGCACACAAAGTGAGCAGCGACAAAATTTCCGAATAGGCTATCCGACACTTATCAGAAGACTGTAAATAAGGGTCAGTTCACACCGCGTTTTATTCTCATTATTGATTATAATATAACTCTTATAGAATTGTCCTACAAGATGCCTACCACCGGTTCGGAAACTAGCTCGACGAGAAGAACTGGCGTAAGAAACTCGCACGGGACGAGACGTTGATACGCTAAGCTAAGCGGCGCTGAATTTTTAAGATAGCTATTCAAAATTTGACTTTATTCACTACACAAAAAGATACACGTTTCATATTACATCAGTCATATGCGCTGTGCAGCGCGGTGCAACTTGACATTCGAACTCTTACAATGAAACGTGTGTCTTATTATGTAATGAACAAAGTTCAATTTTGAATAGATATTTAAAAAATGCAGCGCCATGTACCGTTTCTATTCAGCGTCAATTAACCCTAATTCTAACAACCTACCCTAATGAAGTGCTATAAGAAAAATAAATATTCCATTGGTTTTATTTTGATCGGGGGGCGAAATGTAATGAAATAAGGAAAGATACTTGCCCCACACCATATTTCGATGCATTTATAAAGTTTTATGCGCTATTTGAGACAGTGTATCCGATTTTTACAGGTTATAATTTACTCATTATCAAAAATAATTATGCATACAAAAAGGGTTAATAGAAAGGATTGAAAATCTATCTTTGGATGTTACATACATAAAATTAATCTTTATCAGTATAATTATTTTATTAGCTGAAGCTAGTAGCCCTGTAGGGCTTATTCAAAATGTGTGGCAAAAAATACATAAATACCTAGTTTTTACCTAGTTATTACCCGTTTGCCCTGTCTACCCCATCTATGCTCCACGCGAACACCGTAGCATCAGACCACATTACACTACATCACTACCCCCCAAGGAATTAAGCGGAATTCTCGACGCTGCATAACTCTTGAAGGCTATAGTGAATCATAGAATATGACGATTATGGCGGGCCAGACTCGCAAAACGTCGTTAGACAGAAGGTCGATTCTGCTAAATAAATCCTGCAATAATAAAGTTATGATCCACTTCCGATACGATAAAACTGCAAAAAATACTTATAAACTTTAAACCAACGTCTAATCCGTCCTGATTGGTCCAAACTCCAAAAGTTATGTTACGATGTCAAGACGATTTATTTATAATTCAATAAAAGTAAAATGAAAGTGTAATTTAATTATTAGAATTGGATTTCAGATTGCGTGTACTGTACAGTAAATAAATAATATCTGTGAAACTTTAACGTGGGCGAGCCATGCTTCGGTAAGAATGGCCTCTCGACCGGACAAGTACCACGGCCTGACAGAAAACCGACGTGAGGCTTGCGTTGTATTTCGCCGAGTGAGTGAGGTTACCGGAGGCGCAAGGGGTTTGGGGATTTTAAGAAGGAAGAACGCAAGTGTGTAACACCAGAGGAGTTTCAAGTGTAACTCTGGTGTTGCTAATGTCAATGGGCGGCGGTCATCACTTCACCATCACTCGATCCGTTTCCTGATCCATTTCATAAAAAAACTTAAACATTTTAAAAGTGACAGTTCTTATTAAGTCTGCGTAGGTCAAAATTCTAACACCCTAGCTAAAATATTAAATTATTAAAGACTTGAAAGGAACACAAGAAAATCTTCATAGATTCTTCTCACGCCACAAGTTCATAATTAAAACGTATATTCGCAGAAACATCTACTTCCTAAAGATAAGCGACTGGGTCTAAATTACAATACGCGAAAAGTTTGTACAAGGTAATTTTATGTTTTTTTTTTAGAATACAAGTCATCGATACTTAAGGTTGCACTTGTTGGCTGTTGGTGATTTACTCTAAAGTCAAACATTGTGGACCCAAATTTTAGCGTTATATCGATTTTTATTACACTTGTCTAGGTCGGTATGTGCTTATATTTTTTTAATTTTATCAGTTTAGAAGATAAAAGCCTCCAAATATCGGATTTTTTGCGCAACTTTGACCGTAAATAAAAAACAAACGAATAATAAAAGTAAAAAAGCAAATACATATCGACACAGTTTGATTGTTCAGCAATTGAGATAAGTTTACTTTAGACAAAAATATTATGTAGTTTCTTCATAAAACACCAGCTGAGTGTCGATTTGCGTAATTTGAGTACGCCTTTTCTAAAATACTTCACAAAACGGCATAAACGTGTGCACTATAGCTTCTCGTATAAATATAGATTACTATTTTTTGGGTATATTCTTTTTCCCCGATGTAAGGTGAAATAACGAGCATTTTCCCCGCGCGCCACACTGAGTTCGAGCCGTTGACTAGCGCACTCTTAAAATCAGCATTGTCACCGTTTCAACCAGGAGCTGCGGACAAAACCTACGTGGACCTATGACTAATTTAGATTCGAGGGCATTGAAGTGGCATGTATGCATAATATCAACATAAGAAATTGAAACGTATAGGTCAATTAACACCGCGAGGATACGCGACGCGATGCGGCTTTCAAAATTGAAATTCATTCAGTACACAAGAATATACATAGTTTTTGTAACAACGAGTTTGTTTTGTAGGTACTTTGTCAAAGATGTCTGAAAATTAATAAATAAATACACATTTAATTACAAAAGCGGTGCCTTTGACAATGACTTTGATTGACTTGACATTCGAACTCTTTGATTAATATTATATCTAGCAATATCCCGCGAAAAAATACCCACAACCTGCAAGCAAATGTGTGAGTGTACGCGTAAGCATGCGTAAAGCACCCCCCTCCTAATGGTCCAGGAAGTGGACCTGAGAACAAAGTTCGTTAGTCTAAGGTCAATAACAAACTTTGTTCGCAGACCTTCCTATTCTTCTGTGTTACGGGGTACCAGACAATGGAAATATATTTAATACTTTTATTTTATACACATCCATGATCCAGGAACACAGAAAGTTTTTTATTCCTTCGGAGGGATTCGAACCCGCGACTCTCATCTCATCTAATAATAAATACATAGGTATGACAAGCACTCCGTCAGTCAGTTACAATTGAAATGTTTTTATCTGTAGAATAACTGCAATTCTGTCGAACGTCTTTAATCTTCCGCCCTGGGTGTGATTATGTGGGTGGGTGTAAGGCGTAAGCCCGATTAATCTAGATATTAAATTAACCCCAGGCCCTAGAGTACAAATTGAACTTCTCCCACACTTAGATTACATGTCATTTTACATTAGAATTTTGGCCGATACCTAAGAGAAAAGGTATCAGCGGCGAAAGCTGGTTCTCCTTCCTAGGGAAAAAAGGCAGTGGTCAGTGAAGCTGATAGGATTGGAGTTATAGGAACCCCACGCCACTGAAAAATATACCTATAAAAGCTTAAAAAACGAGCAAGCGGATCGCCTGATGATAAGCGCTTGCCGTCGCTAACGGACACAGGTCTACAAGACGAGAGGAGTTGAAGCTGTTACAAATGTGTTGCTGGTCTTTCGAACCCCCATTTGAAGTCATTCGGCAAAACACAACGCAAGCGGTATAATATCACAATTTGCTGGTTTCCTCAATTATTATCTGTAGGGTCATGGCATGCTGTCGACCAAGCCCATTCGTGCTGAAGCATGTCTCTTCCGTGGTAAAAATCTAGCACCTACTAGTACGGATAATCTATCTATAAAATTATCTAGTTCTGATAAACTAGTCTAGCCAAAGCCACGATCAAACAAGTGCCACACCCAATCAATCATCTCCTAAGCCGTATTGGTGAACGTGTACACTATTCAATTTAATTGAATATATCCGATCGCCGACGCGATTTGTTTTCGGGGGTCGAACTAGTGGACTAGGGCTACCGGCTAATTAATAAAGCCTTTATAAGTGCGCAATAATATAGCACTAATATAAAACAATAGTAGGTACGATAAAGTTAAAAAGCTTATAAGGCCTTATGATGCGTGAAATTATGAATTTATACAGAATTCTCTGGGCGAAACAACCAGTAATATCTATTTAAATACTGTTGCACCTAGGATAGGGGGTTTTAATAAATAATACAATATTATACAGATAAGTTATCAATCCTTAACAGCTTACACCGCGGGAGAGTTATGCTTTGGCACGTTTGGATCGACTGAAAAGTTACCACGACCACCTGAAACCAAAAAAACAGTAAACAATAACAATAACAATTGCAGTATTTTCTAGATCTTATATTAAAAAAAAACGGTATTTCAAAACATTTAAATTAAAAAAAAACATACCTGTAAATATCTCAACACTACTATAAAATTATTATCTTCATTCAAAATCAATTTTGTTATCCGCTAAAACATCGCATACTTTTCAATATATTTTATGCGAACTAAGCCACATTATGTGTAACGTAAAAACTTCTGGTGGCTTATCGTAATCCGTAAATTCACGTCACATCGATTTGTCGTTGTCTCACTAATGACCTTTATCTACAAAGCCATAATGGCTTTTTGAGCAAAAATATTTAGAAAGTTTTTCTTTTACATAATATTAATATTGAATTATAATAATATTTTGTATTTGGCTTCTCTTAACTCTTAACATAACACTATGTTTTACCAGATAACATAATATAAGTATGTCGTTCAGAATAAAACAAAAGCCTATATTTTTACCCCAGAGTCTAAGTTAAATAAACAAAACTTAAAATTTTGAGTGACTTGTTAACCCTAGATCTATCATAGTTTGCATTATGACGAAAGATCAGTGAAGGGCATATGGTACCGAACACTACAAAATGAACAATGGAAATCACCGTGGTTTGCTGATGTTAATTTGAATATAAATATGTTAATAATTGCATTTAGACTTCGTTCTGGACACATTCCCCTGAATAAATTTGGACATTTGATGAGAAAAGTAGCATCTTCTCTTTGTTCGGAATGTGGAATGATGGAAGACGTTTTTGGAATGTGTCCGTAACGAAGACATTAGATTTTAGGCTGTGAGAAAAATTGAAGATTGTATGAATATTGGAACTTGTAATAGTACGAGATCCGGCTGCAGGATTAGTGCGTTCATCGGTTTTTTTGCTGAAAACCAAATTGTTATGTATATTTATAATTAGGAGAATATATTATATTTACCAGGTTGCCTATTAAAATTTGGCCGCCAGTATTTTGAATTGATTTTTGGGAAAAAATTTCGTTCACTTGTTTTTTAAATAAAATAACATCTACATCACGGCAATTTATATGAAGATTCAAAAAAATCACGGTTGCCGTTGCGCACCTGGCCGCACCTCTTCGCAGCCAGGTGTAAACAGATATGATTTCGATACATTTATACGTTCATAATGTTAATTTATTAATCATATATCAAATTAAGCTAATTTTTTTCTATTTACTATCATATATGGTTGCATAATTAAATTCACCCGCAAATAAGGGTTGCTGTCTCTTAAAAATTATAAATATTTGAGGTAGAGTGAAAGAGAGTTAGCGCGTTAGTTAGTTAGCGTTTTTCAACAAAGGAAAACTTCGGCCCTTGAATCTATTTATGAAGCACCTAAAAATTCTAGCTCTCAATCGATGTAAAATAGATTATCATTAGTGATGTACTAACTACATCACTAACTAAGTACTAAACTTAGTTATATTATAATTGTAATTATTGTAATCGTTGGTCTAATGCAGTGGCATATATACAGAGATTAGCCGGAACAAACACACAGACTGACAGACGAACAGAAAAATGTTAACAATTTATATTTTATTATAAGTACCGATCATACTTTTAAATGCATTAAGTGAAAATTCGAAATTACAAACAGACACTTCAATTTTGTTTATCTGTATAGATATAATATATTATATTATATAAAACAAATAGTTGAACTAAGTATATATAGTGCGCGCGGAACTAGCGTCTTAGGTAGGGATAGGTGTGAGGGGGCGGGTTGCTTGCTGCTCGCAGTGTTGCCGCCGCGAAGTCCGGCTTCGTACTGAGTAATAACATCAAGCGCTCGGCTAGCTAGTCACAATATGTAACAGTCATGACAGTCACAATATGTAATTGCAAAATTCTACATTATTGTCAAGGTGATAAGGTCGTTTTTTGTATCATTCTTAATAGTCGTTATTACATTGTGATTTCGAGTGGCAAAAAGTGTCGTGCCTAATCAATCCGCCTAGCTTCCATACAATTCGCAACGCGCCATAAGGAACTACGTTCCAATATAAATATTATAGTCAGGAAGTATTTTGTCAAGCAGTAAGCGAGTTCATGATAATGAGTAAGAAGCATTTCGATCACTCCAGCTTTTACCTAAAACAACCCATCATAATCTCTCTGTTGTTAACGCTAAGCTACATTTTTGCATGGGGGGTGAAGTCATTACGTGAGTAGTGCACTACATTTACGTTATGGCGGACAAATTAGCGCCACGATCATGAATCGCGCTATCGTAGTTTTCATAGTTCGGCGCTATATTATGTAAGGTTCGGTAAAATCAATTACGGATATATTTGGCATATTATGATCTACTGCTTGTGTATAGTCGTTAAACATGAAAAATAATTATCATACTCAAAAAAAATCTTCCTTTATATGGGCTAGTTTGCGTTAAGCGGATGTATGGTATCAGATGATAATTTTTTTTGACTATGACAATTTATTTTTGCCTAAACGTCGTCATAATAAGCAGTAGATCGTTTACCCAAAATA
The DNA here is from genome assembly GCA_963565745.1 of Phengaris arion. Classification (NCBI taxonomy): domain Eukaryota; kingdom Metazoa; phylum Arthropoda; class Insecta; order Lepidoptera; family Lycaenidae; genus Phengaris; species Phengaris arion. Next base: position 12,395,250 of record OY751444.1, read on the forward strand.
TCTGTAATTGATTTACTATACCTTATATACAACATCTGAAAACTACTACAGTGAGCTACGGCCTGAACGAGCATACCACCTCACTCGGTCGGCGATATCCCTTTAGAGAAAGTTCTACTATTCCCACATTGGTGACCCCGACGTGATTTTTCTGACAACCCTTTGATCATCGTCATTACTTCAGACATCTTAATGTTTTTCGGGAATCATCGTTTTTCATACATCGTGTGTCGTTTCCATAGAAAAACGATGCTTGTCGAGGGACATTAAGAAAGTGTATTCGTTTAGGAGCTAAGATGCAACAGGCAAACTTTGTGTCGTGCGTTGAAATCATTACCTATATACCATGTAAATTAAATACTTCTACTTAACGTGTTAAACTACCGTTACCCGGGAAATCCAGTGGCGTATTAATAATTTTAATTATAAAACTAAACGAGGCAATCATAGGAATCACTTACCCGAAACCTTTTATCCTTCCCATTTTTCCCGGAATTGTATGGATCTTTTTCTCATTTACGCTGTGCGCTGTCTTTATGGCCATATAAGGACATATTAAGCTATGAGACTTTCCCGGCTTAGTGCCCTACTTGAGATCTTATAAAATGTAATGCTTTTGCATTACATTTTAATGTCACATGTTTAGTGTCACCTGAAATAATGAAAATTTTCTGTGCAAGAGTTGAATTATTATTAAATTATTTTTAATTATTATTTAATTATTTTTGAGTAGGTATGTACGGAAACTGAAAATATAAAGTAGTGTTGAAAATATAAAGTACCTCTATTTGTTGTATGTGTAAAGTGTGCGAAACTGTCAAAACTTGGTATAAAGAAAATTTTCACACACTTGCCCAAGCCATGATTTATACGAAATTTGGTATAAAGAATGCCAACGTTTTTGCGGACGTCATAGTATTAATAATAATATCTATGACTGCTTTCACACCAAGTCAATCTGGTGCCGTGGTAAGTTCTCGAAGAACTTGTGTTACGGGTACCAGACAACGGAAATATATTTAGTACTTTTAATAATATACTTATATTTAAGATTGTTATTATATAACTAGCTGACCCGGCAAAGTTGTTTTGCCATTGTGTGTATTTTTTTAAGCATCATCATATAAAATAAAAAAAATCGACGAAAAAAAAAAAAACCCTCATCACCTTATTATAGGGATTGAAAAAATAGATTACGACCGATTCTCAGACCTACCGAATATGCAAAAAAATCGTTTCGAAGGTGTGTCCCGTAACACTATGTGACTATGACACGAGAATTTTACACATATTTAATATACATCCATGACCCAGGCACACAGAAAAACTTTTTGTTCCTTCGGCGGGATTCGAACCCGCGACACCCGGCTTGAGCACCAACGCGCTCAACCACTGAGACACAGAGGTCGTCAAAGGTCGTATTGGAGATCTCTGAATGTGATAATAAGTTACAATTGTTGATATGGAACTCAGCATAGATTAAACCAAGTTCCATAAATTACTCAACCTGAACTATCAGTTCTGTAACTGAAGTTGCCCTTATGTATCCTCTGATAATAAACTGTATGTTTAAATCATTTGCGGTTTAGAGATAGGCGAATGAACTTTGGACAAAAGATAATATTATTAGACGCAATATTATCCGGTATCATGTGGGTAGCGAAAAAAGTGATTTTGGTAACTGACCCTGGTTGGCCACCTCGTTCCACTTATAGGCACTTTTTGGTGACTCAAAACCTTTTGAAACTTTTACCCAAAAGTCAAAAACTTTTACCTCTTTTTATACCGAAAATAAGAGAAGTAGGAACACGAGCACTGGTCCATAGCCTATTTAAAGTTACTTCAGACAGGAAATATTAAGCTTGCATGAATTGATACACATTAGAATCATACATTTGGCCAAATGATAATTACAAAGTTTACAGAAAAGTATTGTATTGTAAAAGTATTGTAAGTATTAAAGACTAGGTATTGCCCGCGACCCACCTAAATAAAGTATCCCACAATAAGACTGTATATTTTAAAAATAAAAGTAACCTATGTAAACTACTACCATACGAAATTTCATCAAAATCAGTTTTTGTACTTTTTGCGTGAAAGAGTCACAAATTTCATCCATACACTCTTACAAACTTTGACACTTCTAGTAGTGGGATATTACCAAGACCAAAGTATTTTGGTCCTTTGAATAACGTTTAGTGATACTGATTGGCTTATCTGCGAGACGCTGTTTCAACCTGAACCTTGATTCTCGTACTTAAAGTAGACTTTCATTAAAATTCGATTGTATTTTAAGTGAAGCTACTTGTTATCGTAAACTGATTTCGTAACGTTAGGACCGATCAGGAGGCGTTAGACGCTGCTTTAACGTTTACGAGAATACCGGTTTGACAGTTTTAGAGTGTCGAGAGTCGAGACTTGATTGTAATCGTATCATTGCCGGTTTTATTTTGCAGAATCGACCCTCAGGTTTTCATGTTATTCTGTTTGCGTTCGTTCACTTCAATATTTCGTTAAACAATTTCCATGTCGCACTGCACTAAGTAGGTGTTGCATAAATTATGGTAACATAAACGCTAATTACCCGAGAGGTGTAATGGCACGTTATTGATCCCCGGATAACTGATCTTGTGAGCTTCACCGAGCAGATACTGTATCAAATGACGAACATTAAATAGCTGATTAATACCCACTATTGCTGGCTACTGGACAGATTATAGCCCAAATTATCATATGCTTCTAAATTAATTGACCCCTAAGATATGTCTTTGTTATTCTGCCAAGCAGAAACCGTGACAGTATGTGATTAAGTTATAATATACATTAGACATATATTATAATAGACATGAGAACAAGGTCGTAAGGCTTTTCGAAACAGACATAGAAGTATGGGGTGTTAATATAAAATAGAAAAAAATTTATGCAGCAGACATAAACACGAATTACTTATTGTAATTCAAGCCTAAAACATATTTTTTTAATATTCGTAAAATACAGAAAAAAAACTATTACGGCACGAAGTTACATAATTCAATAACTCCCCTCTGTTTTTGTCGAAGGTTAAAAATAGAGTCACAGGAGACTATTTTGTATATCACCAAACAGAAGGCCTTAAAGTTCAGGAAATATGTTTGTGAAATCACATTCTTATGCAAACTTCTGCCTCGTGCAGTAGAACGAAATATTGGATTTTGCAAGCAGTCGTTATTATTTTCTATAGAATCCCACGTTCAATATTCATCGGAATCTTTTGTTTCGACTATCGGCATGGCCCAGAGCGTTACAGATTTTTTATTCAATATGTTACATTGGTATTATAAAATTTGTTAAGGGGCCCATACATGGTCCGGTCTGCCTTCAGTTCGGCCTGAACGGATGCAAAATCGTGTCGTGTGTGTGCTCGAATCCGTTCAGGACGAACTGACGTCAGTTGGGTCGGATGCGATTTTTGGCCCCTTTATGGGCTCGAATCCGTTCAGGCGTCAGTTCTAACTGAAACGATCGGCCTCTCGTCTGTGGCTGCCTCATAGATCCACCGAACTGTAAAATATTAACTATTCAAAAAATATATTTTATTTATGTCGTGTTTTAACGTAGTCCTATAGACATGTTAACAATCGTTTTGTTAATAATAATAGCTCCCAACACCGGTTTCGGTGACGGTGGCCGATTTCATTGAAACCAGACCAGGCCAGTCAGGCCAGGTACGCAGGAGTTATTTTTTAAAGTGCCCGAGTGTGTGCGCAGAACACAAGATCACTCTCTCTCTTCCTTTACTCTCGAAACCTAGTAGGATGGATAACCGACACAACTGGCGAGGGTCAGGCGCAGGTCCAACTTTTTACATGCCCATCCGAAGCATGGATCATCTTTCTTGTCAGATACATTGATTTCCCTAACCAAACTTGGAAAAAAACATTTTTTGTTCTTCCAACGCGGGAATCAGACCTATGACCTCCGACTCGAGATCCAATCTCTAAATTACTGGACCACGGAGGCTGTACGTTAATAACATCCACTTTAAATAACAAACATTCTGTTCACTCACATTTTTGATTGATTTATTGATTACGTCAGTATAAACCTAGATCATAGTGACCTTAGACTTACCAGTAGGTCCATTTTATTGTTTCAAAGTCTAAAAAGTTTATTTATTTTCCTTATCAACAAATCTTAATTAACTTTGAAAACAAATTGCAGAAGGCAAAGGCTTTCTTGTTAATTTTTAGGAACGTGATATGATTGCCAAGGAAGGTACGGAAAAAACTATTCGTTCGGCTAATTGCCTTAACGCTGACTGGAGCTGAAGAGACGTGATGAGAATTTAAGATAGTAATGGATTTGAAGTCGATAAAGACAGGAACACCAACAATTCCTAAGAAAACAGTAGTGTATTTGTTTGAAAACGGAATGTCAGCGATTAAGGTAGATCAAGAGTTAAATTAAAAATTATATATTTGCAAGCAACAAAATATAGCAAAAAAGTATAAAGAGATAAATAATAAACAATCGTAGCTCTTAAATTCTATTGAATAAAATATACTAAGTTAATAACATACAGGTACATTCATATATTTGTTCCTCCACGTTACACAAATTGACAGGAGTTTCAATTCTGTTCAAATCAGTCTTTAAGATTTTTCTCATTACATTCATTTTCTCTACATCTGATCTCTTGCTTTCTTTTTTTAGATTGCGTCAACTTATTTCTTTTCGTATTATTTGGACTCCGTAATACTACAAGGAACCCTTATAATTTTGCTATGTCCGTTCGTCCGTCTGTGTGGCTGACTGTCTGTCCGCCCTTCAAATTCATATTCAAATTCATTATGAATATAAATTGATAAAATTTGGTATAGTTATAGATTTCAATAATTTTATATTTTGGGGTTGGCACTCCATACATATTTATATGAGGCGAGGATAATATTTTTTTTCATTCTACTCCATCATATGGGGTATCGGCAAATATATTTTTTAAATGAAAGTGAGGTTTCATAAATGACTTTCTATTATTGAGCAATCGGCCTCCAATGTGGTTTAGAAGTTTTCCCCTGGAATTTCTAAACTATAAGAGGTAGAAACTTGTAACTTTCAATGTTGATAAGTTATGCTTTCGTTCAAAATTATTTATCCTAATTATTTTTCCTAAGAGTACCTAAGAGTACTTAGGTACTCTTAGGAAAAATAATTTTGAACGAAAATTGACAATCATTTAAAAAAAAAAACTATTGCGCGTTGATACTTATGGAACCTTCGTTAGACATATCTTGACATGCTCTTGGTTAGGTTATTCTTTCTCATTTAAATATTTGATTCTATTCATTCTGAGTAAGATTCAATCTTCCTTGGGTACACAATTATCTAGTAACTTAACTTCAACATCATAAATTGAGAGCTAATTATCACCAGCGCCATTATTCACTTTATTTGGATCCGGTAGAAAGTAAATAACGCAAGAGACACCTGCAAACAAAGATAATAATATTAGAATATACATTGTATACTTTGCACAACGTTCGTTAGTTTTGACAGTAATAATAACCGTATAAAGTCGGGCATAATATTATTAAAGTACTATCAGGGAATCTAATTCATTAACAGGTAGACCGTTATCATATTTTGTTCGTATTATGATATGTCATCATTATAATAGAAATAAATTATGAGAACATTCTTCCTGCTTATGAATTAAATGCCCAGATAGTACATGGTATAAAATTTATTTATGCTACGTAGAAAAACACCAATGGGTATTTTTCTAAAAAATAATCCTTAAATATAAACTCTGGTGATGCATTAGGTTACCTGAGATAAGTATGATTTATACCTGGTATTTAATTGTTAATAGCTCTAGTTTTCACTACACAAAAATATCATAACCTAACCCTCATTGCTCCCTAAAGTAATAAACAGACCAATTAAAATTTCATAGAAATAAAGTTGCAATTCTATCTTCTTAATACTAAACAAGTCGTTTTTGAATATTTCTTCATATTTTATTGAATGTTTAATGGTACTACCAAAAGCTAAGATTCTTCTAATTTAGGTTACTAAGAATCAAGAATTCTAAATTCAAGGTAAACCTAGTATTATAAGAATAATATAATATACTGTAAATACTTACATATACAAACAATTGACAATGACAAAAATGGCGCCATACATCCAACTCGTAATAACACTGGAAATAATATACTTCCTATTAACGATCCTAAGCGACCGACCATCATAAACATAGAGGTTGAGAGTGCCCTGGAAAATAAAATAAGTTAACTTGATTCAGAGCTGACCAAAGGATATACTGTTAAACAGAATGACATACAGAATTCAGTTATAAATGCCTCAATTTTAAAAGTCAAAACAGATAAGGAGAATTTTCTATTAACTAAAAGTACAATAGGATTCAGATATAATAAAAATATAACTAACCTTACAGTCGTTGGAAATACTCTAATCAGAACATTCTGCAGCAAACTCAAAAAGGTTTGCATCAAGGCACAGGTAGTTGAAATTAGGAATGCAATCTGTATAGAAGTATTTGCCCAATATATTGAGAAAGAGCATGCGCAAGCTGCCATAAGAGTAATAAACATCAGCACCTTCTGTCCCAATCGGTCAATAACACAAGCACTGATACAAACGAAGATTAAAAATATAACTCCCATAAGAATTCCATTTAAGTATGTTTCAGGACCACTAATTTTCTGAAAATAATAATAATTATGATACCTATTTGTAATTGATATGATAGAAACCTCATTTTGTAAATAAATAGCTGTGATTAAATACAGAAAGTAACTGTTTAGTTAAAATTGTGTATGAAGTTAAATTAACAGAATATATAAATGCTTAAATAAACAATGTTGATAATCTTTTTCGTTTCCTAAAGTCCGTTACTTTGTTATAATTCTGTTTTATTGTATGCATAAATTTTGCGTTACTACTAATATTAAGTCATATTGTAACAAACCCTTACCGGAATACAGATTGTGGGTTCTGTAATATTATCAGAAATTGATCGCACGTCTATCGAGTCTGCTTTATAATTGTTGACCATGTAACAAAAATCTGCTGAATCGTTATGTTCTCTGTGATAGTCTTCAACAATTGTTGAAAGTTGAGGAAACCACAATCTTAGAGACGTGTAACTGTAAATTAGAATACGAGAATTAATCGATTTTATATAGAAATCGATGACAATCACATCAAATAATTATTTTCTAGATATTTTTACTTACTTCCAAAAACATACAAAACCTATCAGAGTGAACAAAATCAGTCTGCACAGTAATGGTTGTCGATATAGTTCCTTTATGTCATGGGTTGCATGTACTAGTTGTTCTTTCAGACTTCTTCTCACTGTTTCATTGTAAGTATTTTTATGGTTCAATGATTTTATCTGAAAAATTATAAATTGATTTTAAAAGTTCACTTTGTGTTTGTTTAAAACCCTTTTTACACAACTACGTCGAAGCCAAAGGGAAGGGTAATGATTTTGGCAGTCTATGTATGTATGTTTGTTCGACTGTAGCACCTAAGCTACTGATCCGATTTTAATAAATGAGGTGGTAATACATTCATAATAATGGTCTGAGTAACACCTGAGGCTAAATACATAATTTCATAATTTGCGTAGTCGGGTTATAGTTTTTAACTTTTGATTATTAGAATTATTGTATTAACACCTTAGATATTATAATCATTGTAAAGTTGTAAAATTAGTCAATTTTATCATAATATAATAAGACGTATTATAATAATAGCAATTAGATATTTTCATGCCCTTACCGGAAAAGTGTCTTCATCCATTCCAGTGTTTTGTTTGTAAATTTTTTTTAACACAGCCAACGCTTCATTTTCTTGTCCATGGGTTAGCAGATATTTTGGACTCTCAGGAAGAATGTAAAACAATATGGCCGCCATTAGACTCCATATCGAACATGTATATAAATAAACATTCCAAGCGTGTAATTCTGTAAAACAATATTGTATTGTAATGTAATGCCTCAAGGGAATATACTCGGGCCTAAATTGTTTGATTCATAATATATTTTCGGTTAATAACTCTTTAATTTATTTAGTAACGAAAAACAAGTAAACATCTAAAAAAAGTTTATCCACTGTATAAATATTTTTATTAGTCATGGGTTACATGTTTACTTGTTTACGTTACTAAATAAACAAATAATATGATGAGCTCTTAATGGACCAAAATAGTTAGTGGTAAATGGTAATTAATAAACTAAAACATCTTCCCTAAGGCCTCCCCCACATTAGGCGTGCGCGTTCCTCGGGCGTGTCAGCGATGTGTGCGCGCCGCGAGCGCGCTGCGCGTCACCGATGCGGGCGCTGCTCGCGACACTTACACGCCCGAGGAACGCGAATGCCTAATGTGAGTTCAGCATAAGTATAAGCACGTACCAAAGTAACCCCTCCATATGACGATGTCAATTTGGAGGGGCAACATTGCCCATGACATTAGAGCCGCTACTATTAATGACAGTGAGACGAAACAAGCATTCATCAGGACTATTCGGTCTCTTATCTTCATACTAGTCATCTCTGTTAACATCGGCGTTACAGCGGTGATACAAAAACTCAATCTGAAACACAAGAAAAATTAATAACAAAAATTTAGTATTTAATTACAAATTTTAATTTTAAAAATTGTGTAGAGATCGCGTCCCTAAGTCCACCATCAAAAGTAAATGTTTTACTTTTTTATTTTGTGTCAAATCAAAAAAACAGTATAACGTGCTAAAACGATTAAGGAAGAAATCCCGAGGAAACCTGAGTATCTGAGAAGACTAACTATATTCGATGGTAAATTCTACCAACCCGCAGTAGGCTATCGTGATGAACTATAACAGTATAATCCGGCAAATATTGAGGAGAGATGTGTATTTTTACTAGGCGCAGCTTCCTAAAAAGTATCGATTTTATTAGATATTAATTTTATTTTTGTAAGTTGCTTACCATGAATGTTTATAATAGATGTATAAATACTTCACTACATACCTACCTATTATGATGCAGAATAGCTGCCACAACTGAAGACCAATGTATCTGACTGTACCTTACAATAAAACTAGATTGTCCAAATGACTGGTAATATATGAAAGAATATAAAGGTAACGACACGCCGACTTTTATCAAAATAAGGGTTGCAAGATGAAAAGGTGGCCAGATGGTAAGGAGCCGAATTAAAATGAGACACTTTTGATGTGTGCAGGCCATAACTTTAACATTAAAACATTAAAACACAAAATATTCAATTGCTTGTAGCTCGGGGGTGTGAGGGTTAGGTTAGGTGGGGGTGTTCTGTCTACGAAATTAAACCTATTAACTGCTGTTAAAATCCCTTAACTTCGAGACGGCAAACTGTATACACCAATTTATCATGACTCTAATTGCATACTTCCAGATGAGAAGGCAAATACTCTTATAAATAAATAATTATGATTATCTCACCTAAATAAAACATGTTGAGCATATAAATTTACGTTTATACTTACGGTATTCCTTGTATAAGTTTAACGATAACCAACATCCAATAGTTTTGAGAAGATCCCTCCATTATTGTTAGCACAAACAATGCGAAGTTTCCGCCTACTAAAAATATCCGTCTTCCGAACACGTCTAATACAAAACCGGTAAATAATGATGCACCAACTTGACCTGGAAGTTAAAAATGCAAGTCAGAAAAGATATATTTTAATTAAATTAAAATAATATTTCATTCACAGTTGGCATAAAATTGAGATACATTGTGTTTTATTCACAGTAGCTACAATTTATGCATTTTCGCCATTTCAAACTGTAAAGTCGTCGTATGAGAATTCATATTATATATTTCACGTTAGTGTCTGTCCTAGAGGTACACTACTAATTTAAAAAGTTTTATAAGTCCTTGGTAATGATTTTAGACCTGAAAATTTTATAGGTTCCTACCGAAAACGATGACATAGAATTACCAAGGAAACTCGATAAAAAATTAAGCAATAAAACTCGATAAAACTTACCAAAAAAAGGAATAGCATTAAGTAGCCCCTTCTGCATTATGTCCATCTTCAGATCGCATTCTGCTATAGGCAGTATATAAGCTGAAGTAGTCGTTATGATCATAGCAGCAAACCCCGTACATAATGTAGCAGCTAGCAGAACTAAATTAAATTTTCCAAATCCACACACAACTAATGCCTCTTCTAATATTTCCATAGAATCTTTTGTTTTCGTCTCATCTGTAAACATTATAGAGATAAATGATAAGATTTATTTGATTAACAATCGTTTTAATTTCGTTCGTATCTATTTTAGATTATTAGTATAAGAAATTTAACTATTCTGTCCGCCTCCCTATATTCCACGCGTTTCATTGGCAAAGCTATGTCGCACCAACGTAAACTTCGCCCGAGTCACGTAAAGGCGCTAGCTACTCCAGACGTAGACGCGCGAATGCGCGCGCCAACGCGTGTCGGCGCAGTATATTTAAGAAATATTCAGCAATTATTACTTGATAAATTAAATATTAAATGTTATGTGTAGTTTTGTAATTGGTGCATTTCAAAATTACAACAAAGTTGGAATATTTTTACATAACTACTGTAAAAAGCATATGTTCTTACATCATATACAAAAACATTAATTAAAGTAAGAATGAACTTAAACGCTCAAATTTCGGAGATATTAGCAAAATTGTTCTTGCGACCTATGTAATTCATACATCATTAGGAACGCGTGACGGACGGTTCTGTATGGAGTTTTCACGAGATTTTCGTAATTCTTTATTACAAATCGCTATGCCTTCGAAAATATTGATTTTTAAAACATTATTTCTTCTGAGAACTTTCTCATATTTTAGAGTACTACTCATTTAAATAACACATAAGAAATCAGTCAACAAGCCTATAATCACAGCTTGCTAGTGAGCACACTGCCTAATGAGAAGCAATTGCTAAAGTTTACAAACTCCTTAATAAGATAACACCATTTCCGAAGTGGCTTATCCACAAATCGGCTTAAAAACTTTGACCTAAGCCAAGTACAAGGTAATTTATTAGTATATTAATAACTGTTATTAGATAGTTATAGCGTATAAAATATTCTTAATTTTCACACACGAAAGAAAATAACACTTGACTATATTAACAGTGTATGTGTGTGTCATATGTATAAACTGGAGTGAATAAAAAACTACACCTACAACCTATCCCACCATCTACACCTACAACTATAGCCTACACCTCCAACTACATCTACATCTGTTTCTACACCTACCAACCTGCCTACCTATCGGCTACATAATATATAATTTCACACCTACAATTAAAATTTACACACCTACAATTTCAACACCAAAAACTGTTTTGCAGTCCATACAAACAGATAAACTGCACCAAAACTAAACGCACCTATAAATATTTGACCTGAGTATCTGACAGTCATGAGTCAAGTGACGCTGGAGACCCGGAATTTATGCTACGAACAGTTAGTATGGAAAAATTTACTTGTGGTTTTATAATATTTTCCTGCCTATTTTTCTAACATTTCTTGTCGTTTAATCTTTCAGAATTATTTCGAGATCAAAATTAGCCAAATTGATTTAACCGTTCTCGAATTTTAGCGAGACATTGAAACCGCAATCCATTTTCTAACCGACCCCCAAAAAAGGACGCGGTTATTATATATAAGGTTTGGTAAAATCAACTATGGATATCTTGGGTAACTGATCTACAGCTCATATAAAGACGCTTAGGCAAAAAATATATTGTCAAACTCAAAGTAAAAAAATCACCCATGTATAGGTGAATCTGCGCTCAACGCACTCGACCATAATATAATGGAAGATATTTTTTTTTCGAGTACGACAATTATTTTTCCGCCTAAGCGTCTATACACAAGCTGTAGATCATATGCCCAAAATATCCGTAACTGGTTTTTATCGAACCTTATATTGGAAGAATATAACCAGGATAACGGAAATGGCTTTAACATTTTCCATGAAATTTTGTGGATATGCAGGGTGTTTTGGGGTTAATTTTTTTCCGTATTTACTACAGTGACTAATAAGTAGTCTGCGGTACTACTACAACTCTCACGTGTACTTACTACTACTACTAAGTTAATGTCGTTGTTTTCAATTAATCAAAACACTTTCATTATACATAGTTTAGTAGTATGTAAGTTTTTTTTTTTTGTGCCTATTAATAACCAAAACGTCTGCGTCTGTTATTGCAGATAAAAATGCTTACATGGATGATAAAGTCCGCAAGTAAAACAATGATATTGTAATTTTTATTACTTATATACCTAACATTAAGTAACCGGAATATAAAGATTTTCATTTTCATTGGATAAAACGAAAGCTAAATAAATATTTACTTAGCTTTCGTTTTACAAACCAGAAGCAAGCTTAAAATTATTAGATTATTTCTTATAATTAATATATATATATATTATCCAATAGCTTTGTATAATAATTATACATTTATCATAATAATAATAATAATAATCATATTTTAATAATCACTTCCGAAACGTATTACCTAATAATATACTACCTCGAATATTATAATTCATACTGAAATATTTATCTAAAATGTCTCTAATATTTACTTAAATACCAAAATTATCATTTATAAAAATTATAAACTGTGAGTAACCATACTAGTCCTTAAAAAATTAACGATTTCAAATAATGATAAAAAAAATACCTTTTGTCTGGGCCATTCCACTCTCCGAAGACATTGTTTATTTTAATAAATAACATATAAATATTGAACCTTTTCGCACAAGACTAAGTCTGCTGTCTGTCCTCACTACTATCACGTTATTGTTCTTTACTTTATAAATACAGTTTTTACTGATATGATAAGAACTTGCACGTCACTAAGTAAATAAGAATAAAATTCACAGTATATTATATAAATGTTCGTAATATATTATGCAATGTATATACGTAGCAAGACAGTATTTTCCATGAAGATAATAATATTTGTTTAAATTTGGCAAACACATGTAGCGAATTCACTGTTGCGTTTTGCTTTAAGATGTTTGTATAATGAGTTGGCAATGAAATACCAACAAGTCATGGACCAACTGCTTTAATTTAATACAGGGTGATATTAAAAGTCGTTCGGCGATTATGACCCGCTGTTCATAAAAGTGTCGACCACAAACCAAAATACTATTAGAATCACATTTCCTGTAATTATCACTATATTTTTATTTGTTAATCATACTTTGTATGAATATTCGTTGAAAAAAGTTAAAATGTATGTAAATTTACTCCACCTCCTGCAGATATGCGACCTGTGTCGTTGTTATCTAGGTGTGATAATTACGTTTACATCGAGCCTAATTTTGTCTATGGTTGCCTTAGCAAATTATTCCATTCAAAATGTCCAGTGTCCTTTGTGAATTATAACATGTTGCTATAGTTTACGAATCATCATCAATCATCATGAAAGCGAAATTGATTTTATTTCATATTTGTTAGAGGACAATTTAAAATAAATACCTTAAAAGAGTTTTTATAAAATGTTTTTAAATCATATTTTTTTATGCTAAACATAAGAATTTTTCTTTTTGTGTGCACAAAGTTGTGGAACAACGTTAAGTATCAGGTATTCATCATCGTGTAACAAAAAGTAAATTTTGAGAGCCCGCAAAAATGCCCAAAACAAATTATACACATTCGTACATTTAGGATTCGTCAAAATTTTTGCTGAAATTATGACAAACAGCGTTTGCTGTTTCGTTTGAAAAGTGTGTTTTGAGCATTACATTATTTTTTACAGAAAAAAGTACTCTTTCAGAATTAAATGTGAAATTTCGTTTCATAATCAGAAATGAGTGACAGAATTCGATAGCAAACTATCTCCACGGCATTCAAGTCAAATGCATCTTGACTAAATAGTCAAGATGCATTTGATAATTTCGACGGCGAAGTTTGAAATCAAAAATGTATGGGATTTGACATGAGTCATCGCTAAGTGACATGTCGCTTGCGATGCCTTATGTCAAATCCCATACATTTTATTTTCGAACTTCGCCGTCGAAATTATCGAATGCATCTTGACTAAAGGCCCAGTAGTTTTAGCGAGTCCCAATATTGCCAGACTACTACTTTATACTAAATATTTTCAGATTATTATTTGTATGTACATTAGTAAATACGTGTAAACATAATGTAGTAGTTTTCACTGTCTAGAATTCATAACACATCAGGAGTATGTTTCATTTTATAAGACATAGATGTTGCCCGCGATTTCGTGCGAAAACGGGAAAACCGTACACTTTTTCCGGGATAAAAAGTAGCCTATGTCCTTCCCCGTAGTCTACTCTATATATGTGCCCAATTTCATCAAAATCGGTGCAGTAATAAATTTCGGAGCTTATTCAATGCAAACAAACGTTTCCTCTTTATAATATTAGTATAGATAAATTGAACACTCTGTATAAGATCCAGTTATCATTGTTCTTAATCAATGTTTATTAAAAACAACAACTGGATAATTGTTTCTAATTGAAATGGTCATGTTCTTCTCCAGGTTATGTTCGTTTTGAACGAACATCACATTCTGTTTGCGCACTGGGTTTTTCACAAAAAAATATACCTTGGAAAAGCTTACGTACTACGTATTACGTTCAGGAGAGACACCACGGCCTCGCAGCAAATGGAAGAGAAATTAGTTTAAAATACTATCAACGCACTTGTAACTCTTTTTTTGTTTTGTTTTTGCAAAGCTCACTATCATACGATATTGAGTATGGTAAATTGGCGATGTTTCTCATAATAACAGTAGATTTGATAGGTACTGATAAAACTTAAGATTACCATAACTACAAAATAGCTAGTCATAATGTGAGTTGATAATTGAATAATAATTAACATAATTTGTGCGAATAAAAGGTCTTTTAAAGAAGAACGAGTCCACTTAAATGTATCTAGTATAATACTAGGTGCTAGTATGCAAATACTATGTAAATCAATATAATAATATTATAATTATTAAAACTACACAAAGGACGTGACTTTTGTAACGGCGACATTAGGCATTACATTTAAAAATTACCCTAATACAGAGAATGGCAGGACACGTCTAAAGAGGGTTCCGTAACGAAAGTAATATTGCTGGCACACGTACCGATTTATTGTGGAGCAGACCATTATGACAGCACGACACTCGTGTGTTTGATTTTCATCTCTATTGTATTAGCACAGAGTTCTATTTACAGTGCACTCCGATTTTTGTGCAGTGTTGGAACCCTCAAGACTTCTTCCCATACTTAAATAAACTGATAAACAAATAATAAAAATTAATTATCTGTAATATTATTCTGTTCTTTATACTGTAAAATATACTTCTATAGTTTATTTTCTACAGGTTGACTTTTCAAATCGCTTATCGATGTTATAGCAATCAATAACTTAATTTAATTAAAACCAAGAAAATACAAACCTCTTAAAATACTTTTAAAATTCCTATATTCGCCCATAGTAATACATATGAGTTTTAAGTTAGAACTTTATTCGGGTTCTTTTGCCTCTTAGATTTTAATGTTGTGACAGACAGACAAAGTCATTACTTGTATGATGTGTAACATGTGACAGACTGGCCATCAAATGCACGGTAGTGTGTGTTAATAAACTGGTGTAGTGTGTGTTGCTGTTATTTTTATTAATTTAATGTATTTCTTAACTTTTATTGTATTTCTTATTTAAATAATTAAAAAAATATCAGCTTTCTGCACACCTTCCTCCGCATTCATTTTAATTTGCTGGCCAAACACACTCTTCCGATACCACAATTCTCGTACAACTCTAGGTACTGAATATTTTTGCTTTACGTACTGATATAATTATATAACGCTCAAAGGCAAATCTAAAATGCTACATTACAGTCGAATGATCCAGATACCTATAATAAAAGGTCTAAAACGTGGTTCAGGGATATATTACAATTTTTTAATTCAAGACAAACATTTTATTTTCACACGGATTCGGCGAAGACAAAAGGAAGGGTAGTGATTTTATCATTCTATGTATGTATGTATATAATAAGATAGTTTAACAATATGGAAATAAAAGATAATGTGTTGCTTTACAACTAAAGAAACAACATTTAATGCTAATATTTCACAAATTAAATAATATTTTCTAACAAATTATTCATAAGAAATTAAATATAAGTCTCATTCCCTTGACATTTGATATTCATTGTCAAGTCTAAAAAGTATATCAAAGGAAGCTATGAGGTTACATCTCCCCCTCCAGATCAGACTCCGACCGCTGCAGCTGTAGGAGCTGGAACCATCTTCGTAATGTGATAGAAATTTGATTAACACTTATTGTGACCATTATCTACTCAGTATATAGAGTCAGATATCTTTTCCAAAACCTCATAAGGCCCAATCTTTATTTCATCTAACTTTCTTCTATTAAGTTTATTTCCATTTTCAATATATATAAAATCACTAACTTTCAAATCTAAATATCTCCTCTTTCTATCAAATTTTTGCTTATTATATAAATGTGACTTCATAGAATTTTCAAATGCCAATTTTCTGTCCCTTTTTAAATCTTCAACTGTAGAATTTGCTTTTAATTAATCTGGTAGAATAGTAATTTTTGCCTTCCAAAAGATATTGAGGTGTAAACTTTGTAACAGTATGTTCTGTCTCAATATATCTTTTGATACATTCATGAGCAATTGTTGTCCAGACTAAGTTATTGTTATTTTCATTTATCTTACATCTTATTTTATTTACAATAGTTTGGTTTAATCTCTCATTTAAACTATTTGAAAACGGCGTATTCACGGCAGTAAAAACTATAGTTATATTTTCTGTATCTAAAAATGATTTAAATTCTTTTTAATTTATACTTGGATATTGATCAGATAAAAGAATGCCAATATTATGTTCCTGTGTCACTTTCTGCAATAACCTTATAAAATCATTTGAATTCTGTGTTTTCGAGATCAAAATGTAAGCATATCTTGTAAAGTGATCTACTAAAAGGTGTAAATATTGTTTTGTAGATCGAGATCCACCAAATCCTCCAATAGTGTCTATTGACATTATTTCATAAGGACATGAAGCTGGTCCTAACTGAGACAATAACCCATAATTATATTTACCTCTGGACTTATTTCTTATTCACACTTCACATGTATCACACATATTCTTTATATTTCTCATCAAGTTATTTGCAGTATAAAATGAGCTTATTTTATTCCTTATCTGTTCTGCTCCTATGTGACAGTAGAGCTAATGAATATCTTTTATTAGCTTTTTACTAAATTCTTCCGTTAGTATGATTTTTTCTTTTTTCTTTGACTTTTTATAGTATATTAAATTTACCAATATTAATTTATTTTTATTTTGTCTCATGTATTCATTTCTTTGCTGATCACATTGAATATCATCTATTTTGACAAAATTTACAATTTTTAAATAATCATCATGATTACAATCTGGTTCTAATACTGGATTTCTACTTAGACTATCAGCATCCAAATCATATTTACCCGGCGAATAAATAACTTCAAAATTGTACTGAGATAAATAATATGTAAGATCTCCTAGCACTTCATCTGGTCGAGATTTAATATTCATTTTTTCTAAAGGCTTATGATCTTTAAAAACTATACACTTTTTCCCTAGTAACCAATGTTGCCAATACTTAACAGCCTCCTTTATAGCTAAACATTCTAAGTAAATAGCTTTTTTCTTTTTCTGAGTATCATTCAGTTTTCTTGAAAAATATGCACATGGCTTTTCCTCTCCATTAAGCTGAGGCTGTTTCATGACAGCGCCAATACCCAGTATGCTGGCGTCAGTATAAATACGTGTTGGTAAATCAGGATCAAATATAGTTAATATAGGCTTCTAGCACATTAAGTTTTTAATCAACTGTAAAGATTCTTCACACTTTTTTGACCAAACAAATTGTTGCCCTTTTCTCAATAAATTATGTAAAGAGTAAAATAATTGATATATTTGGTATGTATTTACCATAAAAATTGATTTTTCCTAAAAATTTACGTACATTCTTTTGCGTGTTTGGTACCGGAAAAATTTTTATTGCAATTAAATTGTCTTTCAAAGGAGCAATCGTGTTGTTCTTAACTATATGACCAAGGTACTTTACTAAATCTTGTGCAAATTTACATTTTGAAAATTTTAATCTGAATCTTTCTTTTGATATTGCTTCCAGTAGTAATGATAAATGTCATGTTCATGTGTCATGTCAAATGAAAATTTCATGTTCTTGAAATGTCTTAGAAAAAATAAAAATGTCATCAATATAATTTACAGTAAAAAGTGCTTCCTTATTATATTGCTTAATACTCTTTGAAAAATTGATGGTGAAGTTTTTAATCAAAAGGGTGGCAGGTCCATTGAAAATGTCCATCTTGAGTTACAAAAGCTGTTTTATGTCTGTCTTCAATTTTGAGCGAGATTGACCAAAATGCCGAATTGACATCAAGTGTTGTAAAGTATTTACAATTTCGAGTTTTCACCACTAAGTCTTCTATTAAGGGAAATGGTTGTGACTGTGGTATTACAATTTTATTTAAATCTCGGAAATCAATGCATAATCTGGATTTCCGTCCGTCTTCTTTTTTATATGCCAGAGTAACAGGTGCTGCAAAAGGACTATACGATTCCTAAATCAAATTTTCTTCCAATAATTTAGCCACCTGCATTTCTATCTCTTTTTTATCTTCTATACAACATCTATATGGTCTTTTAGCGCAGTACTCATTGACCAATAAATCAATATGGGCTTCGTAATCTTTTACTCTACCAACATCGTACTTGCCTGTTGCAAAAAGTGATTTATATTTTGATATAAGGTTATCAATCTCATTCCGTTGATACACATTAAGGTGATTCACGATAATAGTAAAGTCTTTTTCCTCTAGATGTTCGTTAAAATTAATTTAATATAAGGAATATTAGTTTGCTTTGTCAAAGTTTTTTGTTCTTTAATATGTCTTATTCTCCTTAAACGGAATACTTTTTATTTCTAAGTGTTCATCTTGAACAAGATAATTTTTTTACTATGTCTAATCCAATCAAAAAATCGTAATTGAAGTTTTCGTCTACGACAAATACATTGACATTTCTCTCTTTATCGAAAATCCTTATTTTGAGTGTTATCATACGAACACTTTTTTAAACGCCATTAATCGTCTTGAGATTCGCATTTATACCGTCCTTATTATTAATGTAGTCAACATTTTAATGATAAAATTTTAGAATTTATTAAGGATACATTCGAGATGAATCATAGATCCCTTTTATTTTTAAGGAGTCATTTAATTCAACTTCAATTTTCATTAATGGCGAAATATCAAGTTTTTTGGATCAATTTCATTTAATTCAACTTCTAATTCTGAATTGGTAACGTTTCTTATGGAGTATCTGTTTTCTCCTACTCCTCGTGAGCTTTTTGTATTTTTATTTTGTTTCTCTGATTCTTTATCAGCATTCCTTCTAAAGTTGTTTTCAAAATTCTTTCCGGTAACTAAATATTCTAGACCTCTTATTTGGTTAAATAAATTGTTAAATATGTAATAATGTGGTTAAATAAGTTGTTCTTAAAATATTTTTGTCAATTTTATTTATCACAAATGTAGGTAGTCCCGTTGCAATCAAATCAATCAATGTACAAACATCAATGTTTTTGTTCACTTCCAATAAAAGTATCTCCTTTTTCAAGGCATAGTCTAATAAATAACCTTGTCGGTATTGAAATAAAATTGCATACTTGACTGGTGACCAACCTTTGTCAGCCTAAGTTTCACAGAAACATTTCTTCCATGTTTTCCATTCCGAATTAATTGTATATTTAATCATCATGGAGGTATAATAGTCTAGGTCCTCTAAAAATGCTCTTTTAATCTCAATTTTCTTTGCATCTTCAACAATTGATAATCGTGAACATTCCTCTTCAAGTCTATTCATCCATTGAGATGCATTAGATGTCCTCCTGTTAAACTTTTCCAATATAAATTTGTCTACTGTATTTCCCGAAATTTGTGGTTTATTTGATTCCATGCATTTATGTAATAATTCTGTCAGACTCTTCCGAAATTCCTATATGCTGTGGTGCTCTTTCAATTTTTGAAGTAATTTCCTCTAAAAAAATTGTTAAATTGAATAATAATAATAATAATAATAATAATAATAATAATAATAATAATAATAATAATAATAATAATAATAATAATAATAATAATAATAATAATAATAATAATAATAATAATAATAATAATAATAATAATAATAATAATAATAATAATAATAATAATAATAATAATAATAATAATAATTCATATCCTTCATCTCATATCCTTCATCACCTACCTCATCCGTCAGCTTGTTTCTATCGCTTCACTCTTCACCGCAGTCATTCATCCTCAATAACTCATTCTCATCACGATCCACCACATTATCACCATTGTCAGACGATGTTACACAGGAAGCAATAGCTACTAATCCGGTGCCCATTCCTGACACCAGTCCGTCTACGAGAAATTCTGAATACATTAATCCGAATATCGTAGATCATAATACTCATACGCAGCCTCATCTCACAAACACTCCAGTAAGAAGTGTTTTGCAGGAAATGCTTCCTCCAACCACTCTCGCTGGAAAAAGTAGACAACGGATGAAATGGACTAATCAAATAAACAGAGAACTTCTCCGTTGCTACTACATTATAACATCATGCGAATCTAACCTCACAGCATTCAGACCATCACTCCATAAAAAATT